>CAUYUJ010000009.1:75000-97500 GCA_963575745.1 Prorocentrum cordatum | reverse complement strand
GCAGCGATGTGGGGAACGTGTCCGCGGATGAATGGCAGGGTCGGGGGCGCGACCGCTGAGCGAGGCTTGCTGTGAGCCAACTGTGACTCCAATGCACTGCGCAGGTCTAGCATCTAACAATGCAGTCCAGCTTACTGCCTGTCACGTTCCGTCGCCTCCCGCAAAGTCTGTGGCCTGCGCTGTAACGGCGTCTTGTCCACTGGCTTCTGCCTCCTGGGCAGTTTCGTCCACCATCTTCTCGGACATACGCCGATCGACGCGAGGTCCCAAGAGCTGCCCCAGACAGTCCCAATCGGTCACGTCAGTTTTGCGATGCTCCCGTGGTACCATGTGTTCCTTCTTCGAGGCGGCGACGGTTGATCCGGCCGCGTTGGGACCCGCTGCGCTGCTGGCCTGTCGCGAGGCCCCGCGCGCCTTCTGGGGCGGCTGCGAGCTGCGCCCAGCGGGCGGGCCGCGCCCCCCCCCCCCACCGCCTCCTTCAAGGTGACCTCTCCCTCCTCCCCGTTCCCTTCCTCCATGTATTTTCATGCTTCCCGCCCCCGTGAGCCCTGATCCTTCCTGCACGTGGTCTGTCAACATCGGCCAACGGGCGTGTCAGCGCGTGCATGGTTTTCCAATGCAGCTTTCTTTTCTCCGTCCTCCGGCATGCCGCGTTCCTCCTGCACGCGATCCGACAGCGCGTGCGTTTTATTTCACGGCTGTTCTCTGTCGACCTCTGTCATTCATCGTTCCACTTGCACGTGCTCCGCCACCCGGCGTGACAGCCCGCGCATTATGTTTGAAAGCAGCGGCCTGAACGCGCTCGCCTGCCGCCGAAATTCGACAGGGGCTTCGCGTGTCTGTAGAATGATTGCCTTCAGCTTACCCCGCCACCGTGCCTGGGTCGCGGGCCAGAGGCCTCTTCGCAGTTGCGCGCTTGCTCTCTTCGTTTGGGGGGGTCGGGCCCGGGGCGGGTCGAAGCAGCATTACAAATTTCCCCCCTCCCAGAGAGCGGTTCCGCAATTTCCCATCCTTCGCTGTCCGAGACTGTGCAGCCACTGCCTGTGAAGGCATTTTGCGTCTCTGCTGGGTGGCACTGCAGCTCTGTGCTGTGACAGTCCTCTGCGTCCCTTTCCTCTCGCATTGTGTTTTCGCGTGTCCAGACCCCGCGACCAAGGAGTTACGACGTCATCATGTCCGTTATGTGCACAATTTGCTATTCTATTGCGGGGATTCGTACCCACTCTCTCCTCTTATATCTTCTTTTGGTTGGGTGGGAACGCAGCCGCGGGCTGACGGCACCCTGCGTCTCCTTCGTCTTGCAGTGTATTTGGGTTGTGGCGCCGCACCTAGAGCACAAAAAAAAGGTTTCGTGGACCCTTCTGCCCAGGCCCCCTTGCTCCTCCCCCTAACCCATCCCGCCACTGCCTCGTACCAGCGCTTCCTTTACAGACTCTGAGAATTTCCGAACACGCTTAACAACGTCAGAACCCGGCTGATTGAACGGAAGGTGATCGTTTTCTTATAGTTTAGCCGAGCGGCGCGGGCCCTCGCACCCCCCTTTCCCCCCTCCTGGAGCAGATCTTTGCGTTTTTGGGCGCCTGTTTCAAGCAGGTGGAGTCTTTCCGATAGGACGCACTGTTGCAAAACGTCGCAGTAAGCAGAGGTCCAGAGCCAGACCCCCCCCCCTTCCGCCCAATGTCGCAACGCCGAATAGCAGAACGTTCACAAGCCTCCTACCTCCAACCCCCTTCCCCAGACGTCCGACGTCGTGTTCTTGTTCGCCAGGAGGAGGAGCAGGAGGAGGAGCAGGAGGCGGGAGTTCGCGCGCAGCCCAGAACGTAAGGTTTTAGTGGGAGGGTGCCTGGTAAGGGGGATGGTCCGCGGCCCATTTGGGCTCAAGTTTTTCTTCGGGCCTTGAAGTCCGATGCCGAGGTCTGGGCCCCTGCCCGTGGACGGGCTTCTCATCCCGAGCCATCCCGACGGCCTTGGTGGGCCTGGCAGGGTCCTCCGGGGGCCGAGATGCCGGGCAGACGCACAAAGGCCTCCTTTCGTGCTTTGCTTCACTGCGCAAGGGGTCAGGGTCCGTCCCCCCTCACTTCTGGCAGAAGGCTTCGCTCCGCTGGGCCCCCCCTAGGAAGCAGCGACGAACGTAGCGACGGTTGCAGGCGGCAGCGCCCATGGGCCCTGGATCCACGCAAAGCGCCACCCCGCTGGACCTCCGAGGAGCTTCCGAATGTGGCGACAGCTGCGCAGCAGCCAGGGGGCGGAGGTCTGGTCTGGATACACCCAATCGGCGACGAGCGAGGGGGGGAAGCGAGAAGCAGAAGGCCTCCTCAGAGGGCGGCGGGACTTCTCGGAAGCCCTCGCGCCTTCCGGGAAGTTTCCCGTGTCTTCGGGGAACTGCTCAGGACATTCCTGAGAAGGCCGGGGGACTTCCGAGCCTCTGAGAAGGCCCGCCCCTTCTCACTCCTTCCCTGGGCTGCTCGCCGCCGAGTGGAGCGCTGCATCCTGCCCTGTCAGGGAGAAGGCCAAGTCTGGTGGGAGGACCACAGATCCCAGGGCCTCCTCGCGTCGGGAAAAGATCAGGACGCGAAGTGTCGGGCTGTTTTCGGCCTTCGGGGGCCCTTGCTGGGCAGCGGGGCTCGTCAAAAAACGGCTCAGGATGAGAAGCCGGCCCCCACGCTCCTCTTGGTATCGCTCGGGCGTGTGCATTTTTCTCGGCGAGAAGCATCGAGGACCATCCTATCCTGGACCATCGAGCAAGACAAAAACACGCGCGAAACCGACCAATGCACGGGAAATGGGCGTCCGAGCGACGGCAAGCCCAAGGCGCTCCCAAAGGGGGCCCACTCCTCGCCCCTTGGCTCGCCGCCGGCCTTCGTCCTCCGTCCTCCCCCGCCCCATCCCTCGCCCCCCCGCCTTCCGCCCCGCTCCCCGCCCTCCGCTCTCCCTGCCCCCTTCGCACATCCCCCCGGAGGTCCCGTCCCCAGGACGTCCCTCCCTCCTCCTCCTCCTCCTCCTCCTCCTCCTCCTCCTCCTCCTCCTCCTCCTCCTCCTCCTCTTCCTCGTCCTCCTCCTCCTCCTCCTCCTCGTCCTCCTCGTCCTCCTCCTCCTCCTCCTCCTCCTCCTCCCTCCTCCTCCCTCCTCCTCCCTCCTCCTCTTGCTGTGTGCGTTGCGAGCAGGAACGCAGCAAAGCGACAGGAGAGCGCGGCATTGACAGTGTCGTTCCGCACACGTGACACATCTTAACGAGCAAGAACACAGCAAAGCCCCAGGAGAGCGGGGCATTGACAGTGTAGCTCAAGAGTAGATCCCCGAAAACAGGATCAAGAGCCTCCGCCTCCAGATGCCCGAGGGGGGGGCCTGGGCCGCTTAAAGAGGCGCCGAGGACCCGAGGAAGGGATGGCAGCAACAATAATGATACTACTATTCATAGCCGTATCACTCCTCCTCCTCCTCCCTCTCCTCCTCCTCCTCCTCCTCCTCCTCCTCCTCCTCCTCCTCCTCCTCCACCAATAGGTATAATCCTCCCGTCCCCTCTGGCAGGTCGGATTCCCCCGCTGGGTCCCCAGAGCAAGTCGAGCTGGAGCAGCTCCAGTCGGAGCCAGGAAGCTCAATGTGGTGGGCCTCCCAGGCGACGCCAAGTCCAGTTGGAGCAAGTCTGGTTGGAACCAACATCGGATGTCAGAGGTGGGCTCCAACACCAGTTGCGGCGGTTGCCTCCTCCAGGGGAAGGTTGCCCTGATTTCGGTGATGGTGGTAACGTTCGGGCGTCTCGGATGACTGAGGGATGACCACCAGCACCGACATCCAGGGTCATCTTCCCCTGGTGGAGGCACCTCCCTCCGTAGCGGCATCGGTGTTAATTTTCAAGTCCCAGCACCAGCCTCATTTGGTCGGCCTCCAACAGGCTCTATCTGCCGAGACATCCGACGCCGTGATTCTGCACGCTTACGCCACATCCGCCGCTTGGGTGTCTCTGGGCAGCGGGGTCGGTCCTACGAGGCTCAGGCTAGCAGAGAGGACATGTAAATGCTTTTCTCCGTGCCCCAACCCTCTACAGCCTCCTTGAACAGGATTTTGGACGCCAGGGCAGAGGGCGATGGAAATGGGGACAGCTACATGTCTCACACGCCTCTCCCCCTCCCCGGCACGCGTGGCTCGGCGGATCACTGTGCATGCGCTTTATCAATGTGCATGTTCCTTTAGATCTGATGTGTTGGACGCGCAAGATGCGAATATGCTGAAGCTGCAAGGCTTCCAAACGGAATGGGGCTATTTCTTGCTTATTGGAGCCTTACCGTCCTCCATGATGAGCGTCCATCCATCGTCGGTCTGACGTCGATGCCGCCCAGAGAGCAGACATCGGGCCAGTGTTAAGTCGGGCATGCCCCCATACAGGAGGAATATCAAAAAATAGTCAAACGAGTAGTTTGGGGACGATTTTCGTTTTTTTTGTTCTTTTGTTTCAGAGGTGCATTTTGGGCAGTCGGGGGGGCTATCTTGGGCGCTTCTGGGGCCGTCTTGGGAGCATCTTGGGCTTTCTTGGGCCGTTCCTGGGGTTATCTGGCGCTGTCTATCAGGCCTTCTGGGCTGCCCTGTGGCCGCGTGGAGCCGTCTTTGGGCCCTCTCGAGAGCCTCTTGGGCAGTCTTGGGGAGATCCAGGAGGCCTCGGAGGCCGTCTTGGACGTGTTAGAAACGCAAACAGCGAAAATGCTGAACATGTCTGGTTTCCAAAGGGAATGGGGGTGATTTTTGCTTGTTGGAGCCTTCGGGGGGTGGTCCCCGTGGAGCCGTGTTGAAGCGTCTTGGAAACTTCTGGAGCTGTCTTGAGGCCACAGTGGGTCGTCATTGTGCCATCTGAGGTCACGTGGGCCCCATTTTGGAGCGTGGGGGCCGGCTTCTCATCCTGAGCCGTTTTTTGACGAGCCCCGCTGCCCAGCAAGGGCCCCCGAAGGCCGAAAACAGCCCGACACTTCGCGTCCTGATCTTTTCCCGACGCGAGGAGGCCCTGGGATCGGTGGTCCTCCCACCAGACTTGGCCTTCTCCCTGACAGGGCAGGATGCAGCGCTCCACTCGGCGGCGAGCAGCCCAGGGAAGGAGTGAGAAGGGGCGGGCCTTCTCAGAAGGCTCGGATGCCCCCCGGCCTTCTCAGAAGTTTTCTAATCCTTTCCCCGAGGACACCGGCAACTTCTCAGAAAACGCGAGGGCTTCCGAGAAGTCCCGCCGCCTTCTGAGAAGGCCTTCTCCTTCTCACTTCCCCCCTCGTTCGCCGCCGATGGGGTGTATCCAGACCAGACCTCCGCCCCCTGGCTGCTGCGCAGCTGTCGCCACATTCAGAAGCTCCTCGGAGGTCCAGCGGGGTGGCGCTTTGCGTGGATCCAGGGCCCATGGGCGCTGCCGCCTGCAACCGTCGCTGCGTTCGTCGCTGCTTCCTGGGGGGGGCCCAGCGGAGCGAAGCCTTCTGCCGTCCAGCGGAGGCAGAAGATCGAGGTCGGCTCGGGGAGGGTACCCTGATGTCGTTCGTGTTCGTTGGACGCTCGCCGCCGATTCTCACCACCCACCAAACCACCCCAACCCAACCCGAAGGCCTCAATTTGCCCTCCATTTCCAGTTGGGGGGGGTCTGGGAGCATCGAAAAAACACATGTGGAACCCTTACCCCCCCCAACCCGAAATTCGGGTCTTCGGGTTGGGTTGGGGTGGTCTGGTAGGTAGTCAGATTCACGGCGGCCGCTCCTGCACCCCTGCCGCCTTTGGCCCGTGCTTCTGGGCCGCGGGGGCCGGGAGCCCGCGCCACGATGTGCCGCCGCAGCTTCCAGGGGTCTCTTCTCTTCTCCTCCTCCTCCTCCTCCTCCTCCTCCTCCTCCTCCTCCTCCTCCTCCTCCCTCTCCTCCTCCCTCCCTCCTCCTCCTCCTCCCTCCTCCTCCTCCCTCCGCTCCCTCCTCCTTCCTCCCTCCTCCTCCCTCCTCCTCCTCCCTCCTCGCTCCTCCTCCTCCTCCTCCTCCTCCTCCTCCTCCTCCTCCTCCTCCTCCTCCTCCTCCTCCCTCCTCCTCCTCCTCCTCCTCCTCCTCCTCCTCCTCCTCCTCCTCCCTCACCTCCTCCTCCTCCTCCTCCCTCACCTCCTCCTCTCTACTCCCTCCTCCTCCTCCTCCTCCTCCTCCTCCTCCTCCTCCTCCTCCTCCTCCTCCTCCTCCCGCTCCCTGCTCCGCACCCGTGCTTTGGAACTCCAGGCCGCCGGCGTGCCCTTGAGCTCCTCCTGCCGTGGAGAGGTCGCGACGGCCATAATCAATGCGGTGCTCTGGGCGGCCTCCGTCGGTTTTCGGTGCCTCTGGATGCCTTCAGCAGCTGCGCTTCGCCGAGAGCGTTTGGGGGGTGCCCGGCTCGTTCCAAATGGCCGCGGGAGACCCGAGTTGTGGCCCGAGAGCCGACATCCTCGCGCTGCAAACGAATCGCGACGGGCTCGGGTTGGCGGGCTTCGGCCCTGGGGGGCCCTCACTGGGCCCCGCGACCGTCACAGAACGACTCAGGATGGGAGGCCGGTCCCTGGGAAGGGGTCCGGACCTCGGGGGAGCCACGCTGTGAAACATGAGCGCCGTCGGGTGCTTTTGGGTCGGGCCGGGGAAGCCATGCGGCGCGATCTGGAGCCCGACTCTTCTCATTCCGACGTCGCCAGCACACCGTCGATGCGCATCGGCGATGTGGCGCGAGCTTCCGACCCCACGTGCTCTGGCCCCGTCTGGGCGGCCTCCGTGTAAATGTCTTGGAAGGAATGCTCCTTTCCAGGCTTGGGCGAATTGGTTGCACGGCAGGGCTGGCTGGGATTGGCCGTAGGCTGGCCAGAGTTGGCCGGAGGGCTGGCCGGAGGGCTGGCCGGAGGGTTGACCAGGGGCATTCTTGGATCCGTGCTTCTCCCCATACGGTCGAGGCGTTGAGAGAAGGAGCAGTTCTGCTTCGAGAGGGGTTTGCTGTTGTGTAGGTCCTGCCCTGGGTGTTCCTCTGGGACTCCTCGTGCACCCAGGCGCTTTGTTGGGCCAGGCAGGGGCCCGTCCCTCGGTTCGTATTCCTTATCCCAGACAAAAAGTCGTGCTTCTCCCAGCGTGGCTTCCCAGAAGTCTAGGCCCTGTCCTGGGGACCGACCATCTTATCCTGAGTAGTTTTTGTTGACGGCCCTGGGGCCAGGTAAGGGCCACCTCCGAATATCCTAAGTATGGAGTTTTTGTTACTACTGGGACGGCTCCGCCTCACTCACTCCCTCCCGCCTCCTCCTTGTTCCCCACATCCTAAGTATGGGGTTGTTGTTATTGCTCTGATGCATCCTTCTTCCCTCCACCTCCGTCCCTCTCCTTACTCGCACTCAGGCTTACTCACACATAGACTTGCTCACACTGAGACTCACTCACACTCAGACTCGCACTCAGACCCACTCAGACTCAGACTCAACACTCAGGCCCACTCATCCTCAGCTGCACTCTTCCGTAACCATTTTGGCTCAAGCAGCTGCACGAGAGACCGCCACATTCCGCGGCAGTCTTGTTCTGCAGCCCGTCCTGTAAGTCACCCACCTGTCCAGACAGCTTCCTCAGCACCATGCGTGAGGCGATCTGCATCCACATCGGACAGGCAGGCGTTCAGATTGGTAACGCTTGTTGGGAACTCTTCTGCCTCGAGCATGGCATCCAGCCTGACGGGCAGATGCCCTCCGATAAGACAATCGGGGGTGGTGACGACGCCTTCAACACATTCTTCTCGGAGACGGGTGCCGGCAAGCACGTTCCGCGTTGTGTGATGGTGGATCTTGAGCCCACCGTCGTGGACGAGGTCCGCACCGGCACGTACCGCCAGCTCTTCCACCCCGAGCAGCTGATCTCTGGGAAGGAGGACGCGGCCAACAACTTCGCGCGCGGCCACTACACGATCGGCAAGGAGATCGTCGACCTTGTCTTGGACCGCATTCGGAAGCTCGCCGACAACTGCACCGGGCTCCAGGGGTTCATGATCTACAACGCCGTCGGCGGAGGCACCGGATCCGGGCTGGGCTGCTTAATGCTGGAGCGCCTGTCGGTGGACTACGGCAAGAAGACCAAGGTCTCGTACACGGTGTGGGCGTGCCCGCAGGTCGCCACGGCAGTGGTGGAGCCTTACAACACTGTGTTGTGCGTGCACTCTTTGCTGGAGCACACGGACGTGACCATCATGTACGACAACGAAGCATTGTACGATATTTGCAGGCGGAATCTCGACATCGAGCGTCCCACCTACACGAACCTGAACAGGCTTTTGGCCCAGATCATATCCTCGCTGACGGCGTCGCTGCGCTTTGACGGTGCGCTTAACGTGGACATCACGGAGTTCCAGACGAACCTGGTGCCGTACCCGCGCATCCATTTCATGCTCTCGAGCTACGCACCGGTGATCTCTGCAGAGAAGGCTTACCACGAGCAGCTCTCTGTGGCGGAAATTACCATGTCCGTGTTTGAACCCTCGGCCATGTTTGTCAAGTGTGACCCCCGCCACGGCAAGTACATGGCGTGCTGCATGATGTACCGAGGCGACGTGGTGCCCAAGGACGTGAACGCATCGGTAGCCACTATCAAGACGAAGCGCACGATTCAGTTTGTGGACTGGTGCCCTACCGGTTTCAAGGTCGGCATCAACTACCAGCCGCCCACCGTGGTGCCTGGTGGTGATTTGGCCAAGGTGATGCGCGCCTGCTGCATGATCAGCAACTCCACGGCCATCGCGGAGGTTTTCTCTCGCATCGACCACAAGTTCGACCTCATGTACTCCAAGCGCGCCTTCGTCCACTGGTACGTCGGAGAGGGCATGGAGGAGGGAGAGTTCTCAGAGGCCCGCGAGGACCTGGCTGCGCTGGAGAAAGACTACGAGGAGGTTGGCATCGAAACCGCCGAGGGGGAGGGTGAGGAGGAGGGCTATGGCGACGAGTTCTGAGCCAGACTGTTCGGCTGCAGAAGTGCTGGTGCGACCCAGCTATCGAATGATCTAATACAAGAACCACTTGGCATTCGAATTACGAGTGCCTCGTGTTTGTAATATGCAGAGCCACACAAGTAATCCTCAGGGACCTGGATCACGCCAGAAGCAAAAAACAAACACGCTCAGACTCATTTCTCACACTCAAACTCATACACACTCAGAGTCTCGAGCGCTCAGACTCACTCACACTCAGACTCACTCGCACAGACCACTCACACTCAGGCTCGCCTCACCGCTGGTTTCAGCACCCCAATGTGGCGGGGACCATGGGCTGTTGCACGGGCCCGTTCGCGGACAGCTTGCTGGGTGTCTCAGGCGGTTTGCCTGTTTGGTGGCTGGGATTTCTTTGCCTTCGGAGCAGATCGTGAGGATGTCTCGAGCGAGGCGCTTTCTTCAGCACCCCGAGGGGGCGGGGGCCATGTTGTGCTGCACGGGCCCGGTCGCGGCCAGCTCGCGGGGGTGCCTCTGGCGGTTTGTCTGTTTGGTGGCTGGGACTTACTCGCTTTCGCAGCAGATCGAGAGGATGTCTCGAGCGAGGCGCTGGCTTCAGCACCCCAGGAGGGAGCCGCCAGGGGGGGGCTGCACGGGCCCGTTCGCGGAGAAGCGTGTCGGTATGCCTCCTGCGGTTTGCCTGTTTGGCGGCTTGGACCTTCCTGCTTTCAGAGCAGATCGCGAGGCTGCCTCGAGCGAGGCGCTGGCTTCAGCACCCCAATGGGGGGGCGCCAGAGGGTGTTGCACAGGCCCGTCTGCGGCCAGACTGTACGGACGTCTCGATCGAGGTGCTCGTTAGGTGGCTTGGACTTCTGCGCTTTCAGAGCAGATCGTGATGATGTCTCGAGCGAGTCAGACGAAACGCTGGATTAGCCCCCCCCCCGACCCCTTTCCTTTCAGAGCCTCAAGAGCATCCCACTGAAGCAGGCATACCTTTTGGGCACTCCAAGGGGGAGCCGCCAGGGATCGCCTAGTCGCCACAGGCTGCGATATTCTC
The DNA here is from genome assembly GCA_963575745.1 of Prorocentrum cordatum. Taxonomy (NCBI): domain Eukaryota; class Dinophyceae; order Prorocentrales; family Prorocentraceae; genus Prorocentrum; species Prorocentrum cordatum. The sequence continues at coordinate 87,533 of CAUYUJ010000009.1, read as the reverse complement.
TCACCCAGACGCTCACGGACGGAAGCGCCAGGAGTCGGAGGGACTTCAACTATACACCACCACCAGCCCTGGCCAGACACTTCCTGGGCCCTGGATCGGTGTACGGACTTCCTAGCCTGGGCCAGGAAGGCCTGTACACCAGTCCAGGGCCCACGATAGTCCTGGCCAGGGCTGGTGGTGGTGTATTGTTTGTAGCTCTCCTAAGGAGCAGCGATGCACATATGGAGACCTCTGCGCCGAGTGATTTTCATGGCGCGAGGATGGCAGGGTCCAGCGCTCCTTCTGGCAGCACGCGGTGGCTGCAGCGTGCGGTGCGCGTGGAGGAGGAGGATGAGGAGGAGCAGGAGGAGAAGGAGGAGGAGGAGGAGGAGGAGGAGGAGGAGGAGGAGGAGGAGGAGGAGGAGGAGTAGGACGAGGAGGAGGATGAGGAGGAGGAGGAGGAGCAGGAGGAGGAGGAGGAGGAAGAGGAGAGAGGAGGAGCAGGCCTCCAGCTGGAAGAAGAAGGCTCCGCCGCCGCCCGTGAAGAAGGCCCCACCGCCGCGTGCACGCGCCCTGCTGGACGAGAGAGGCGCAGACGACGACGACGATGACGACGACGACGACGAGGACGACGACGACGACGACGGCGACGACGACGACGAGGACGACGACGACGACAGCGACGACGACGACGACGACGAGGACGACGAGGACGACGAGGACGACGACGATCACGATGCCGACGAGGACGACGAGGACGACGACGACGACGACGACCACGACGGCGGCGGCGGTGGCGGTGGCGGCGTTGGCGGCGGTGGCCGCGATGGCGGCGGCGGCGAAGAAGCGGGGGAGGTGTGGGGGGGTCAGCCAGTGGTTTAAAGGTGGGGTCCTGAGGGATGGGGTCCAGAGGATAAAAAACATCCAAGGGTGGATTGACGTTGTTTCCGGCACCTCGTCCTCAGGACCCCATCCCTCAGGACCCCGTCTTTGAACCACCGACCCAGACCACCGACGTCGTGAACTTTACATGACGTGACCCCCAGAAGCTCAGACCCCTTCCCGAGGTCTGCTTTTTCATCCCGAGTCGTTTTTTGACGGCCCCGAGGCCCAGGAAGGGCCCCCAGAACCCGAACATAGCGAAACACCTCTCGTCATTTTTTGTTTTTTTGTTTTTCGTTTTTTTTCCCAGCCAACCTGTGTTGTTGGGTCTTCGTTTTGAAGGGACGGTCCCCGCGTCTCCTCCTCCTCCTCCTCCTCCTCCTCCTCCTCCTCCTCCTCCTCCTCCCTCCTCTCTCCTCCTCTCACGCTTCTCCTCCACATGCGTCTCCCCCACCCAGTACAGCGTTTCGTGGCCCCAAAGGGAGCCCCACCGGAGGTCCCCAGTTGTGTGTATCTTATGCGTCTCCCCCACCCAGTACAGCGTTTCGTGGCCCCATGGGGAGCCCCACCGAAGGCCCCACTGGTGTGTATCACATGCGTCTCCTTCACCCAGTACAGCGATTCGTGACCCCACAGGGGCTCCACCGAAGGTCCCCGTGGCGCAGTCCGCATGCGTCTCCCTCACCCAGGACAGCGTTTCGTGGCCCCATATGGAGCCCCACCGAAGGTCACTGTGGCGCAGTCCGCATGCGTCTCCCCCACCCAGTACAGCGTTTCGTGGCCCTATATGGAGCCCCACCGAAGGTCCCCGTGGCGCAGTCCGCATGCGTCTCCCCCACTCAGTACAACGTTTCGTGGCCCCATAGGGGCTTCGCCGAAGGTCCCCGTGGCGCAGTCCGCATGCGTCCCCCTCACCCAGTATAGCGTTTCGTGGCTCCATAAAAGGGGCTTCGCCGAAGGTCCCCGTGGCGCAGTCCGCATGCGTCTCCCCCACCCAGTGCAGCGTTTCGTGGCCCCATAGGGGCTCCGCCGAAGGTCCCCGTGGCGCAGTCCGCATGCGTCTCCCCCACCCAGTACAACGTGTCGTGGCCCCATAAGGGGCTCCGCCGAAGGTCCCCGCGGCGCAGTCCGCATGCGTCCCCCTCACCCAATACAGCGTTTCGTGGCCCCATATGGGGCTTCGCCGAAGGTCCCCGTGGCGCAGTCCGCATGCGTCTCCCCCACCCAGTACAGCGTTTCGTGGCCCCATAGGGGCTCCGCCGAAGGTCCCCGTGGCGCAGTCCGCATGAGTACAGCGTTTCGTGGGCCCATATGGAGCCCCACCGAAGGTCCCCGTGGCGCAGTCCGCATGCTTCTCCCCCACCCAGTACAGCGTGTCGTGACCCCATATGGAGCCCCACCGAAGGTCCCCGTGGCGCAGTCCGCATGCGTCTCCCCCACCCAGTACACCTCCGTCGGAGGCCGTCGGAGGCCGTAGAAGTTCCGCGCCTCGCTCGCCCGTCGTCGCTCTGCCCAGCGGCAAGAGCCTTGCCCGCTATCAGCCAGCCATGTCCCGCGCAGCGGACGATCCGCGCGCGTCGCTGGGACCCCTCCGGGGCGACCTGCGCACGTCGCGGGGACTCCGCGCTGCGCTGCGCCCGCAGCCTTGGACTTTTGAGTGCGCGGGCAAAGAAGGAGTAAAAGAACGGGAGGAAGCGGGCGCGATCCTCGCGGGGTGGCGCGCCGACATTGGCGTCGCGGCGCGCGGGCGATGCCGTCGAGGAGTCTCGGGGAAGCTCTTTGCGGCGGCCACGCCCAGCGTCACGAGTATTCAGAGGCACTCATTTTCAAAATATTGACATTCATATACAATTACACCATGCCTTGTCATATTCGCATTCATGCACGTAGACTCGCCCGCGCGCAGATTCATTCGCAGTCAGACGCACTCGCGCTCAGATTCACCCGCGCTCGGTCTCCCCACGTATTCTGATCAATCGTTTTCGTTCGCGTTGTGTACCGCGACACTCATTTCGGTACACCCTCGTTGCCTCATAGGGATCACCACCGAAAAAGTGAATCACAATTGCGGTACTCACACCTGCATTAGGGTCCTTCGTCAGGCGTTTTTTTTCCCAACCCTCCTTGGTTGGGTATTCGTTTTGAATAGAGCAGTGTGGTCGCGTCCTTCCTCCTCCCGCCTCCCGCCTCTTTCCTGCCTCTTTCTGTCTTGCCTGCGGGGGGCTGCGATCTGTGAAACTGTCGCCACTTTCGAGGCCTGCTGGGGGGCTCAGCATAGAGGGTAATCGCGGCAGATTCAAATTAGACCTCGCCATCCCTGGGGGGGGGGCTGCGATCTGTGAAACTGTCGCCACTTTCGAGGCCTGCTGGGGGGTCCAGCATAGAGGGTAATCGCGGCAGATCCAAATTAGACCTCGCCTCCCTGGGGGGCTGCGATCTGTGAAACTGTCGCCACTTTCGAGGCCTGCTGGGGGGTCCAGCATAGAGGGTAATCGCGGCAGATCCAAATTAGACCTCGCCCTCCCTGGGGGGCTGCGATCTGTGAAACTGTCGCCACTTTCGAGGCCTGCTGGGGGGCCCAGCACAGTGGGCCACCGCGGATTCAAATTAGACCTCGCCATCCCTGGGGGGCTGCGATCTGTGAAACTGTCGCCACTTTCGAGGCCTGCTGGGGGGCCCAGCACAGTGGGCCACCGCGGATTCAAATTAGACCTCGCCATCCCTGGGGGGCTGCGATCTGTGAAACTGTCGCCACTTTCGAGGCCTGCTGGGGGGCCCAGCACAGTGACGCCACGGGCGGATTCAAATTAGACCTCGCCATCCCTGGGGGGCTGCGATCTGTGAAACTGTCGCCACTTTCGAGGCCTGCTGGGGGGCCCAGCACAGTGGGACGCCACCGCGGATTCAAATTAGACCTCGCCATCCCTGGGGGGCTGCGATCTGTGAAACTGTCGCCACTTTCGAGGCCTGCTGGGGGGCCCAGCACAGTGACGCCACCGCAGATTCAAATTAGACCTCGCCATCCCTGGGGGGCTGCGATCTGTGAAACTGTCGCCACTTTCGAGGCCTGCTGGGGGGCCCAGCACAGTGACGCCACGGCGGATTCAAATTAGACCTCGCCATCCCTGGGGGGCTGCGATCTGTGAAACTGTCGCCACTTTCGAGGCCTGCTGGGGGGCCCAGCACAGTGACGCCCACGGGGATTCAAATTAGACCTCGCCATCCCTGGGGGGCTGCGATCTGTGAAACTGTCGCCACTTTCGAGGCCTGCTGGGGGGCCCAGCACAGTGCCCACGCGGACCCAAATTAGACCTCGCCATCCCTGGGGGGCTGCGATCTGTGAAACTGTCGCCACTTTCGAGGCCTGCTGGGGGGCCCAGCACAGTGACGCCACACGCAGATTCAAATTAGACCTCGCCATCCCTGGGGGGCTGCGATCTGTGAAACTGTCGCCACTTTCGAGGCCTGCTGGGGGGCCCAGCACAGTGACGCCACGCGCGGATTCAAATTAGACCTCGCCATCCCTGGGGGGCTGCGATCTGAGATCCCCGCTTTCGAAGTGGCTAGGGTTGCTCAGGGATTGTAACGAATCAGCTTTATCTAGTCCTTGTCCTGTAACCAGTGTCCTGTGAGTCTCCCGAATTCCGCCTGGAGGCATATGTAACCCTCGCTCCGTCATCGCCCCCCTTTATAAAGTGTCCTAAACTATTTGCGCCCCGCGTTTGCGGAGGGGTTGGGTACGTCGCCAGGGTAATTGTTTTTTTGTTTTCGGGGGGGGGAGGGAAGGCGAACAGAAGAATCCGACGTGGCCTCACTTGCCTTCACCTCTGGAAGGATTCCGATGGAGAACCCTCACAGGAAGGGTTCATAGTGAAATCCTCCACAGGAGGATTCCGATCGAAACCCTCCACAGAAGCATCCCTACATGTATTGGAATCACCTGCAGAATGATTGCTAGTGATATGCTTCGAAAGTAAGAGTCACCCGGCTGGCATTGCATTGGCATTGGTTTGGCAATGGGCCGGCATTGCGCTGGAAGTGTGCTTTGCAGTGCGTTGGCATTACGCTGGCACATCGCAAGCACTGCGTTGGCGAATCCTGATGGAACCCTCCACCGAAGGACTCACACAGAACCCTTCTACAAAAAGGACTCCTATTGAAACCCTCCATGAAAAAAAGGGTTCAGATTGAAATCCCCCACAGAAGGCTTCCATGTGAAACCCTCCGCTGAAGGATTCCTATAGGAATATACAGCGCAGGATTTCCCCACTTGGCATTGCATTGGCATTGGGTTGGGATTGCCTTGGCATTGCGCTGGCAATGCGTTGGCACTGCTTTGGCATTGCTCTTGCCTTGCGCTGGCGAGTCCTCATTACTCCTTTCGCAAAAAAGGATTTCTTCTAGTGAAACCCTCCACAAGAAAGGACTCCGATTGACATCTACCACGAAGGGTTGCTTCCATTGTCATTGCATTCTGTCGCTATTGCATTGGTTTTGCATTGCGTTGACACTGCGTTGGCATTGCGCTGGCGAATCCGAATCGGGCGCTCCACAAGACAATTCTTACTAATCCACCCCAACATGAAGGATGCCTAGTGACCCCCCCCCACAAGCACAAGAAGGATTCACACTGAAATTCTCCGCAGAAGGATTACATTCGATGCCCTTCACATAAGGATTCCTATTGGAGTCCTCCGAACATGGGTTCGCAATGACATCACCCCAGAAGGATTCTCACTGAAATGCGCCAAGTGAGGATGCCCCCATTTGGCATTGGTTTAACATAGTGTTGGCATTGCGTTGGAAGTGCGCTGGCATTGCGCTGGCGAGCCCTAATGCTTTCCTTCGCTGAAGGATTTCTATTGGAACCCTCAGAAGAAAGATTCTCATTGACATCCACCACAAAGGATTGCCCCCGATGACGTTGCATTGGCATCCATCGGAGTCGGGTCGCCTTGACATTGAGTTGGCATTGCGTTGGCACTGTTTGAGCATTGCGCTGGCATTGCGCTGGCAAGTCCTAATGCCTCCCTTCGCAGAAGGATTCCTATAGCAACCCTCCACAACAAGGATCCCCATTGAAATCAACCACAAATGATTGCTCCAATTGTCATTGGATTTGGGTCGCCCCTTGGCATTGGTTTGGCATTGCGTTGGCACTGCTTTAGCATTGCGCTGGCGAGTCCTAATGCCTCCCTTCGCAGACGGATTCCAATTGAAACCCTCAGCAACAAGGACTCCTTTTGAACTCTACCACAAAGGATTGCCCCCACCGACAGTGCATCGGCATCGGATTTGGGATCGCATTGGCATTGCGCTGGCATTGCGTTGGCACTGCTTTGGCATTCCTCTGGCATTGCGCTGGCGGATTCTAATGCCTCCCTGCGCAGAGAAGGATTTATATTGCAACCCCCAGAAGAATTCCTATTGACATCTACCACAAAGGATTGCCCCCATTGGCATAGCGTTGGCATTGTATTGGGGTCGCCTTGGCATTGGTTTGGCATTGCGTTGGCACTGCTTTAGCAATGCGCTGGCGAGTCCTAATGCCTTTCTTCGCAGAAGGATTCCTATTGAAACCCTCAGCAACAAGGATTCTTTTTGAAATCTACCACGAAGGATTGCCCCCACAGACATTGCATCGGCGGCATCGGATTTGGGATCGCATTGGCATTGGCATTTGATTCCCAGTCACGATTCTGGATTCAGATTTCCGGATTCCGGATTCTCTACGGATGAACCATTCCCAAGGAGGCGTTATCAAGGAATATGTACAATTGATTCTTGGCCAGGGTTTGTTACTTCAGGATCCCTTCTCAATGGCCCCTTCCTAGTGTTCCTTCTTGCGGATACCTCATTAAGGATTCTTTCCACGGGTTCTTGATAAAGGAGTCCTGATCCAACGGTAAAGCAATTATCATAGTATGGACCCTCCCTCCAGATTCCTTATGAAGGAGTCCTTGCCACGGATTCATGAATTCATGACTAAGGGTCCCTCGCCTTGGACTCCTTCTTCCGGACTCCTGCAGAAGGTTTGCCTCCGCTAGCGTGCGTTAGTAAGTGTTATTGAGGCAGGATGCCTTATTGAGGATCCCTTGCTCTGCATTCTCTTATAGCGTCATCCTGATTGAGGAGTTCTTACGAAGGATTCCTTGTTACGGGTTCCTAACTCAGGTTTCCTTGTGGAGGATTTCCCATTCAGGATTCCCGACCAAGAGCTCTTCACTAATGATTCATTACCAAGGCGTCCTTACTACGGAGGCGCTACGAAGGACTTGTTACTAACATTTATTTGGCAGGATTCTTTAGGAAGAACACCTTACTCAGGATTCCCTACGAACGATTCCTTACCAAGGATTTTTCTCAGGAAACCCTATCACGGATACCGTACGAAGGATTCCATAGTAAGGTAAGCGTACTAAAAGGGTTCCCGACTAAACGTTTCGTAAGTAATATTCTTTCAAAGGGTTTCTTCAGGATTCGTTACCAAGGGTTTTTTCATGTGGATCTGCATGACATGACATGTTCCTTCATACGGTTTTCCTCGTAAGGAAACCGTACTAAGATTTCCGTACTCGGGAACCCCCCTTTACACGGAGGTCATGATTTAAGAAGTCCGTATCACGGATTGCTTATTACGGATCTCTTTTTAAGGGTTGCCACAGTGTTTTTTTCATGAAGACTTTGTTGGAGCATTCCTTGTTAAGGATTCGTTATTAAGGGTTGTTGTTCAAGATTTCGTTCTGAAGTCGTACGACTTTTACTTATGATCCTCGGTCAGCGACTCTTTTCTAAGGAGGCGGTACGAAGACATTCTTGCCACGGATATTTTCGTCAAGATTTCGTTTCTCAGGAGTCGCCTGTCAGGATTGATTCCTTTCTAAGGACTGTTCAGGATTCGTGGTTCAGTATTCATTAGTACGGATGTCGTACGAAGGATCCCCTAGTACGGAAACAGTCCAATGGTCTTTTCATGACCCCTTGCTGCAGAGTCATTACTAAGGATTCCTTACTAAAGGATGCCTTATCAAGGGCTCCGTAGTACGGATGTACCATATCGAAATCCTTCGTAAGGATCCCCTAGTAATGGGACCGTACTAAGGGCTTCTTAGTAGGGACTCCTTCTAAGGATTCCTTACGAAGGATACTTTATTGATGATTCCTTACTGAGGGTTTCTTACTAAAATGATTCCTCGTATGATTCCTTACGAAGAACTTCCCAGGAAGGATTCCGCGCTCAGAACTTTTTATTATGGACTCTCTATTGAGGCGGCTTTATCAAGAAGGCGCTAGTCAGGGACCCTCCCGCAGGATTCCGCAGCATTTTTGGGATTCGCAAGGAGTCGTCTGGATTCGGGAGGATCCCATGGGATTCGCAGATGTTTCTATGGGGGAACTTCGCTGGTAGACATACTTGTCAGCGAGGGAGTATCCATGGACACCCCTACGGGATTCCTTGGAATACCTGGTGGGAATGCTGCAGCCTGGTTGCTGGGGTTGCCTGGGTTGCCAGGGCGGCTGCCACGTTTGCCCCAGGGCTTCCAAGTACGCCTCAACCCCAGGGGACCGTTCTAACCCTACAGCCCCTCCCGGGTGCTTTCAAGTACGCCTCATCCTTGCCGTCGTCGTCGTTGTTGTTGTCGTCGTCGTTGTCGTCGTTGTCGTTGTCGTTGTCGTTGTCGTTGTTGATGTTGTTGTTGTTGTTGTTGTTGTTGTTGTTGTTGTTGTTGTTGTTGTTGTTGTTGTTGTTGTTGTTGTTGTTGTTGTTGTTGTTGTTGAACATTATTACTTCTAAAGAATAATTATTGTTGGGGCCCCTGGTGCACGACCCCCTCGCCGCGCCTAGGCCGCAGCCATGTTTTCATCATTTTCGTGAGGAAGTCTCTGGCAAAACGGGTTGGTCCGGATCCGGTTGTTTTGTTACGGGCGGTTTTCCCTTGCAAAAAATAAGGCAAAGTGGACATTTCTTGTTCTAACATAACCAAACTTCAAGAATCCCTTGCAAAAATAAGGTAAAGTGGACATTCGCGCGCGCAAGACGAAATCCTTCCAAAACCTTAGTGTTCGTAGCGATTTTAACATAAACACATCAAAAAACCAATGGTTTTTCAAAAAAAAAGTGTCAACATTTCATTCCGCGCGCTCTTGCGGATTTGTAGGAAACCCAGCACTTTTTAAACATTTCTGTCAAACGGGCTTTTGCGAGCAACTTTTTCACATGCTTCGAACTTCTCTATTCACGTGCTTCGAACCGCGGTTTACCGTGGTTTCCTATTCTAGCGTCAGGAACACGTTACCACCAAAAACCAGTACAGGTGTCCAGTGTTGGAACAGGGGGAAAAGTCGTATACTAAGCTAGCGTCCAGAAAATGTTACCACAACAAGTCACTGTACCCATGCGCCAGTGTAGTAGCCACGGTCGTCCGCAGGCCACGAAGTGAAGTGTCCGAACGTCATAGGGCGGGAAGCTGGGTGTGGGTGGTGGCGAAGAGTCGTTTGGAAATGTGGTAGAGCTTGAACCGGCCCCCCCACAAAGTGGGGGTATTGGCGGGCGTCGTATGAAAACCCTGGCACTGGTGAGAACGGAGTGTCCCCACGTGCTAGTAATTGTTGTTGTTGTTGTTGTTGTTGTGGTTGTGGTTTTGGTTGTGGCTTTTGTTGTTGTTGTTGCTGTTGTGGTTGTTGTTGTTGTTGTTGGTGTCGTATTATGCTGCTGCTGCTGATGATTACGCTGATGACGATGCTAGTGGTGGTGGTGGTGGTCATCCTGACGAGAATGAGAACGGGTATGCTGAAAGTGTTGATGATGATGACGATGACGACGATGACGATGACGACGACGATGATGCTGCTGATGATGATGATTATGCTGATACTGATGATGATGATGATGCGGCTGATGATGATGGTGCTGATGCAGATGCGGATGTGGATGCTGATGCTGCTACTGCTGCTGCTGATGATGAAGGTGACGCTGATGCTGAGGAGGAGGAAGAGGAGGAGGAGGAGGAGGAGAAAACGGACCTCGAAGACAACAAGCACATCTCAACACAGGACGTGGAGCACGTAGCGGTGAGTAGGAGGTGGGAGGGAATGGAGGGAAGGAGGAGGGGAGAGTAGAGGAGGGGCCAGCGGGGTAAGAAGGACTGGATAATGCAGGGTGAGGGATGGACTACAGGATGAAGGGCGTGGAAGGGACGGAAGGGGAGATCGTATGTTGAAGCTGGTGGAGGTAGGCGGAGGGAGGGGACGGTAAGTGTGGAGAGGTGGGAGGAACGGATGGGTGGAGGGAGAATGGGGCAGGCCAGAGGTAGGACGAGGAGAAGCGAGGAGGGGGAGGAGGAGGAGGAGGAGGAGGAGGAGGAGGAGGAGGAGGAGGAGGAGGAGGAGGAAGAGGAGGAGGAGGAGGACGACGAGGAGGAGGAGGAGGACGAGGGAGGAAGGCAGGGAGGGGGGGATGTGAGCTGATTCTGATGATTGTGGTGACGGTGATGGTAGTGGTGAGCAGGACGAGGAGTGGGAGGAGGGGATGAGGAGCGGGAAGGAGGGCGAGGATGATGATGAGGAGAGCGAGCCGGAGGGGTACAAGGCGGGGAGGGAGGGTGACAGACCAGTGAGGAGGAGACGGACGAGGAGCGGAGAGAAGGATGGATGGGGGCGAGGAAGCGAGTGAGGATGAGGAAGAGTTGTGTAGGATGATCAATGGAGAGAAAGCATGCTGCCAAATAATTTCCAGATGACTAACACATGTGTTAAGACTGTCTTAGACATATAAAAAACATGCTCAAACATGTTGAGAACACTTCCCGACATTTTCAGCACATTTTAAGTTCAATGATAGGACTGTTAGGTTGTCCACTGTCATGGCATCCACAAAGGAAGAGGGGAGGGCGACGGGGGTGATCTGGAGGATACGACTCTGCCTGGCGGACGCTGCGCTCCAATGGGCGCCCGGCGTGCGCAGACGGAGGGGCGGCCTCGTGAGGCCCCCCCCCACGTCGAAAGACGCGCCACCCACCCACACGTGGCATCACGGGCGGGCGGGGCGCGACGCAGGAAGCAAGAGCGGGGCGGCCTCTTCCACGGAGGACATTGAGCTAAGCCGCCTGCTGGCCCATCGGAACGCGGGCATTTTTTGGTTTTCTTTGAAGTTCTATATATATATATATATAGCATGTCTTAGCCATCATGTTTGTATACACATTCTATGTATTTGCGCACAGCCGGCGGCATGGCAACACGGGTTGAGAGGAGGCGGCCCCCCTCGTTGCTCTTGCTCCTCTCCACTGACCGATCTTTCAACGCCGCAGGGCTGTCTGATGGTGATGTGCCCGCTCGTAGACCCCGATGTTTGGCCAGTGATCCTCCTCCCCCCCCCCTGCCGACACCGTCGCGTCGTTACCGGTGCCGATCTCAGGCCAGCGCTGATCGTATTCTTCTTGTGTCGGCTGATCTGCGCGCCAGCCCTCGCGGGCGACGCCCCGACGCCGCGCGCGCCCCGAGGGCGAGCCGCTCCGCGACGCGCTCTGCGTTGCCCGCCCCCCCGCCGCGAGGCGGAGGAGGCGGAGAAGAAGGACGGCGAGGAGGGCGCGGAGGAGCCGCGGCCTCCCCGCCCCGCCCGGCCGCCGCCCGCCCGCCCGCCCCGCCGCTCCGCCGTCGGGGTCCCTATGAGAGGAAGGCCGTCTGAGACGCCGGTATCCAGTCGGTCCTGTCCCTCTCACGAGAGGAATATTCCCAAGTAGTCATACATATTTTTGGGACGATTTCTTGACTGTTTTCGGCTCTTGTTGATTCGTTTTTGGCTCGTTTTAGTTTTTGCATCCAAAACCCGCATGTGGGAGGACATGCCCGACCTAACACTGGTAGTTGGCCTTCGGGGGGCCCCCTCGTCGCCACTGCTGCACGCAGCGCGAAAAACTTCTGCGTTTGGACCCCGGGAGGGGTCCAGGAGCCGATTTTGAACCTCCAATGTCTCAGACCGCCCTGCTCCGACCCAAGGGCTGGTCGGCCTGCAGCCACCTGGGCTCCGAGATCGTTGGATCATCGAAGAAGAGCAACTTGGCGTCGCTCGGGCGTGTGGATTTCTTCTCGGAGCCTCCCGGGTCACCTTTTGGAAAAAACACACGAAGTCGAACAATGCGCGAGGAATGGACGTCCGAGCGATGGCAGAACAAACACGGCACGAACATTAACTCTCGAAGGTCCGTGCGGGTTTCTCGGCTCTGCACCAGGCCCCCCTGGCGGCGTCTCGGGCGCCGCCGTGGGCGCGCTCCGCGCGCCAGGCAGGGGAGTCACATCGATCCAAGAACTCTTCGTGGAGCTCCGAAAGTTTATGTCTATACAGTGTTTGGTTCCTCGACTGGAGGCACCAGGGATCCGAGATCAAGCGCTCACGGCTCGCACCATTCGAGAACGGCTCGCTGGTGCCAACCGAGAAGCGCCCAGAAGCCCTTATCCTCCTCCCGTGTCGCCGTTGTCGCCGTGCGTCGTGCGCTGTGCGTCGTCTCTGTCGCCGTCCATGTCGTCGTCGTTGTTGCCGCCGCCGCCGCCACCGCCACCGCATGCGCCGCCGCCGCCGCCGCCGTCGTCATCGTCGTCATCGTCGTCGTCGTCGTCGTCGTCGTCGTGGTCGTCGTGGTCGTCGTCGTCGTCGTCGTCGATGTTGTATTCGC
>CAUYUJ010000009.1:52500-72500 GCA_963575745.1 Prorocentrum cordatum | reverse complement strand
CGGATTTTGAGCGACCGAACCTCATGTACATTTGTACACCAGCGCCTGAACAGCCCCCCCCTTCGCAGGCCTGCTCGGCAAGGGGGCCTGGGGGGCTCCCAGCGTCGTCGAAGCAGGGGCAGGAGACACATCGCGGCTACATATCCGATACTGTACCTTCTGTTAGCATGATGTTGAATTGCACTGTGCCGTCTACTTGTGTGACCCCTGCAATGAAGCGTCGAATGCTCATCCAAAGAATCTATGCAACAATTTAGCAAACAAGAAGCTTACGTATAATGACAGAGATTATTACCAGCGAGTCGCCCGGGCTGGGCTTTCTGGAATCGGGAGGAGATGGCATGTACTCGTACGGGGCACGCTCTATCACACAACCCCCAGGGCTAGCGTTAGAAACGACACTAAATGAGGATGCGCCGCCTGGACTTGAGAGTGATGGACATGTCGCAACGGAAGCAGAACGAGGCAGCTCGGATTCCTCCAGCAGAACGAGACAGCTCGGATTCCTACAGTTCGTGTGTGCACCGCCGCAAGCAAACGTGTGCAATAGCGAGGCACCGTACAAATTTATGGATCAATTTTTGGAGGGTGTGGACAGTCACTTGGAAGGTTTGGACACGATTGCTAGACGGTCACAAGCAACCACAGAGACAGCGCTACATGCAAAACTCGCAGAGAGCCAAGTCGTCGACGGGGTTTTTGAAGCATTGCATCTCAATAAAGAGAATTGACAGCGGAAGCAGTGCACCACAAACTTGGCAAACTTGGAGCAAGGATCTCAAATAAATAATCCTTTTGGCACTGGAGACATGGGTCGAAGTTGGGGCTGCCAGGAAATGCGGCGACATGTTTGAATTGCGGATTGCGGATATTTCTCCATATTTCTTACACACGGCTCGCGCTCGCACTTGCTTGTGGTGTTGTTGCCCTTTTGAGTACACGGTTCATAAGAGCGCTGAGTGGCTACGCTCAGCACCCAATGGGGACTGCGGCTGTCGCGTATCCGCGGCTTCCCCCCCGTCCCTTCTCTCCCCCCCCCTTGGTTGGGGGCCTTGGTTCCTGGCTTCGGCTGGCTCCTTCGGCTCCTCTCCCCTTCCCCCCCCCGCTCGACGCGCGCTTTCGCACTTTCAGGGGGTGGTGGATCGATTCGGAAGGTGCGGAGGCTGCGAGAGGCCCTCAGCAGACGGCGCTGGCTCGGAGGATGGGTGGGTTGATGTGGTTGCGAGGAGGAGGAGGAGGAGGAGGAGGAGGAGGAGGAGGAGGAGGAGGAGGAGGAGGAGGAGGAGGAGGAGGAGGAGGAGGAGGAGGAGGAGAGGAGGAGGAGGAGGAGGAGGAGGAGTCGGCGCCCGATCCCAACCTGCCCAGAATGTCGAACGTCTCCCAAGGGGGGGGGTGCACAGCCATGCAGAAGCGGTAGCCGCCCGCCACCTGCAATGAGCGGAGTCCCCAGAGTCGGAGGCGCGCCCGAGAGGCGCTGCTGCCGCGGGGGCCTCGTGGCCCCGTGCCCGCCGACAAACCCGTCGCAAACAAACGATCTCTGTTCTTTGCCCGCTTTGCCAACGGGAGCCAGAGGTAGTATTTCATCATGTGTGGATGTGCTAGCAAGGTCGAGCACCCCATATCTCCTATGAGTGGCCAGTTCAGTCCGCGGGCGTACTCTCGGGGCGAGGTGGAGGAGTGTTTCCGGGCCCCGGGCCTGCTGCCTCGTGAATGGGTTGCAGTTTTGCCGCCGCCGCCCGAAGAGAGCCGGACCTGCGCAGACCACATTTTCGCAGGTTTCGGGGAGGGGGCAGCTGCGACCCTCCCTCCTCGTTTCTGGAGGTGCCTGCGGAGGTCAGGAGACGCACCGCCCTCAGCTTCGCAGGATCGGGATTGGATGTGCCGCCTGCCGTCACCTCGACCCCTCCATGGACCTTTCCGTGGGCATTTGTGGGCCCCTCCCAGACCTCTGACAGACGGTTGTGGGAGGCGAACTGCATTGTCTTGGGGCATGCCTTTGTGAGAGTCTCGGAGACGTCGTATACGTGACGGACAATTCGACCGTGAGTGACGGTTGGCACGAGGAGAGGTGGAAACGACCGTCGGGCAAGGATGCAGATCTGTGGTGGAGGATCGGCGTTGTTCTCGGTCTGAAAGGTGAGCGTTTGAGGTGCGTAGTTCTTTTCGTTCACTTTCGTTCCGATGCCGCCTGCCTGGCGGCTTCTCCCTTCCCCCTGCTCCTTCTCGGCAATAGCGTTGCAGGCCTTTTCGCAGCAGCTGGCGCACAGGCCGCGCGTTTGCCCGAGCGTGAGCGCGCGCGCGCGTGTGCACCGAGCTGAGTACAGAGCCTTTGTCGTTGGATCGCGCGTATTGCAGAGCACGTTAGAAGCAGTTGTAGCAGAAGACGCCCTAGCCGAGGCTGAGGGCATGAGACGACACCGTCGCGCGTGCTCCCAGGTGGTCAGACCTCCCGCAGGCAGTGTTTTTGCTACATTTTCGCCCAAGCATCGACTTGGGGACGGCGGCCGTAGTTGCACTCGCTGTTTGGGGTCGACCTCGCTCGAAGGGCGAGTGGGTGAGCTCACTGTGTTTCGACCTAGTTAATTAAAGTCGTGAAATTCGTCAGCCACCTCCTGGGGGCAAAGTGCACATCCCGGGGGAGTTTGCTCACGAAAGCCACGCTTTGAAGTTTCACTTGGGGCTATGGCTTGGGTTCTGTACCCCGTGTGGTAGCTTCGCAGTTCAGCAGCTGGTGAAGCCGGGGGAGGTGTGTGATCCTAAGCTGGATTTAACTCGTAATCGTAAGGATTACTTGAGTCGTATCGAGCGGGGTCTCTGGCCGAAGGTCTACAGCAATGCCGAACTAGCCAAGAGAGTCCTGAAACAGAAGCAGTAATTATAAGCTGCTCTCAGTAGTTGACTTAATCGCTATACCCGTAACTCCGTAACTCCTCATCCTCCTCCTTCTCCGTCTCCTTCTCTTCCTCCCCCCTTTATCCTTGGCGGCGCTTCCGGCGCCGTTCTTGAATCGGTTTTGGCTTTCTACAGGAGGCACATTCGAAAATGGTTGAAAACCGTTTGGGTACGTGTTTTTTGGTTTGTGCTCTTTTTTTGGCTATGGCTGATCATTTTTTGCCTATCTTTTATGTGCCCTCCAACATCCGCCTGCAGGATGACATGCCCGACCTGGCGCTAATTACGCCTGGCGCGCTTCGCGCGCCAGGGAAGGGATCCAGCGCAGATCCAAAGAATCCGTGCAGAACTCTGACTGTTGTTGTTGTTGTTGCTGTTGTTGTCGTTGTTGCTGCTGCTGTTGTTGTTGTGGTTGGTTGCTGCTGTTATTGTTGTTGTCGTGGTTGTGATTTTGCTTGTTGTTGTGAATGTGGTTGTTGTCATTGTTGATGTCATCGTTGTTGTTGTCGTCGTTGCCGTCGTTGTCGTTGTCGTTGTCGTTGCGTTTGTTGTTGTTGGTGTTTTTGTAGCGGTTGTTGTTGTGGTTGTTGTGATTGTGGTGGTTGTTTTGTTGTTTGTTGCTGTTGTTGTTGTCGTGGTGGTGGTTGTTGTTGTTGTTGTTGTTGCGGTTGTTGCTGTTGCTCATGTTGCTGTTGTTGTTGCTGCTATTACTGTGGTTGCTGTTGTTGCTCTTATTGTTGTTGTTGTTGTTGTTGTTGTTGTTGTTGTTGTTGTTGTTGTTGTTGTTATTGTTGTTGTTGTTGTTGTTGAACATTATTTATTCTAAAGAATAATTATTGTTGGGCCCCCTGGTGCGCGCCCCCCCTGCGCCGCCTAGGCCGCAGCTACATTTTCATCATTTTCGTGAGGAAGCCTCAGAAAAGAGGGTGTGTACAGGATCCGGTTGTTTTGTTGTAATCCGCTTTCCCTTGCAAAAAACAATAGAAAATGACATTTCTTGTTCTAATATAATCAAATTTCAAGAATCCCTTGCAAAAAATAAGGTAAAGTGGACATTCGCGCGCGCAAGACGAAATCCTTCCAAAACCTTAGTGTTCGCAGCGATTTTAACATAAAAACATCAAAAAAACCAATGGTTTTTCAACAAAAAATTGTCAAAATCTCATCCCGCGCGCTCTTGCGGATTCGTAGGAAACCCAACACTTTTTAAACATTTCTGTCAAACGGGCTTTTGCGAGCAACTTTTTCGAACTTCTGCGACAACGGTTGCGCACCTGCCAGGGCCATCATCCCTGTCAAATAATACCATGCGGGACACATTCGTTTTTTCTTCGCGCGCGCACGCCGTCGTCGTCGGCCGCGGGGCCCTGAATAGTAGCCACGGTCGTCCGCATGCCACGAAGTGAAGTGTCCGAACGTCATAGGGCGGGAAGCTGGGTGTGGGTGGTGGCGAAGAGTCGTTTGGAAATTTGGTAGAGCTTGAACCGGCCCCCCCACAAAGTGGGGGTATTGCCCGCCTCCTATGAAAACCCTGGCACTGGTGAGAACGGAGTGTCCCCACGTGCTAGTAATTGTTGTTGTTGTTGTTGTTGTTGTTGTTGTTGTTGTTGTTGTTGTTGTTGTTGTTGTTGAACATTATTAATTCTAAAGAATAATTATTGTTGGGCCCCCTGGTGCGCGCCCCCCCCGCCGCGCCTAGGCCGCAGCCACGTTTTCATCATTTTCGTGAGGAAGCCTCAGGTAATTCGAGGTGATCAAGATCCGGTTGTTTTGTTGTAATCCGCTTTCCCTTGCAAAAAACACTATAAAATGACATTTCTTGTTCTAATATAATCAAATTTCAAGAATCCCTTGCAAAAAATAAGGTAAAGTGGACATTCGCGCGCGCAAGACGAAATCCTTCCAAAAGCTTAGTGTTCGGAGCGATTTTAACATAAAAACATCAAAAAACCAATGGTTTTTCAACAAAAAAATGTCAAAATCTCATCCCGCGCGCTCTTGCGGATTCGTAGGAAACCCAACACTTTTTAAACATTTCTGTCAAACGGGCTTTTGCGAGCAACTTTTTCGAACTTCTGCGACAACGGTTGCGCACCTGCCAGGGCCATCATCCCTGTCAAATAATACCATGCGGGACACATTCGTCTCTCTGTATTATGTATTGTATGGCACAATTGCACCATGCTGGGCACATGCGCGCCCCGAATAAGTGACCAAGTTCTGTGGGTGTGTACCCCACGCCAGTGTAGTAGCCACGGTCGTCCGCACGCCACGAAGTGAAGTGTCCCAACGTCATAGGGCGGGAAGCTGGGTTTGGGTGGTCGCGAAGAGTCGTTTGGATATTTGGTAGAGCTTGTAATGCCCCCCCACGAAGTGGGGGTATTGCCTGGTGTCGTATGAAAACCCTGGCACTGGGGAGAACACCACGCGTTCGGGTAAAATGATTGTTGTTGTTGTTGTTGTTCTTGTTGTTCTTGTTGGTAGGTGTTCTTTGAGGTTATGAATTCATGTGTTGTCAGTCCCCTTCGCTCGTTGGGGCCATGGTTTCGATGCTTCCGTTTGCTGTTTGTGTCCGTTGGTTGCCATGCTTTTTTCCTACCACCCCCCGCCCCCTCCCTCGGAGGGCATTAACTATACACCAACACCGATCCTGGCCAGGATCACCCTGGGCCCAGGATCGGTGTATACGCCCCCCTGCCTTGGGCAAGAGGGCATATGCACCGATCCTGGGCCAGGGTATCCTGGCCAGGATCGGTGTTGGTGTATAGTTGGTGCCTTCCCCCTCCCTGCTTTCTCGCCCGCTGCGAGCGCCCCTTGTCCTGCCCTTGCCGGGCCCGGTGCGGCGTGGCGCAAGCTGCCCGTGCTGCCGGCGTGCTGCTCCGTCCCCGGGGCCACGCCGGCGTCGTGCGCTGCTGCCCCACGGCCTACGCCCGGCCACCGGCGGCGGCGGCGCCCGCACCCACCGCGTTCGGGGAGCGAAGAATGGCCTGAGCAGTAGGAGGAGGAGGAGGAGGAGGAGGAGGAGGAGGAGGAGGAGGAGGAGGAGGGAGGGAGGGGGAGGGAGGGAGGCAGGGAGGGAGGGAGGAGGGAGGAGGAGGAGGAGGAGGAGGAGGATAGGGGAACAAAAAGTGGCATAAATATGAAAACTCGGAGGTCCGCGCGGGTTTCTCGGATCCGCGCTGGGCCCCCTGGCGGCGCCTCCAGCGCTGCCCCTGGCGCGCTCCGCGCGCCAGGTGGAGGGGGGTCCAGCGCGGATCCGAGGCATCCGCGCGGACCTCCGAGTTTTTCTGTTTGTGCCATGTTTCGTTCCCCTAAGCATGGCACGCTGGCGCCCCCCGAGGACAAGAAGGAGGGCGACGCCGAGGGCGAGGCGGGAGAACTCGACGAGGACGACGTCGACCCGTTCACCCTCGAGGACCCCGGGGGGGGGGGAAGAGGGGAAGGCTGGGGAGTCGGGAGGGCAGAGGCAGAGTGGTGTCGGAGGGGCGGTGAGGAGGAGGGGGAGGAGGAGGAGGAGGAGGAGGAGGAGGAGGAGGAGGAGGAGGAGGAGGAGGAGGAGAGGGGAGGAGGAGGAGGAGGAGGGGGAGGGGGGAGGAGGAGGCGGCGAAGGTATGGGGGAGGTGAAGCGGAGGCGAGGGGAGGAGGGACTGGGAGAGGAAGAGAGGGGACTGGGAAGGGAAGGGGGAAGGGAAGGGGAAGGGGGGAGGGAGGAGTGGAGATGGGGAGGTGATGGGGAGAGGGGGCCTGGGGAGGGCAGGGAGGGCCTCTGACGGGAGGGGAGGAGGGAAGGGCAGAGGAGCGTGAGGGGATTGGGGGTGATGGGGAGGTGACCGGGGCCTCGGAGGGCATGGGGGGGGGTTCGGAGCGGGGCGGGGAGCGGGGCCCAGTGCGGCTTTCACGCTCTCTGTCTGACGAGGGGGAGGAGGCGCTGGATGTCGAGGCGGCCTGCGCCATTCCGCCGGCCCCCAGGGGAAGAAGACGATGTCCACGGGTGAGGCCCTCTGGATCTCCTGGGCGCCTCCTGGGGCGTCTTCTGGGTCTCCCGGGGGCCTCCTGGAGCCTCTTGGGGGTTCTGCTGGGCGCCCGCGGGCGGTCACGGGGGGTCTTCTCTGGGCGGGATCGCTCGAAGTGTCGTTTCGAGTCCCCCCTTTCGGGCACCTCCTGAGGCTCTTTTAGGCCTTTTGAGCCGCTGCGGATGCGATTGAAGCCGTTCTCATCGACATTGGGGCGATTTCGGCCTCTCGTACGGGACGGGAAAATGACCACAACCATTGCTTTTCTTTTGTTGCCGCCTTCCAGCCAGCAGAAACAAAGCAGTGGTTGTGGTCATTTTCATTCAAGTTGGCACCAGGCAGATTACCACAACCACAGCTTCTTTTTCGGCCGGCTGGAAGGCGGCGCAAACAAGAAGCAGTGGTTGTGGTCATTTCGCCGTCCCGCATCTCGGGGCCCTGTTGGGGCTTCTCTTGGGGCCCTCTGGGGGGCGTCTTGGCAGCTTTTGGGGCCGACCCGAGGCAGCTTTTTATTTTTTTGCGTCCTTGGCGCGCTGGAGCCCAGCTTGCGCAAGCCTCGGTGGCATCCTGGGCACCTCGGCGGCCTCGCACCGTGGACGTTGAGGCTCCGGGGGCTCTGTGGGGCTGCGCCGGGGACCCCCCCGCCCCCCTGGAGGGTTTCTCCGAAGGGCTTCGGCGACCCGTCCTCCTTCTCCCCTCCTCCTCCTCCTCCTCCTCCTCCTCCTCCTCCTCCTCCTCCTCCTCCTCTCTTCCTCTTTCTCCTTCTCCTCTCTCCTCCTCCTCCTCCTCCTCCTCCCTCCTCCCTCCTCCTCCTCCTCCTCCTCCTCCTCCTCCTCCTCCTCTCCTCTCCTCCTCCTCCTCCTCCTCCTCCTCCTCCTCCTCCTCTCCTCTCCTCCTCCTCCTCCTCCTCCTCCCTCCTCCTCCTCCTCCTCCTCCTCCTCCTCCTCCTCCTCCTCCTCCTCCTCCCTCCTCCTCCTCCTCCCTCCTCCTCTTCCTTCCTCCTCCTCCTCCTCCTCCTCCTCCTCCTCCTCCTCCTTCTCCTCCTTCTCCTTCTCCTCCTCCTTCCTCCGCCTCCCTCCTCCTCCCTCCTCCTCCTCCTCCTCCTCCTCCTCCGTCTCCTCCTCCTCCTCCTCCTCCTCCTCCTCCTCCTCCTCCTCCTCCTCCTCCCCCTCCTGGGAAGGGAAATGTGAGGGGAGGAGAGCTGGGGAGGGGAGCGAGGGCCTCGGACGGGAGGAGAAGAGGGGAGGTCAGGGGAGTGCGGTGGGAGGAGGTCGAGAGGAGGTGCGCAGGGCCTCGGAGGGTAGAGTTAAGTCGGGCCTGTCCCTCTACAGGAGGAATCTTCAAAAATAGTGGTTAAATAGTCTGGGGATTATTTTTTGATTATTTTTCGACTTTTTCCTCCAAAATCCCTCTGGAGGGGGACAGGCCAGACTTAAGGGTAGAAGGGGGAGGGGGCGGGGTGGGAGGTGAGGGGCGCCGGGCTCAGTGTGGCTTTCACGTTTCCGTCCGAGATGGGGAGGTGTTCGGCGGCGAGCGGGGGGGGGGGGCTAGCGAGAAGGGGAAGGCTTCCGCAGAAGGCTCGGAAGTCCCCCGGTCTTCTGCGGAGTTTCCCAGGCCTTCCCCGAAGGCTCGGAAAGTTTCTCAGAAGGCGCGAGGGCTTCTGAGAAGGCCCGCTGCCTTCTCGGATGGCCTTCTCCTTCTCGCTTCCCCCCCTCGCTCGCCGCCGAAATATAGCTAGACGTTCAAGTGAGTGCTCCAAACTCAAGCAGTGTGCTGTTCGTCTGGTGAGGACGCCCCCGCCTCCTTGCAACCCGGGGGCCGCCCGCTCGGCGCTGCTGCTGTCTCTCGGTTCCGTCGCAAGCGCGCGAGCTCGTGTGACGAGTCCATGCGTGACGCATCTTTGAAGGAGACTTCCAGGCCCTCGCACCCGAAGTCACACGGGGGCGTTCCAGACAGGGCCCTGCTTCCGCGAGGGTCGGAGGCGTCGCGGTCTCCTCCTCGGCGGAAGGGCGGCGGGAGGGGCGGCGGAAGGCGGCGGAAGCAGGATGGCGGCGGCTCCGCCGGCGGAGGCGCGGCGGGAGGGGCGCTGGAGTAAAGGATGCGCCCCCGAGAGATGAACACGCTTTCGGGATCCTATCGTTCGCCACGAAATGAACAGGCCTATGGTTCGCGATGCAGATTTAATAGTGGATTTGACGTTCGGCCCTCACCGACGATTCGCACACTATGGAGCTCCAGCACACCCTCGGAAGGTAGACGCAATTCCTTTCCAGATCGCAACGGGTTTTGAAATACATAATGGCACATTTGGTCTCAGGGTTTCCGGAATCGGCCACATTATCGGCGGTGACATCCGAGCCCTACCCTCGCCGAGGAGCGATCCAGAGACAGCTCGATGGGCGGCAGGGGTTAGGGTTGGGAATGCGTCGAACACGTGGCGGAATCCGAATCGTAACCCCGCCTCTCATCTATTCAGGAGAGTCGATGGTTGGCGGGGGCAGGGTCCGGATGTCGCCACCTACATAATCATCCGTGCGTGTCGTACTCGGTCGTCCTGCTGCGTAGCTGCGTGTCGAGACCCATCCCGAAGATTGATCCAGCCGAGGCGCCCAGACAGTCAAAACAATCCAGTGAGGCATCCTGGTTCAGGTCGTGCTGACCAGAGCACATCTGCATCAAGCTCACTCCGTATTCACACGTGGCTCTGGCACCCTCTCAAAGATGGTCCTCAAGACGTTCGCCGCACTGCTCGCCTCGCTCGTGGTGCTCACGGGGGGCATTCGCACCGCAACCGGTCTGCTGGCAGGCGTGCCTGCAACTGGAGGGGAGTGCCTCGCGGTGGCATGGGACATCGGTGCGCGCCTGCGTCTCACCCGCTGCTAACATGCTCGCGTTTGTACAGCGCTGGCACCATTGGAGCACTGAAACCACCAGCAGCGCAGGGAACTTCAACGACTGGTAACGTCGTAGCCCAAAACAGAGACAGCAAGAAGCGACGCACATCCTTTTTTCATCAACAAATAATTTCGCACACTTTTACTACACTGCTGCAGTGACGAATGTGGTTTAGGGGGTACTTCAAGAAGGTGGTTTAACGCTGTGGTTTCATAGTGGGCTCAGAAGGAGGACGGGGGGATGGATCAAGGAGGTGGTCGCTCCCCTCCTCGCTGCTGCGCAGCCTTCCCCAGCCCCCGCCGGGGCCACACCGCGCAAGGGTATCCGTATCCGTAATTATCCATATCCTCATCCACATCCGTATCCGTATCCCCCCGGTCCCGCCCAGTCCTCAGGACCTTGACGACATTGGCAACGGCAAGCCGCTGTACGGCAATTTTGTCTACGAGGAACCTGTTCCCGCCCCTCGACTCCGATGCAGTCACGGGGGTTTGTTTTGGGATCCGGTGTCCTCATCCTCCTCCCTCTCGCCTCCACGCATGGGAAGAAGGAGGAGGAGGAAGAGGAGGAGGAGGAGGAGGAGGAGGGAGGAGGAGGAGGAGGAGGAGGAGGAGGGAGGAGGAGGAGGAGGAGGAGGAGGAGGAGGAGGAGGCAGGAGGAGGCAGGAGGAGGCAGGAGGAGGAGGCGGAGGCGGAGGCGGAGGCGGAGGCGGAGGAGGAGGAGAGGAGCAGGAGGAGGAGGTGGCAGCAGGAGGAGGAGGAGGAGGAGACAGGAGGATGAGTCAGGAGGAGGAGGCAGGAGAAGGAGTCAGGAGACCGGAGGAGGATGGAGGAGGAGGACAATTATGATGGTGGTGGTGGTGATGGATGATGATGATGATGATGATGATGATGATGATGATGATGATGATGATGATGATGATGATGATGATGATGATGATGATGATGATGATGATGATGTGGTGGTGGTGGTGGTGGTGACGAGGAAATGAGAGGAATGATGAGGAATGATGATGATGGTGATGGTGATGATGATGATGCTGATGATGATGCTGATGATGCTGACGATGATGATGCTGATGCTGCTGATGATGATGATGATGGTGATGATGATGATGATGGTGATGATGATGATGATGCTGATGATGATGATTATGATGCTGATGATGATGACGATGATGCTTATGCTGCTGATGATGATGCTGATGCTGATGCTGATGCTGATGCTGATGATGATGATGATGATGAAGATGGATGATGATGATGCTGATGCTGATGCTGATGATGATGATGATGATGATGATGCTGATGATGATCTGATGATGCGATGCTGATGATGCTGATGCTGATGACTGATGCGATGCTGATGCTGATGATGATGCTCGATGATGATGATGTGATGATGATGATGATGATGATGATGAGAGAGGAGGAGGAGGAGGAGGAGGAGGAGAGGAGGAGGAGGAGGGAGGAGGAGGAGGAGGCGGGAGGAGGATGATGAGGGAGGAGGAGGAGGAGGAGGAGGAGGTGGAGGTGGAGGTGGAGGGGAGGTGGAGGTGGAGGTGGTGGAGGAGGAGGGAGGAGGAGGAGGAGGAGGAGGAGGAGGAGGAGGAGGAGGAGGAGGAGGAGGAGGAGGAGGAGGAGGAGGAGGAGGAGGAGGAGGAGGAGAGAGGATGAGCAGACAGGTAGGAACAAAAGGATAAGGCAGGAGGACAACGAGGGGGTAGGAGGAGGTAGCAGGAGGATCTTCCCGGGCAAGCTGACCATCCTCTCATTCGGGGGCCTGCCGTCGGAGTTGCTTGTGGGCTGTTGCCACAGCTCCGCCGTGCTTTATTTCCGCAGCGCGAGGGTGTCAGGGCCGCCTCCCTCTGAGAGGGGGACCCCTGCCAATCTCGACTCCGATCCGGCCCGACGCGATCGGGCTTCCGATCCGGTCCGACTTTGCCCTGCCGACCCTGGTGTGTCCTTGGCATCGCTCGGGCGTGTGCATTTTTTCTCGGCGAGGGCCATCGAGGAGCATATGGGATCATCTGACGGAAGAAGCGCCGCGCGAAATCGGAAAACGCCCCGGGAATGGGCGTCCGAACGATGGCGAGACCCTTTCCGGTGCGATGTTCGGGCCGGTCTGGAGTTCGACCCGCCGATGCGATCCTGGTGCGGCCAGCCCCCCAGGCGCGAGGACGCTGGGGCTTGTGCAGCCCCCCCGCCAGGACTGGACGCTGCTGAGCCTGCGCTACGAGCTCCACCTCCTGGCGCGCCCCGCGGCGCCGTGCGCGTGTCCCTCGGGGCGATGGCCGCCTCGTCGGGCGGGGCGGCCCACGGGCCTCCTGGCGCGGCCCTCGCTGCCTGCCCCGACGCCGCGGGCAGTGCTGTGCGCCTCCCCGCCGCGGTGCCCCTGCACATGCCACGACTCCTCGATGCCCCTCCTCGGAGCCTCGACGCCTTCGCCCCCCTCACCTCCGCTTCGTCCTCGATGCCTCGATGCCTCGATGCCTCGGTGCCTCTGTGCCTCGATGCCGGCCCCTGGCGGCCAGCGCCGCCAGTGGGCGGGGGGGGAGCAGCGCTGGAGCAGTACTTGGGGGGGAGACACTCGCAAGAGGGCGCGGGGTGAAGCGGGGGAAGCCCGATGATTGATTGGCGTTCGTCGTCGTCGTCGTCGTCGTCGTCGTCGGCGTCGGCGTCGGCGTCGGCGTCGGCGTCGGCGTCGGCGTCGGCGTCGGCGTTGGAATCGGCGTCGTCGTCGTCGTCAGCCTCGTCGTCGTCGTCGTCGTCGTCGTCGTCAGCCTCGTCGTCGTCGTCTTCGTCGTCGTCGTCGTTGCTGGTTGGGCCCCCGGGACCCTTGGCCCTTTCTCAGGGCCAATAGCCTCCATCCCAGATCGTGAGCGGTCCCAGGGGCCAGACGCTGGCTCCCAGATACCCCCCATCATGCTTGTTCTGTTTGTTTCCGACCCTCCTGCGTGTCGGGTCCTCGTTTCCAATCCTCAGCGCCGCGCCTCACTCCGTCGTCGTCGTCGTCGTCGTCGTCGTCGTCGTCCTCCTCCTCTTCCTCCTCCTCCTCCTCCTCCTCCACCTCCTCTCTTCTTTTCCTCCTCCCCCCTCCTCCCCCTCCTCCCCCTCCCCCCCCCCTCCTCCCCCCTCCTCCTCCTCCCCCCTCCCCTCCCCCTCCCTTCCCTCCCCTTCCTCCTCCTCTCCTCCTCCTCCCTCCTCCTCCTCCTCCTCCTCCTCCTCCTCCTCCTCCTCCTCCTCCCCCTGTTCTCCTTCGTCATCCCCATCCTTGTCATCAGTATCATCCTCATCGTCGTCAGCATCATCGCCTTCGTGCTCCTGACCGCCATCATGATTCATATCACAGTTTCGCCACACGCCTTACACGTTTCGAAGCCCCCAAAGGAGCTACACCGCAGGCCCCCCCCAGTGGCAGGATCCGCATGCGGACTCGGGTTCATTCTGGCACACCCCTCCAATGTTTCGTGGTACCATTGGGAGCTCCACCGAACGCCCTACTGGCAGCCCCATTGGCAGGGCCCGAATGCGGACTCGGGTCCATCTCTAAACAGCCTTCACGCGTGTCGGTTTCCCAGCAGGAGCTCCACCGCAGGCCCCCGTGGCAGGGTCCGCATGGTGGCTTGGGTCATGTTGGTGCACTGTACCCCACCCGTTGGAAACAGCGGGGTCTTCAAGCTCTGGCCCAGCCCCCTTGTCTCCCCCCCCTCCCCTCTCCGCAGCCGGATCGGCCCAGGGATCGCCCGGACGAGTGCCACCATGCCGGCCTATGCCCAGGAGCTCGGGCTCCTCGTCCAGCGGCTCAGGAGAGCGGTGCAGAGCAGACGCTCGGCCCACACGGGCACGAGCCAGGCCGCAGGAGTGCGCAAGCGGGACCCGCCGCGGCGCCAGCCGCGGGCCACGCGGAAGGTCCACCCGGCCGCGGCGGAGGCGCGCCCCGAGCGGAGGCCCGGCCCGCCGCCCGAGCGGCGCGAGCGCGCGGCGAGTCGCGCCCTCGCGGGCCGCCGTGGCCCTCAGACCTCGGACGACGCCCGGTGGGCGGTGCCGAAGCGTGGCCCTCCGCAGACCGCGCGGCCGGCGGCGAGCGGGCGCGTCGGAGGCCTCGCGAGCCGCCGTGGCCTCCGCCTCTCGGTGGACACCCGGTGGACGTTTGCGCAGGAGTGGGGGGCCGCACGCGAGCCCTACCCCCATGCTCCCCACGATTTCTGAGGGGGACGGTGGGGTTCACTTCGCTCGGGAGCTCCCGGACGAAGTGACCCCCACCCTCCCCCTCAGAAATCGTGGGGGGCATGGGGGCAGGGTTCGCGTGTGGCCCCCTCCAGGATGGCACGCCGCGGATCACGCAGTCGCTGGCGAGCAGGCTCGTCGGCGGCAGCATCGCCGGCGGCTTCGGCAGCGTGGCCTGCGCTGGCTGCGCCGGCAACGTCGGCCGCACCGCGGGCAGGCCTGGGACGCCCCGCCTCCAAACGGTGCGGTGGCCACACCGCGGGGTGAGTCGGTGCAGTTGTGGACGACGATCAGTGGAGAGGCAGCATGTAGCCAAATAGTGTCCAGATGCCCAACACAAGTTTAAACCATGTCTTCAGCATGTAAGAGACATGATCTAAACATTTTGAGGTTATTCCCAACCATCCTGTGGTGTTGGGTCCTCGTTTTGAAGAGACAGCGCCCCGCGTTCCCGCCTCCCGCTGCCCCCTCCCCCCTCCCTCTCCTCCCTCCTCCTCCCTCTCCTCCCTCCTCCTTGCGTTTCACCCACCCATTACAGCGTTTCGTGGCTCCATAGGGAGCTCCAGCAAAGGCCCCAGTGGCAGGGTCCGCATGCAGTTCCACCTCCATTTCGGCGCACCTCTCACACGTTTCGTGGCCCCATAGGGTGCTCCACCCAAGACCCCAGTGGCAGGGTCCGCATGCAGTTCCACCCCCATGTCGGCGCACCCCTCACACGTTTCGTGGCCCCATAGGGTGCTCCACCCAAGGCCCCAGTGGCAGGGTCCGCATGCAGTTCCACCTCCATTTCGGCGCACTCCTCACACGTTTCGTGGCCCCATAGGGTGCTCCACCAAGGCCCCAGTGGCAGGGTCCGCATGCAGTTCCCCCCATTTCGGCGCACCCCTCACACGTTTCGTGGCCCCATAGGGTGCTCCGCCGAAGGCCCCAGTGGCAGGGTCCGCATGCAGTTCCACTCCCATTTCGGCGCACCCCTCACACGTTTCGTGGCCCCATAGGGTGCTCCGCCAAGGCCCCAGTGGCAGGGCCCGCATGCAGTTCCACTTCCATTTCGGCACACCCCTCACACGTTTCGTGGCTCCATAGGGTGCTCCGCCGAAGGCCCCAGTGGCAGGGTCCGCATGCAGTTCCACCCCCATTTCGGCGCACCCCTCACACGTTTCGTGGCTCCATAGGGTGCTCCGTCGAAGGCCCTCGTGACAGGGTCCGCATGCAGTTCCACCCCCATCTCGGCGCATCCCTCACACGTTTCGTGGCCCCATAGGGTGCTCCGCCGAAGGCCCCAGTGGCAGGGTCCGCATGCAATTCCACTCCCATGTCGGCGCACCTTCACACGTTTTGTGGCCCCATGTTGTGTTCCGCCGATGACCCCAGTGGCAGGGCCCGCATGCAGTTCCATCCCCATTTCGGCGCACCCCTCACACGTTTCGTGGCCCCATAGGGTGCTCCGCCGAATGCCCCAGTGGCAAGGTCCGCATGCAGTTCCACCTCCATTTCGGCGCACCTCTCACACGTTTCGTGGCCCCATAGGGTGCTCCGCGGAAGGCCCCAGTGGCAGGGCCCGCATGCAGTTCCATCCCCATTTCGGTGCACCCCTCACACGTTTCGTGGCCCCATACGGTGCTCCGCCGTAGGCTCCAGTGGCAGGGTCCACATGCAGGTCCACCTCCATTTCGGCGCACCCTCACACGTTTCGTTACCCCATAGGGTGCTCCATTCAAGGCCCCCGTGGCAAGTCCGCATGCAGCTCCCCCTCCATGTCGGCGCACCCCTCACACGTTTCGTGGCCCCATGGAGTGTTCCACTTAGGGCCCCAGTGGCAGGTTCCGCATGCAGTTCCCCCTCCATTTCGGCGCGCCCCTTCCACGTTTCGCGGCCACCAAAGGCCCTGGTGGCAGCGCCCGCACGTGGTTCCACCCTGCATTTCGGCGCAGCCCTCACGCGTTTCGTGGCCTCAGATGGGGCTGCACCGACGGCTCCTGTGGCAGCGTCCGCATGGCGTACCCGTGTCAATGTTGGCACACCCGTCACACGCGTCGTGGTCTCAGAGGGAGGTTCACCGAGGACGATACCCACACCTGCGTTACACACAGCTGCACATGGTTGGGCCCTTCGCCGGGATAATGTTTCAAACATTTTAAGCACACCTTTACTTCAGTGATAGGATTGTTAGGGAGTCCATTGTCATGGCATCCACAGCAGTACAGAGGAGGCCCGTGCAAAGGGAAACCCCGCTTGCCTCCAGGGTGCCCTGGGTTTCTTCGGTTTCGATGGTTTTGCGATGGAAGGCGTGACGTAGCTTCACCAGAAGCAGTGTGGACGTCCTGTGGTCTCAGGCTTGGGCTTCTCGTGGAAGGTTCCGTGTGGTCGAGCTCCTACTGTAGGGATTCTCAGGGACAACGTTGGGAGGAGGAGGAGGAGGAGGAGGAGGAGGAGGAGGAGGAGGAGGAGGAGGTGAGGGAGGAAGAGGAGGAGGGAGGAGGAGGAGGAGGAGGAGGAGGAGGAGGAGGAGGAGGAGGATGAGGAGGAGGAGGAGGAGGAGGAGGAGGATGTGATGATGAGGAGGAGGAGGACGTGGAGGAGGCGGAGGAGGAGGAGGCGGAGGAGGAGGAGGAATAAGACGAATAATAAGCATACGCAGAAGCAGACGCATACTAACAATAAGAAGACGACTACTAATAACCAGAAGACAAAGGCGAACACTAATAATACTAATACCAAGACTAAGAAGGTGAATAATAATAATGATACTAAGACGAAGACGAATCATAACAATAACAATGATACTACTAAGAATAACACCAATAATACTATTAAGACTAGTACGAAGCATAATAATACTAATCATCACACTATTAATACTCAGAAGAAGACACATACGAACAATACACATAATACTAATAACAATGATACTAATAATAGTTTTAATAAGAAGAAGCATCAAAACCATAAAAAATAAGAGACATACTAATACGACTAGTATTACGAATAAGAATACTAAGAACAATACTGTGAATATTCTTAATTCATAATACTAATAACAAGAGCAGTAGGAATACTATTAAGACTAATAAGAAGAATACGAATACTAATAATAATAATAAGACGATACATAATCATACTACTAATAATAATAGTAATAGTAACACTAAGAAGAATACGACTGATAATAGTAATCCTAGTACTAATAATAATAAGAAGAAGGAGGAGGAGGAGGAGGAGGAGGAGGACTGAAGGCTGCGGTTTGTCCAGGCTCGCGATGCCTCCCAGCGGAGGCGCCTCGCCGAGAGCGGTGCTCCAAGGGGGTGCCCGCATCGCCGCCGACAGTCGCCAGGGAGCCGAGCTGCGTCGCCCGGAAGCCAGTCGGAGGTTAGTCGTATTCGTATTGTTATACGTCGTAACAGAAGTAGTAGTAGTAGTAGTCGTCGTCGTCGTCGTCGTCGTCTTCGTCGTCGTCGTGCTAGTAGAAGTAGTCGTAGTCGTAGCCGTAGTAGTAGTAGTAGTTGTAGTAGTAGTAGTAGTAGTAGTAGTAGTAGTAGTAGTAGTAGAAGTAGTAGTAGTAGTAGTAGTAGTAGTTGTTGTAGTAGTTGTAGTAGTAGTTGTAGTAGTCGTAGTAGTAGTAGTAGTAGTAGTAGTAGTAGTAGTCGTAGTAGTAGTAGTAGTAGTAGTAGTAGTAGTAGTAGTAGTAGTAGTAGTAGTAGTAGTAGTAGTAGTAGTAGTAGTAGTAGTAGTAGTAGTAGTAGTAGTAGTAGTAGTAGTAGTAGTAGTAGTAGTAGTAGTAGTAGTAGTAGTAGTAGTAGTAGTAGTAGTAGTAGTAGTAGTAGTAGTAGTAGTAGTAGTAGTAGTAGTAGTCGTCTAGTAGTAGTAGTAGTAGTAGTAGTAGTAGTAGTAGTAGTAGTAGTAGTAGTAGTAGTAGTAGTAGTAGTAGTTGTAGTAGTTGTAGTAGTAGTTGTAGTAGTAGTAGTAGTAGTAGTAGTAGTAGTAGTAGTCGTCGTAGACCTCCTCTGACACGTCGGTTAGCGAATCGGCCGTTCGGTTCGCGAGAGGGCGTCGCGGCCGTCATTCTTGCGGGTCCATGTCCGTCGGTTTCGGTCCCGGCCGTTTTCGCTCCAGGGAGGTTTGCTGCAGGGAGGTTTGTCCACCGCCGAGCCAGGAGCTGCGATAGTCGAAGAGGGAAAACGGCATAAACATAAACTTCTGGCGCTCCTCGCAGAGCGCCAACAGTCGATGTTTATGCCGTTTTTTCTTCTTCTAGTTAGGGGGGGCGATAGGCTCAGGGGGGGATGCATTATCGACCCCCGATCGCTCACTGCTCGCTGATGGGAGCCCGAAAGCCCGCCCCGCCCTGGAACGTCCGGATTTTCGCCATCGGGGTCCATCGCCGATGTACAGGCGACGTGTCGCCGATCTCAGATCGAAATTCTCCCTGAGCCGGTCCCACCCTATCGTTCTCCCTCAGGTTCGTAGTGACCGCAACCATTTGGGACTTGGGTCGTTTTCCGAGGACTTCTCGGGCGGCTGGGACCTCCGAAGTCCCCAGCCGTGCGGTGACGGACCGCGCGGTGAGGTCTTTCGGGAGCTCGGGGTCACCACACGGTCCGCCACCGCACGATCTCTGGCCCCCAGAGGCCGCCGCCTGGCTTCGTTCACGCCAGCACGGGTGCACTCCACGGCGACGCCTCTACGAGCTCGTCGCCGAAGGTGATCGACGCAGAGAAACAGGGCCCACTTCGCCGACACTGGCGCCCAAGCGCCCCGTGCAAGGTGACGCGCTGGCGACCTCGCTTCCAGTGCAGCGTGCCGCGCTGGCGTTCCGCGTGCGCCACCGCGTAGGGTCGCCAGGCCATCTCGCGTCAGACCCGCTCCTTTCCTGCCGCCGCAGGTGTCGATCGGCTCGAGCACGTGCGCGGGCTCGCCTGGCTCCGCCGCGAGCTGCCTGGGCGCCGAGCGGTGCAGCGTCGTGTCGGTGAGCTGACCGCGCTGCGGCGGGGCGTCGCCGGAGAGCCGAGGGTTCCAGCCAGGGCCGGCGGCGCGCGGGCGGGGGCAGTGCCAGGGGGCTGCTGAGGGGTGCAACCCTCGGGTATTGCCAGAAGTGCCCTTGGCCCAAGGTGCCCCCAGGATCTCGAAAGAGGCCCCTACGGCCTCCAGAGCACCCCTCACGAGGCTCAGAGGGCCCCAGGGGCTTCAGAATCGAGCGAAAAGCTGAGGGTGCCTTGGGCCAGGGGCACTTCTAGCAACACCCGGAACCCGTGGGAGGCCGACTTCTGAATCGGCGCCGGTCTACAGTCGAAGCGTACGGCAAGGATGGGCAACCTTCCCAAGGGTACCCTGGCATCTGTGCCTCCTCGGTCCATCCTTGACTGCTTTCGATGGCCCGCCGCGCTCGAAGAGGCATCCAAGGGTCTTGCATCCTCATGGCGCATCCTTGCTATGAGTTTTGGTTTTATCCCTGGTCGGAAACTTGCCCAGTCTGGCTTGCATCCGGATTTATCCCGCTTGATCCGGCTTAGTCCCGGGATCGATCCAGCTTGGGCCGGCCTTGGCTTGCCCTTACTCGTTCTGACGAAGACCTCCCAGGAGTTGCATCCGAAGGGCCTCTGAGAGCGCCCCCTCCCTCCATGATCCTTATACTGGGGGTGCGCATCCAGAGCGAGGAGCACAGCCATCGAACATCAAGAAACACTGCGTAGACATGGTTTCTCGGAGTTCCGCGCGGCATTCTTCGATCGGCGCCAGGCTTCCCTGCCTCGCCTCCGCCGCCGCCCCTGGCGCGCTCGTTTTCTCAGGCCGTTCTGCGTGAATCAGCATGCATGCTGATTCCTCCGGCTGGCAGTCGCTCGCCTCCGCCGCCGCCCCTGGCGCGCTCGTTTCCTTAGGCCGTTCTGCGTGAATCAGCATGCATTCGTATTCCTCCGGCTGGCAGTCGCACACCTGTTGCGCTGCGCAGGTCGTTCTGCGCAGCCGCTCTGGG
>CAUYUJ010000009.1:35000-47500 GCA_963575745.1 Prorocentrum cordatum | reverse complement strand
CTCAGCGGCTCATATCAATGAATCGTGTGGTACCGTATTATTGTCTTCTACGTCCAGTCGGTTTAATCATGATGTCTCATATCGTCTTACATCGTCTGGGCGAAAAGGGGAGAGCATCTGCAGCCGCACTGCTTACTTGTCTTCTGCGGACTCTCAAACTTGGAGCCGCCCAGGGCGCCTTGGAGACACTTGATTCAGAGCGTGAATTACCTACCCCGCTTTCGCTTCCAGGCAAAACCAAGCCATACCACGCGCCTCCTCGTCAAGCGGCCTGACCAGTACAGGCCGCAATTTGGCATCGTTTGGTATCTCTTGGAAGCGAGGGTGGTCAAAAGCGAGGTAGGTTTGTTTTCCCCCTATTGATGCCATCCTGGGATTCTTCGAGCACTTTTTGGCGCACCTGTCCTCCGGACCTGCACAGTACCCCGCCCAGCTACGGCAGGCTCGCGTCGCGTCGACCGGCGGCGACCGCGCGGCCGGCCTTAACGCTGGGCGCCGCTGGCGACCCACAATCGGTCGATGTTCCTCCTCCTCATCCTCCTTCTCCTGATCCTCCTCATCCTCCTCCTCCTCCTCATCCTCCTCATCCTCCTCCTCCTGCCGGCCCCAGCGAGAAGGCAGGACTGTTGCACAATCAATCGCCAGGGGATTCTGACGGAAGCGCGCAAGGCACCAGCGCAGGTGTTCTGACGTCGCAAGCCCCTGATGCGGATGTCCTTGTCCTTGTCCTTGTCCTCCCATTCCTCCTCCTCCTGCTCTTTCTCCTCCTTCTCCTTCCCACACCCTCCTCCTCCTCTTCCTCCTCCCCGTGACGGCCGACAGCCGTCACCAGCCCACGCCTTCCCGGTGATGTTTTGTTGTTGTTGTTGTTGTTGTTGTTGTTGTTGTTGTTGTTGTTGTTGTTTTTGTTGATGTTGTTGTTGTTGTTGTTGTTGTTGTTGTTGTTGTTGTTGTTGTTGTTGTTGTTGTTGTTGTTGTTGTTGTTGTGGTTG
Organism: Prorocentrum cordatum; assembly: GCA_963575745.1. Classification (NCBI taxonomy): domain Eukaryota; class Dinophyceae; order Prorocentrales; family Prorocentraceae; genus Prorocentrum; species Prorocentrum cordatum. Next base: position 46,508 of record CAUYUJ010000009.1, on the reverse strand, counting down.
TTGTGGTTGTTGTCGTTGATCTCCGGAAGCGGTTCCGCGCGCTCTCGCCTCGACGCCGGCTACATTTTCTTTGAAAACGAGGCTCCCGCTCGAGCGTTAGCTTGACCCCATATGTTGGCCCCTGGAGGCCCAGCTACGACAACAACGGCTCCCGCTCGATTTTTTATCACAATTTACCCCGAGACACCCTGGCGACTCAAGAACGGCGCTCTCGCTCGAGACCTCCTCGCAATTCAATTAAGTTGGCGGAGGCCCAGCCACGACGACAAGGGTTCCTGCTCGATACTTCCTCACGATTTACACCGAGAGCCCCTGGGCAAACAGGCCCCCGAACTCAGGAACGGCGCTCTCGCTCGAGATTTTCCCGTAATTCGGGCAAGTTGGTGGAGGCCCTGACACGGCGACGAGAGCTCCCGTTTGATATTTGTCCATGGGTATTCCGAGAGCCCCTGACCAGAGAGGCCCCCGAACTCAGGAACGGCGCTCTCGCTCGAGACTTTTTTGCTCTTCTGTCATTGGCCGACAAGGAAGATATTCCCCCCGAAAGGTGGTGCAATCGCAGACGAGGTGGGCGGGTATCGAGGGCTGGGGTATACAGAATGCAAGACACGAGCGCCAGTAAGAGCGAACAGTCTCACATTGATTTTCGTTGTTGTCGTTGTTCCCTACCTAGGCTCTGCCTAGAGGGTTCTTACTCTCTTAGCTTAAAGGGGCCGGGCAGTGCTACACGCCCCGGGCGGTTCCCCCGGTCCCCGCCCTGCGGTTCCCCCAGTCCCCTGGGAGCTTTAGCTTTAGCCTTAGCTTTAACTTTAGCTTAGCTTTAGCTTAGCTTTAGCTGAGCTTTAGTTTAGCTTTAGCTTAGCTTTAGCTTAGCTTTAGCTTTAGCTTAGCTTTAGCTTAGCTTTAGCTTAGCTTTAACTTAGCTTCAACTTAGCTTTAGCTTAGCTTTAGCTTAGCTTTAGCTTAGCTTTAGCTTCAGCTTCAGCTTGAGCTTATAGTTAGCTTAGCTTTAGCTTAGCTTTAGCCTAGCTTTAGCTTAGCTTTAGCTTAGCTGTAGCTTAGCTGTAGCTTAGCTGTAGCTTTAGCTTAGCTTTAGCTTAGCTTTAGCTTTAGCGTAGCTTTAATTTAGTTGTAGCTTAGCTTTAGCTTGGTTTTAGCTTAGCTTTAGCTTAGCTTTAGCTTAGTTTTAGTTTAGCTTCAGCTTAGTCTTAGCTTAGCTTTAGCTCAGCTCAAGCTTAGAGTTACTGATACTACTAATGCTGCTTTCCTAGGGGCTCCAACTCCTAGGTAGGGTCGCACTGGGATAATTGTTGTTTTGATTGTTGTTGTTGAACTCTCATTTCTGAATAATAGTTATTGTTGATCCCTCTCACTGGTGCATACTGTTTTTCTTAATCAAAATGTGCCTCTCGACGCTCGCACCTTGTGTCCTTGACAGGGAAAGTCTTGTTGCTCAAACTGCGCCCCTGGCCCCCCGGATTACAACAACAACGGCTCCCGCCTGAGGTTTCCTCAAAATTTACTCAGGACCCCCGCTCCCTCTTGAGAGTTCTTCACAAGGTACTCAGGATCGGTGCTCCCGCCTGTGACTTCCTTGCAATTGAGTCAGGACCCCCGCTCCCATCTGAGACTTTCTCACAATTTACTCAAGAACGGCGCTCCCGCTTGAGACTTCCTCGCAATTGAGTCAAGACTTCCTCGCAATTTAATCAAGACCCCCTCTCCCGCCAGAGAACCCTTCACATGTTATTCAGGAAATGCGCTCTAGCCTCTGACTTCCATGCAATTTATTCAGAAATCGCGCTTTCGACGCTCAGGAAGCACGCTGCGCCAAGGACGCCGTCACAATATACTTTGGAATCGCGCTCTCGCCATACTCAGGCATCCCGCTTGAATGTCCCACCCGCCCGACCCGCCCGTCAGGGGATCGCCCGCCCGTCGTGGGCTCCCGCCCGAGACTTCCTTCAGGAATGGCGCTTTCTCCTGATTTCCTCGAACGTTCACGCTCTTACCTTCCTGCTCCTCCTCCCTCTCCCTCATCCCTCCTCCCTCCTCTCCTCCCTTCTCTCTCCCTCCTTTCTTCCCTCATCCTTAAGCCTCTCTGCCCTATGCCCTCTCCCTCTTCTCCCTCCTCCCTTCTCCTTCCCCTCTCCTGCCTCCTCCCTCCTTTTTTTTTTTTTTTTGTTGTTTCTCTCTCTCTCTCTCTCCCCTCTCTCTCTACCTCTCTTATCTGTCTTTCTCTCTCTCTCTCTGCCTCTAATCAACCGCACCCCTCTTCGCTCCTTCTCTCCTGGCGTTTTCCCTCTTCCTTCGTCCCTCCCCCTCCCTTCCTCCCGCTCTCCCTCGTTCTCCCCCTCCTTTTTTTGCAGGGCCCACATCAATTCCAATGGCGGGCACATGTACGCCCACGAAGGATTGTTCCCCAATCAGAGCTTGCCTCTGTAGGGGCCCTAGCGGATTTATACGGTTAGGTTCGGTTTGCCGCCGATTTTCACTGGTTGCCCCCCGGGTGCTTGGGTGCCCAGGTGCCCGGTTGCCCGGGTGCCCGGGTGCCCGTGTGCCCGGGTGCCTGGGTGCCCAAGTGCCCGGGTGCCCAGGTGCCCGGTATCGCTATATAGCCCTATAGCCCTGTAGCCCTATAGCCCTATAGCCCTAAGAGCCTCATAGCCTTATAGCCTCATAGCCCTATAGCTTTATAGCCCTACAACCCTACAGCCCCATAGCCCTATAGCCCAATAGCCCTATATAGCCCTATGGCCCTGTATCCCTGTAGCCCTATAGCCCCATAGCCTTCTAGCCCTATAGCCTTATAGCCCAATAGCCCTAAGGCCTTAAACATATTATGATTGGGGTTTTCTCCAGTATCATCCGCCCGTTCAGGTTTGCCCGTCTGTCGAAGCCCGCCGCCCCCCGCAAAGAGAAATAGTCCCCCCCAAAGGGGGTGTGATCGAAGACAAAAAGGGCGGGTATCGAGGGTGTGGGGAACTCGTTCTGACTGACACACGGGACTCGTTGTTGTTGTTGTTGTTGTTGTTGTTGTTGTTGTTGTTGTTGTTGTTGTTGTTGTTGTTGCTGTTGTTGTAATTATGGTTGATCCCTCCCTTCTGGTGACCATTATTGAAGTGCTTCTCCCAGGGCTCGCACCCTTTTTTAATCAGGGAAGGTCACGGGGCTCAAAATGCGTTTTTGGCACCCGGATTACGAGAACAACAACAACGGTTCAAGCGTGAGACTACCTCACCAGTTAGTCAGGATCCCCGCTCCCGCCTGAGATTTCCTTGCATTTTACTCAGGAATCGCGTTTTCGTTGGGACGTCCTTACAATTTATTCAGGAATCGCTCTCTCGGCGGTCTGGAGTCGTGCTCTGGCTGGAGACTCGCTTGCAAATTACTCAAGAATCGCGCGTTTGCGTTGGAATCGCGCTCTCGCTCCAGACTTCCTCGCGATTCATGCCAGACGGTCGCTTGAGCAACCCGCCTGCTCGACCTGGCCCCCTGGGCCCGCCTTCCCGCCCCGCCGGCTAGGGTCTGCCCGCCCGGTTTGCCTGTCTGGTTCTGCTACGTGTTTTCTCTCCGTCCCCCTTCCATCCGTCCTCTCTTCCCTTCTTTTAGGAGCTGCACTATATGCACGTGGCAGGTAAGGAAGATCTACCTCCATGGAGGGTGTGATATGATCGAAGACGAAGAGGGCGGGTACAGAGGGCTTTGGATATACGTGTTGAATGGCAAACGAGCAGACAGAAACGAATAGTCTTAACATGAATGTTGATGCTGTTGCTGTTGCTGTTGCTGTTGTTGTTGTTGCTGTTGCTGCTGCTGCTGCTGCTGTTGTTGTTGTTGTTGTTGTTGTTGTTGTTGTTGTTGTTGTTGTTGTTGTTGTTGTTGTTGTTATTCTTGTTGTTCTTGTGCTTGTTATGTGTGCATTTTTTGTTGAGTGTCTGGGCGATAGCGGCCCTCTCCCTCCCCCCCTGGACCTCGTCACGCTATTTTGCCCGCAGTCGCAAAGATGTCTTACGAATTCTCCGAGGGTTTCCCAAGCTTCCCGGCGGCCCCCCGCCGTGATGTGGCGTGGGGGAACGAAACCCCCGCCCTCCCCGATCACGCCCGTTATCGCGAGCAATAAAAAAACAGGCCCTTGTGGTTCTTTGCCGTGGCGGCCCTCGCGACGCCAGCGCAAACCCCGGGCGCACAGGTGCACGCCTTCCGCAAGGACGTGAATGACCCTGACCGCCAGTCGTTCCCTCGCATCGCGTTGTCGTCGTCGTCGTCGTCGTCGTCGTCATACTCGTCGTCGTCGTCGTCGTCGTTGTCGTCGTCGTGGTCGTGGTCGCGGTCGTGGTTGTGGTCGTGGTCGTCGCCGCCGTCGCCGTCGCCGCCGTCGTGCCGTCGCCGTCGCCGTCGCCGTTGTCGCTGTCGTCGTCGCCGCCGTCGCCGTCGCCGTCGCCGTCGCCGTCGCGGTCGCCGTGCATGCCTCGTTGCTAAGCTTTCTATGCGGAGAGGTTTCGAGCGCAGAGTCTTTCTGTCAGTCATTCAATCAGTTTTTCAGTCAGTCAGTCAGTCAGTCTGTCTGTCTGTCTGTGTATCTGTCAGCTCTCTCTCTCTCACCCCACTTTCTCTCTCTCTCTCTCTCCCTCTCCACTGTGTAAAGCCCTCTCCCGCCGATTGCGATGTACCAAGTCCCGCAACTTCCACTTAAGATCGCACACTCGGCGAATACACCATAAGTTGAAACAATTGGACGAACTTGGCGGGATGGTTATGATGTCAGATGTAGCGCGAACGCACCTTGTTTGCCTCGCTCCTCTCATCTTCACCCCTCTCATCTCTCTGCGCCCTCTATTATGTCAGCACCCCTCGTCTTCTCGCCCCCTTCTATCTTGTCATGTCGTGTCCTGCCTTCCTCCTGCCCTCTCCAGTCCGCTTCTGTCCTCTCCTGTCCTCCCCCCTGTCATCCTCTTCTTCCCTTTCCTCTCCTCGCCCCGCCCCCTCGTTCCGCCCCCCCCTCTCTCTAATCGGTCCTTCTTCCCTTTTCCTTCCCCTTCACCCCCCTACGTGCACCCCCGTCGCTCCCCTTCATCCCCTATCTCCCGCATCCCTCCTCGTTCCCCCTGCCCCCCTCCTCCTCCTCCTCCTCCTCTCCTCTCCTCCTCCTCTCCTCCTCTCTCCTCCTCCTCCTCCTCCTCCTCACCTCCTGCACACCCCTCATCCCCTCGCCCCCTTTCATCCCGTCGCCCCCCCCCCCCCCCTCCTGGCGACCAGGTTCCACGAGTCGCACCTCGCTTATTATTACAACAAGTACTTCAGAAAGGCCGCGGCCCCAGGGCGCCCCCGCCGACGCGGGCGCCGCCGCGCCCCCCGTGCACACCCCAGTCCCCAAGGGAGGAGGATGAGGTCGAGGAGGGGCAGGAGGAGGAGGAGGAGGAGGAGAGGAGGAGGGGAGGAGGAGGAGGAGGAGGAGGAGGAGGAGGAGGAGGAGGAGGAGGAGGAGGAGGAGGAGGAGGAGGAGGAGGAGGAGGAGGAGGAGGAGGAGGAGGAGGAGGAGGAGGAGGAGGAGGAGAGGAGGAGGAGGAGGAGGAGGAGGAGGAGGAGGAGGAGGAGGAGGAGGAGGAGGAGGAGGAGGAGGAGGAGGAGGAGGAGGAGGAGGAGGAGGAGGAGGAGGAGGAGGAGGAGGAGGAGGAGGAGGAGGAGGAGGATCCGAAGCCATTTTGGCTCAAGGCTAAACGTTGCGAAGGGCTATAAACGCCCGAGGTCCAGCGATTAGCTTTGGACCCCTCCGTAGCGACCGGCTCTTCAGGTTGCTTGGGGCACGAGGTGCCCACGGCTTTCCATATTTCTCAGGTTGAGGGACCTCATCCCTCACTCTTCCACGCTCGTTCTTCCCGCCTGATGGCCCCACGTGATTATGGTGCTGGATGGAAGAAGAAGTCTTGGCAGCAGAAGTGGAAGTGCACAACATGCAGTTGTTCGAAGAACGAAGGATGGTGGACTTGGTGCAAGCACTGTGGTGCGCAGCGCAAAGAGGTTCAAGCAGCATCAGGAGCCCAGCCGTCGGGAGTTTGGAGCTATGCGTTTCAACATGCTCGCGGTGATGCTGGCAACTATGGCGGGGGCGCTCCTCCGCCTCGCGCTGTGGGACTGCAACTGGGAGAAGTCCATGGCGGCCATCGGAGACGATGACGCATCTTGGAAGTTGGAGGCGATCATCAAGCAGCTCGAAGACGCAGCGAAGCCCCAGTCACCTTCGGTCGGGGTGGCGCAGTACGCGATGGAGCAGGCCCGCCAGCAGATGGAGGCCGCAGTCACGGAGTGCTGAAACCCTGGAGTCCCAGGCGCAACAGGCACGAGAGCGGGCTGCAGATGCGTATAACACATTCGAGCGGTGTGAGCAGATATACAAAGAGTCGGTGGCCAAGCTCGCATCTGAAGTGGTCGCCACAAAGGATGCGTGTGTTGCTAGCGAAGCTCAGCGCATCAGCCTCCAAGCCCTCCTTGCCGGTGAAACTATCGAGCTCGATGGTAACGGCCTGATCGGATTGGATCTGGAAGGCATCGAGAATAGCGAGGGTGAGAAGGACGAACTCAACAGTCGCAAGGCGGCCTTGTTGGCAATGGTGCAGGAGGTGACCAAGGAGGCTTTCGGTTCCATGCAGGAGAAGTGTGTCAAGATGGTCGAGGAACAGCGCCGCTTCAACCAGAGGATGCAGGCCAAGCGTCGTAGACGAGATGAAGAGGATGCTACAGGTGATGGGGGAGTTGGCCAGCCAGCTCAGGCTCCACCAGTGGCGACTGCTGGCCCTGCGGCGGCTGCGGCGTAGGCAGCAGCAGCGCCAGTGGCTGCAGGAGCCCAGGCCAGCCCAGCGGCTACGGCAGGTTCGGCCGCAGTTCCGTCAGTCAATGAGCTTTTTCAGAAGGCCAAGTCCTGTGTCAAGGGCGGCAGCAGCAGCAGCAAGGGCAGCAGCAGCAGCAGCAGCGCCAACGGCAAGGGCTCGGCCACTGAGAAAGCAGGGCCCAGGAGGCCTGGGCTTTAGCCTAGGAGACCTGTACCTTCGCACGGTCAACACCACGAGCTGGAAGCCGTGCTTGTCGTACATCGAGGCCTAGGCGCAGGCTCGCAGAAAAGAAGCACTTTTTCGGCAGGCTCTCCGGGGTGGCAAGTCGAGTGTGTCTCCCAGAGGGCCCCACATTTTTCTCTTGCAAGAAGTAGGAGTCTCGCAGGATCGGAAGCACGACTGCGAGGAGATGTTGCGTGATCAAGGGCTGCTGGCAGCGGTAAGTCCTTCGCGCACCACAGAGGCTGGGGCGCTCTCTGGGGGAGTTGCTATTGGGGTCCCAGCTTGCATTGGAATGGGAAATCCTCCTGGGCGACCTCAACCCCTTCAGTATCCGCATCGTGTCTTGGTGAAATGGAACAATCCAGTGATACTTGGGGGGTTCTTGGCCGTCTCGGTGTATTTGCCGACTTCTGATCCATTTGGATCGGAAGGGGCTCTGCTGTTGAGTCGGTTGGGTGAGTTTTTGCATGCCGCCTCGTTGCCGTTCCTGATCGGGGGAGACTGGAATGCACCGCCAGCACTACTGGGGCGTCTTGGATGGGCGAGTAAACTTCGAGGTCGTATCGTAGCCCCAGCATCTCCTACTTGCACGGCAGGTAAGCGAGAATGGCGGACGTTAGATTACTTCGTGGTCTCTGACGTGCTGGCGCCGTCAGTGGTCTCTTGCACGGTGGCGTCGAATGCGCCTGTCCAGCCTCGTCGCCCTGTGTTGCTGAGGCTCAGAGGCAAGCTGATCCCCCACAGTCCTGCAGGCACCGCGCAAGTTTCCTCGAGAGCGCCCACATGGCCCACTTCCTGCACCTTCTGAGGAATGGAACGGAGTACGTCAGAGTATGGGGGAAGGAGGAGACCAGCGTCAGATGAATTCAGTTTTCGGAAATTTTATCCGGTTGTTAGAGAATGAGCTTCTGGCAGTGCATGGAATTCCCGAGGCTGAGCGAAAACGATATATTGGACGGGGGCGGGGCTGGAAGCTCAAAACCATCCCTGCCCTTCCCCCCTCCTCTGGCCCTTAACCTGCGGCCTGCCCAGTCAGCAGGGCTTGGAAGAGGTGGGGGAATTGTGCCCGGGAGCTGTCCAGAATTCGAGCCCAGGGCTCTGTTAAGGATGCTGTGGGAGCTGCGGCGCTGTTCGCCAAGATACTCCGCGGCGCCCCTGAGATGCGTGGGACTGAAGAGTGGAAGAGTATGTGGTATCTCGATGCAGGGTATCTGTCTTGGTGCGACGCTGGGGCTCTATATGATTTGCATGGGCGTGCTGGAGGCTGCGCTTAGAAGCTGGAGGCGCAGTTTGCCAGCTCGCGTGCTAAGCAGTGGCGGGGTTTTGTCCAGGAGGCAGTGCAGGCAGGAGCAGGCCGAGCTCACCAGTGCACGAAGCCCCCTGTAGGTTGGCGCCCTGTGGTGCCCCGACAAGGACAAGCTCCGCCTGGGCCCGCAGACCTCATAGAGCAAAACCTCCAGGAATGGGGGCGCATATGGGACTCTAGTGGCTCTAGCAGCAGGCCCCTAGAAGATCCAGCAGGCGTGTTCCAGAAGCTGGGGGACATTTTGAAGGGCTTCCCCAGCCCCGTCATGGACTTCAGCCCCGAAGATATCAGATAAGTAGTTAAGAAGATGAAAGCTTGGGCGGCGCGTGGAGTCGACAGGCTTGGACCTCGTGATTTTCTTCTGCTATCTGACGAATGTTTGCTGGCGCTGAACGCTTTGTGGGGCTGGATGCTCCGAGGCGGGGTGGTGCCGTCGCAGATTTCTCTTGCCTTGTAGCCAGCGTTGCCGAAGCCAGATGACGAGGGTCACAGGCTCATTGCGCTTCTCAGTGTGACGGTTCGGTTGTGGAGCAGATGTGCTAGACGCGTAGCAGCCGCGTGGGGGCGGGGGCATAAGAGGAGTCATTCTTATGGGACGAAAGGGGAGTCTTGTGAGAGAGCAGTTTGGGGGCAAGCGTTTGTAGCGGAGCGTGCGACGGCGCATTTTTTTGTTTCTTCTCCCTCCGGTGGCGAACGTGCTGGTGGATCTTGCCAAAGCCTACGAGAAGGTGAAGCATCTTCAGCTCGGAGCGGCTGCTCGGCGGCGCAGTTTCCCTTTGTGCCGCCTGCGTGTGTGCTTGGTCGTTTATTTTTGCCCGCGCGTGCTACTAATGGGCCTTCTCGTTGCCGGGCCCTCAGTGGTATATGCAACTATCTTGGCAGGATGCGGACATGCAGCGGCCTCATTGAGGGTCCTTCTTCTTTCGGAGCTAGATAATGTGGTTCGGGGGCACTGTCTGTGCAGGTTCTCTAACGTGGTCGATGACATCGCGGTTCAGGTGATAGCAACTGCCAAGTTAGCCAGGGGCTCGGCCGTCAAGGCCGCGCGCGAACTTTGCGACGGCCTCGAGGCCAGACAGCTTATTATTTCTAGAAGTACAGGTACATTGGTGGCCTCTACTGCTGAATTATCTGCTGGCATCTGCGCAGGGCATAAGCAGTGCGGGTTCAAATCGGAGCATTCGGTTCGGAATCTCGGTTGTGATTGCTCGATTCGGGGTCGGGCTGCTCGTGCCCAGAAAAATCGGACGTGCAGGGTCAGATTGAGGGCAGGTCGGTACCGTTCGCTCAACTCCCAGTTCAAAAAGCTCACGTCGGTCTCGCGTTCGGGTGCGCTTCCGCTGGCAGTTTTTTTTTTTTGTGGTGGTGTTGCTTGTTTCCTCTTCTTCTTTTCCTTTTCTGACAGGCGCCTGCAGTGCCTCAGATCGGCGCCGAAGGCATTTTTGGGCCAACGCGAGGGCGTGCGAGAACTATTCAGTTCGCTCTCTCAGGCAATGAGGCCGCTGACCCAGTTTATATCGGCACTTCGGCACCTCTGGTGTTCTGGGGCGAAGCGGTTTGGGGCTCGTGGGCTCCGAAGCAGCAGATGGGGCAGGTCTTCAGGTTGTACGTTCAGAAGTGTCCTGGGTTGTCCTGGTCGGGTGTTAGAGGTCCCACGGGGGCTGTTATCTGCGCGCTTCAGAGGATTAAGTAGGGTCCTGTGAGTTACTCCAAGTGGGTTGTGCCGGCTGAGTTGCCGATGGACCTCCGCAAGCTTAGGAGTCATAATCCCAAGCGCCTCGTGGACATAGCAACTAAGGAGAGTTGCTGGGGCGACCTGCGTTGGGGGCGCGGCGGCGTCGCCCACGCCAGGCCCATGCTGGAGCCAATTGCCCAGGTCTGCGAGGAGCTCAGGAAGAAAGGGGAGGCCCTGGAGGCCTCGTTGTTGGCTACCCATGTGCCTGGGGGATTGGTCACCCAGTTAGAGTTATTTCAGGATCGTCGGGTTCTGAGCGGGGCTGGCCAGCTTTGTGGTTTCCCGCAAGGGGGCAGGTTTAATCGAATTTTTGGTTGTCCTGGGAATCAGCTGTTTCGCCGAGACCAGGGTTTTGAAGAAGGAGCTGCCTGAGTGGGAACAAGGGGGCCCTGGTGGCCCCTTCCTCACTCGTTGCCTCCTTTCCCCCCCTACGGTCAGGACCCCTGTTCCCAAGACGCTGGGCAGGTGGAGGTGGATTGTTCCCCCGCCTGACGGTTTCGTTTCAGGTAAGATTTGCTCCGATGGTTCAGTGTTCGAACCGCAACTGCGGCGCCGCAGCAGAGCGGGTCGGGCCGTCGCCATGATGAACGATGTGGGTGATATTTGGCCAGTGCGTCTGGGCCTTTCCCTCGCCCCATGCAGGATATATATATATATATGGGACTGAGTTATATGCTCTTCTAATGATTCTCAGGCATGCAGGGCCTGAGCAGTTAGAAGTGGGAATAGATGGTCAAGCTTTGATTTCTGTTTGGTCCCGAGGGTGTCTCCAGGACTGCGCGGATTTGTCCTTCGGGGAATTCTGGCACGAGGTTTTTGCGCTGTTGTCGGGCCGAGGACCTGACGCGGTGGAGTCATTCAAGGACCCTGCTCACAAGAGCAGTGCTCAGGCGGCGGCGCTCGGCTGTCCAGCCTGGGCGTGGCGCGGCAACCGTGCTGTGTATTCCCTGTCCAAGAAGGCCGCCAGTGAGCTACCGCACTCGAGGCGCCCCCAGGAGCTGGGGGCCAGGCAGGCCGTGCGGCCTGCTTCCCTCGCCCGCTTCACTGCTAGGGTGCTCGGACAGTGTGCAGTGAGGCGTTTTCCTGACGTTCAGGCTTGTAAAGCTATGCCCAGGGCCAAACCTGAGGGGCTGCTCATAGTGCCGAGCCCGAATGGTCACCAGGCCCAGCACTGTGGCAAAAGGTTTTGTGTGTAAGATTTGTCTTTCCCGTGCGCGGGCTTGCACAGGTCTAGTCCTAGCGCGTTGCGCGGGAACACCCAGGATAATTCGTCAGGCGCACTCGACCCATCGTCTCTGGGGAAGCATCGAATCCGTCCAGAATCTGCGGGTGTACAACTGTGCGGCGTGTGGAGGGTTTGGCAGAGCTAAAATCTTGAGGCTGGCCGGCGAGTGCCTCGGCCGGCCAGCGAACAG
>CAUYUJ010000009.1:10000-30000 GCA_963575745.1 Prorocentrum cordatum | reverse complement strand
GAGGAGGAGGAGGAGGAGGAGGAGGAGGAGGAGGAGGAGGAGGAGGAGGAGGAGGAGGAGGAGGAGGACGGCCCTGCCCTGCTCGATTCCTGGCTGGCGTGCGCTCGCTGAGCTGCTTTGCCCGGCGGGGTGTCTAATCCGTAAGGGCTTCGCCCCCTGCCGCCGGCCCCCTCTCTCGGAGAATGGGCCATGGAAGAGCTAAGTCATGAGGCCTTGGCGCTGTCGTGAAGCAGTATCGAAACTTCATGCGAAGCCGAGTCGCAATCAGCAAAACCAACTGATCACAAGAGGGGTTACCACACCTGGCGATTGGTAAGACGTGTATGGTTTAAGGGCTTGGTTACCACACCTTGCGATGAAAGGGCCGAGGGAGTTCTCGCAGTTTGGGTTACCACGCCTTGCGATGGATGTGCGTGATGGGTTCGAATTTCAGAAATGTGGCAAATCCCCTGTGTTTTTGGACCCTGACCCCGCGGATCTGCGTGAGGGGTGGCACCGAATTTCAGAAATGTGGCAAATCCCCTGTGTTTTTGGACCCTGACCCCGCGGATCTGCGTGAGGGGTGGCACCGAATTTCAGAAATGTGGCAAATCCCTTGTGTTTTTGGACCCTGACCCCGCGGATCTGCGTGAGGGGTGGCACCGAATTTCAGAAATGTGGCAAATCCCCTGTGTTTTTGGACCCTGACCCCGCGGATCTGCGTGAGGGGTGGCACCGAATTTCAGAAATGTAGCAAATCCCCTGTGTTTTTGGACCCTGACCCCGCGGATCTGCGTGAGGGGTGGCACCGAATTTCAGAAATGTGGCAAATCCCCTGTGTTTTTGGACCCTGACCCCGCGGATCTGCGTGAGGGGTGGCACCGAATTTCAGAAATGTGGCAAATCCCTTGTGTTTTTGGACCCTGACCCCGCGGATCTGCGTGAGGGGTGGCACCGACTTTCAGAAATGTGGCAAATCCCTGTGTTTTTGGACCCTGACCCCGCGGATCTGCGTGAGGGGTGTCGATTTCGAGCCCCCCAGCAATTCAGACAACGCGCCCAGGAGACGCTAAAAATCTTGTTTGGGCCTCCCCCCCCCTCGCGCGGTCAATCAACTAGTTACAGTAACCAGCAAGAAGTCAACTAGTTACAGTAACCAGCAAGAAGCAGAACTGTAACACTGGAAACTACAACCTACGACTGGTACAGGAAACTGCGAATCACGGTCCTACAGCCTGGTGGCCCCACAAGGGGGCCGGCGGATTTCGGGGGTGGTTTTCCTGCTCTCCAAATGGTTCCCTGTCGTCCGCTCTTGTCGGAGGGGCGTCCCTCGGTTCTTTCCTCCTCTCGCGTTAAGTCGGGCCCGTCCCTCTGCAGGAGGAATATTCAAAAATCGTAAAAAGTAGCCTTGGGAGGATTTTCCGATTTTTTTTTACAATCTTGGAGTATTTTCCAGGTATTTTTTTTCCGTCGAAAATCCCCCTGTATGGGGGACAGGCCCGACTTAATTCTCGCGGCCTCCTGCGTCCGGCACAGCGGACACCCCTGGACGACCTGAGTCCGCAGTGCCTTGGTATCGCTCGGACGTGTGCACTTTTGCTCGGCGGGGATTATTGAGGAGCATCCTGGGTCATCCGACTAAAAAAACACGCACGAAACCGAAAATAACACAGGGAATGGACGTCCGAGCGATGGCCAGGTGCAGGGGTTGCGCTTCGCGTCCGCGGCGCTGGCGCTTCGGGCCTGCAGCAGCTCTCGGCTCCAGGGTCGCAGGGGCTCATTTTTCAGATGCTTACCAGCCTGGAACATATCCCTATCCCTGCGCTGGGCATCTCCTCATCGCGATGCCAATCCTAGGGATTCCCTTAGTTTTTTGAGGGCGCATCCCTAAGATTGTCATCGCCTTTTGGCGTGTCAATCTTAGGGATAGGTATAAGTTCGAGGCTGGTAAGATACGTGGGCACATCCATCCGGTCACACTGGGCTTGCGTGATCATCGCTCATGGCGGCGACTGGGATGGGCTGGCCTTTCGTGCTTTTCCGTTCCGAGCGTTCGCGGTCTGATTCTTATGTTTTTGCTGCCGGGGCATTCTTTTGGGCTAGCTGTCAGAGGAAGCTCTTGGACACTCTGGGATGGCCATCGGAGGATTGCGAGGAGAAGATGATCACTCGGAGGTTGCGATGCGCTTGAAGGCCTGCCGTCCCAGTCCGATCAAGCCGCGCACCCGTCTTCCCCGTTGCAGAGGCAAGCATCGCCTGATGACTTCAGTATGGCATGAGGTCCTTGTCTTATATCACCGAGCGCGTTCCGCTACTCGCAAAGTGCCTACTCGCAAACGTCTGAAAAGCACGTGTCCGCTTTGATTTAATTTGTCGTAGATCCTCCGCGGGGGATCCAGGCCATTTGCGAGTGGTGTCTTTCCGAGTAGTGGAACGCGCTCGTCTATTATAAGCGGCAGCCCAAGACGGGCCCAAGAGGGGCTTTCATGAGGGCCCCGAGGCTGCCAAGAGGGGCTTCCAAGAAGGTCTTCCAAGAAGGTCTTCCAAGAGGGGCTTCCAAGAAGGTCTTCCAAGAGGGGCTTCCAGGAGGGCCCCGAGGCTGCCCAAGACGGGCCCGAGTCCGCCCAAGGTGCTCGCAAGAGCGGAGGGCCCAGGGACGGCTCAAGGGTGCATGCTCTCGAGCCTGCCCAGAAGGCCACCAAGGCGCCCCCAAAGGGAACAAACAATGGCACTAACCACAAGGCATAATACGAGATATAAATCGTAGATAGTAATCCGACCGCCTCAAATACCTCAGAAGAAGACATAATAAAATCAATCATCCTCCGACGTTCCATACATCCTAATCAATATAACGAATACCGAAAGTACTACCTACTGCAGAAAAACGCCTCATCCTCCCTTCCTCCCCTCCTCCTCCTCCCCTACCTCATCTCCTCCTCCTCCTCCTCCGTCCTCCTCATCCTCCTCCTCTCCCTCCCCCTCCTTCTCCTCCTCCTCCTCCTCCTCCTCCTCCTCCCCCTCTCTCTCTTTCTCTCTTTCTACCTATTTGTGATTACTTACCTCTATACATCTAACGGCGCACCGGGTCCGGTCGGCCCCCGGTCGAGCAGCCCGACCACACCTGTGGGGCCCGCGCTGCCCGGGGCCCTGCTGGCGCGCTGGAGGCCCTCCGATTGTGTAGCCGTTCATGGGAGGTTGTTACGAGGCGATATACTCAACCTTTTTTTAATAATTGGTTCCCTTTGGTTCCTTTTCCGTCCTCCTGCCAATTTTCGTTCAACGGTCCACCCTTGCAAGTTGCTCGCTTTGGCGTTCGTCGGCCTTTGCGCTTTTAGCTATTGTTCGGGTGCCTGCGCGCGGTGGCTCGGTGCGCCACTTCCTTTCTGGTCGTTTCGATGCGTCCCACCCTCCTCTAATGTCATTGCGCCCAGGGTCTGCGCTCTCTGTGGCATTCGGCTTCAGTCACGGCTTCTTCGGGGCGTCTGGCGCCGCTGGCGGCTTGCCGCGAGCTCGACGTCCTCGCGCATTCATTGTACTTGGGCACGTGCGCTAACTGCGAGCTCGCGCAGCAGACAACAAAAACCCTCATCCTCCTCCTTCTCCTCCTTGCTGTTTGTCATTTCCCCCTCCTCCCGTTCCGTCCCCCCCTCCGTGGTTCCCCGCGTCCCTTTTTTTTTTGCGAGAGGGCGATTCGGTTGCAAAGCAGAATCAGGCATGAGCTGAGGAGCGCGCGGGGGAAAAGCGAGTGGATAGTCGGCAGGAGGGGGACGGAGGGAGGAGGAGGACACGAGGAGGAGGAGGAGGAGGAGGCAGAGGAGGGGGAGGAGGAGGGAGGATCAGAAATAGGAGGGAGGAGGGCGAGCAGAGGAAGAGTGGATTCTTCACGCTTCGCGTATCCCCACCAGCCCATCTCAAAACAGCAACTCTAGCGAAGCATGCCGACAGTCGTGTTTTTCAGGCGTGTTTCCGCCTGCCCCCGCATATCTCCCCTGTTCCTCCTTCCTCCCGCCTCCTTGTACATCCTCCTTGTGGTGGGAGCGGGAGACGGACGAGGCGGAGGAGGAGGGAGAGAAAGCGCTCCTCGTGGTTTGAGTCGTTTGGGGTTTCTCGTCATGGTGTGAGTCGTTCGGGCCCTTCTTCCTGGTGTGAGTCGTTCGGGCTCTTCGTGGTGTGAGTCGTTCGGGCTCTTCGTCCTGATGTGAGTCGTTCGGGCTTCTCGTGGTGTGAGTTGTTCGGGCCCCTCGTCCTGGTGTGAGTCGTTCGGGCCCCTCCTCCTGCCCGTCCAGAAACGACGCCCAGGCGAGTAGAGGGTCGTCCTGATGGGCTTTTCGGCGTCTTGGGTGCCTCGGGGGGGCCTCTTTGGGCCGTTTGGGATCCTCTTGGGGGCCTCCTGGGGGCCTCTTGGGGCCATCTTGGGGCCTCTTGGTGCCTCCTGGGCGCTTCTTGGGGCCATCTTGGAGGAAATCGATCAAAGAAGAGGGGAGCTTTCATTAGCGTTGCCCCCTCAGAAGGCCAACATGGGGCCAAAACCTTAGTAAAATCAGTGATTTTGGCTTGAAAGAAGAGGGGAGCTTTAATTAGCGCTGCCCCCTCAGAAGGCCAAAATGAAGCCAAAACCGTAGTAAAATCAATGATTTTGGCTTCAAAGAAGAGGGGGCATTTATTCTGCCCCCCCCCGTCGGGGCCAGAATCCTCGTGAGGGGTGTCGTTTTTTAGCAGGAGTCGAAAATGACCCCCCTGACGACCCGCGAAAGGACCTCTCCAGGCCCAGGGGGAGGGGGTAGGGGGAGGGGTAAACCCCTCCCCGAAGGGGAAGAAGGGGGGGTGAGAACAGAGAGAGCTCTCTAAACCACTCACGCTCAAAGGGCTGGTGGGATAGGAGGGAGGAGGGCGAGCAGAGGAAAAGTGGATTTCTCTTGCAGTTTCCCGGAGGCCGTTCGTGGCAACATTGGAGCCATCCTGGAGTTTTTCTCGGGGCTTTCGGATCTCTCTTGGTACCCTCTTGGGGCTATCTTCGGGTACTACGTCGGGTCTCTTGGTATCCTCCTCCTCCTCCTGCTCCTCCTCCTCCTCCTACTTTTCCTTCTCCTGGTCGAAAACATACCACCCAGTTGCCAACGAATCGCCTTGGCGCCGTCGTCGAGCAAGGTCGGCGCCTTCTGGTGGATGCTGCGGAGCTCGCCCACAAGAACGCTCAAGATATCCAAGTGCGTGGTCTTGCAGATCTCGTTGCAAACGTAAGAGAAGAACCGCGTAACATGTTGAGGCCATTCCGTCCTACTCGGAGCCAGATTCAAGACGTGCCTCTTGTACTCCCTGAGGCAATGCATGACGTTACCGGGCACCACAGGATCGCTGCAATACCACTGTCCCTTCGACACGGACTCCACCACCTGATGGCCGAGCCTCTCGGACCAATGCCGCTTGTCGGGGTCTGACGGCACGGAGGTGATGGCCCGGTTCTTGGGCATGGCGGGGTTGGCTGGCTGGGCTTTCGGCTCCTCCTTCACGTGCTCCTGTGGCGCTGGCTGCTCCTTCGACTGCTCCTGCGGTTCCGGTAGCGCCGCGGGGGCCGCCGACTGCGCCGGCAGCGCCAACCGCGGGCGGGCTCCCCCTGACGCCGCCGGGCAGGAGCTCCATGCGCCCGTGCGGATTTTGATCTTATGGGTTCCGACGCTGAAGACGTGAAGGCATTTGGGGTCAAAGAGCCACACGTCGTCGGCGCTGATCCCAGCTGGGAGGTTCCCCCCGATGGTGGCAATGTTGACGGGGCCGAACTTCTTCACCTGACGGGGGCGATGGCGGCGACGGGAACCACGAGGAGGCAGAGGGGGAGGGGAAGGAGGAGGAGGAAAAGGGCGACGACGACGACGAAGACCAAGGTGACCTTCGCGTTGTTGAGTATATCAGGATGGGTCGCTTTGAACGCACACCAGTACTTGGCCTCGAACGGCGCCTCCGTGAAGGCCTCGTCCACCCACCCGCTGAACTTGTCCCATGTGACCTGCTCAGGCGGGCTCCGAGAGGCGAGGACCGTCTTCAACGCCAAATCCGCCCCCGCGCGTTGAGCGGCGCGTTGCACGCTGTGGCATGGGTTGGACATTGCGCCAGCGCTGCAGCGGGGGCACGATTCGCAACCAGCGGAAGCGCAGAAATGAGGCCATCGCTGCAGCGGGAAAACGATTCGCAACGAGCGGAAGCAGCGGCGAGCATCGCCAAAGGCCATTGGCTATTTGCGCACGCCCTCCTCGGACTCAGCATCGATGTTGGGGTCCTGCACCTGAAACGCCTTCAAGGCGCGCTTGGCCGCTTTCCGAGAACTCTTATCAACGACGAGAGTAGCCTTGATATTCTCCAACTCAGCATCCATTGCGGCCGCGGCTCTCCTCCGAACAGGGCGGGGCGGGGGTGCCAGTCGCGCTCTGGCTGGCGTCGCTGGACGTATCGCAAAGGGATCTTGGACCAAAGCGGCTACACGGGGCCCTCCTCCGGGCAGGGCGGGGGCCCGAACGGGGCGGCTGGCGCAGCGCTGGCCCATGGGCACTGTCTGGCCCGAGCTCGCCGCGCGAGGCCCATGGGTATTGTCTGGTCCGAGTGAGGCGCGCGCTGCCCACGTACTGTCTGGCCCGAGCGAGACGCGCGAGGCCATTGTACTGTCTGACCCGAATGCAGACCGCGAGGCCCACGTACTATCTGGCCCGAGTGTTGCATCCAATCGGGACGCTAATCCGAGATGCCGTGTAGGCGCGAGGAGGTCTGCTCTCCTGCCATGCACAAACAGACGTATCAGGACAGGAGCAGGGCGGCAGAGAGAAGACCAGGCGCAGACCCCATTTAGGTTACATGGACCCTCCTGACGGATGGACTCTCCAAGGGCCTGCGCAAGGGGCAAGTCAGAGGTGAGAAGACAAAAAGAGGGGGAGGGAGAGGAGGAGGAGGGGGAGGAGGAGGAGGACGACGACGACGAAGAGGAGAAAGAGGAGGAAACCCAGGAAAGGTATCCTCGGTCCTCCCCCTGCCCGCCCTCCTCCCCCTCTGGGCGGGAGCTAACCTACTCATGGTTCCAATGCGCTCCACCCTCACGAACTTTCTCCCGCGCGCTCGGTGAGGACCGAAATGCGGGGAACGTTATCCGACAGCGATTGCTGTTGGGCAAGGATGGGGCTGGCCGCGACGATCAACTCGGGAGAAATGGGCACAAATCAATACTGTTTTTTTTTCAAGGCAGCGGCATCGGACATGCTGTCCGACAACACTCCAGATCGCAAGTCCCGCTCCGGCCACGGTCGCAACACGGAAAAAGCGTGTGGATCCTGGATCCCTCCTCCTCCTCCTCGTCCTCCTCCTCTTCCTCCTCCTCCACATCCGCGCCCAACCGGACAGCTCACCTCTCAGAGCATCGGCAACAGCTGGGCCGAAAGCAGGCCGACGCCGGCCTCGACGCTGGCCTCGCCGCCTGCGGGGGCGGGGCCAAAAGAGCCCCGCCGACGACGACGACGACGACTGCGTGACCACATTCACCGTCCGTAAGGAGGACGAGGAGGGGAAGGAGGAGGAGGAGGAGGAGGAGGGGGAGGACGACGAGGAGGAGGAGGAGGGGGGAACCAAAAGGGAACCAAAAGGAACCAAAAGGGAACCAAAAGGAACCCAAAAGGAACCAAAAAAGGAACCATAAATGGTTGCATTTTTGGTTTCCGTTTGGTCCCTTTTGGTTCCTTTTGGTTCCCCCTTCCTCCTCCTCCTGTCTCCTCACTCGTCGTCGTCCTCCTCACTCCTCCTCGTCCTGACCTCACCCATCCTCCTCCTCCTCTCCTCCTTCCTTCCTCCTCTTAGCCTACCTCCCCCTCGTCCTTCCTCATCGTCGTCGTTTATTCGTCGTCGTCTCCCGTCCGTCCTCCTCCTCTTCCTTCTCCTCCTTCACCTCCTCCTCCCCCTCCTCCCCCTCCCCCCTTTGCAGCGCCGGAGTGGGAGTTGTTCGTCGGCCCGGGCGTCGGTGCTGGTGTCGCTGCGGGCGTGGGTGCCTGCGGGAGCCCACCCCGTCGTCGGTCTCCTCCTCCCCCTCCTCCTGCTCCTCCTCGACCTCGCCCTCGTCCTCCAGGTCTTCCTCCTCCTCCTCCTCCTCCTCCTCCTCAGTTCCTCCTCCTCCGCCTCCTGATCCTCCTCCCCCTCGTGGTACTACTGAACACTACTGGTGGTGCTACTGGACACTACTGGTGGTGCTACTGGACACTACTAGTGGTACTACTGGACACTACTAGTGGTACTACTGGGCACTACTAGTGGTACTACTGGACACTACTAGTGGTACTACTGGACACTACTAGTGGTACTACTGGACGCTACTACTTGTACTACTGGACACTACTAGTGGTGCTACTGGACACTACCAGTGATACTACTGGACACTACTAGTGGTGCTACTGGGCACTACTAGTGTTACTGCTGGACACTACCAGTGGTACTACTGGACACTACTAGTGGTGCTACTGGACACTACTAGTGGTGCTCTTAGTAGTGTCCAGTAGTACCACTAGTAGTGACCAGTCGTGCCACTAGTAGTGTCCAGTAGTACCACTAGTAGTGTCCAGTAGTACCACTAGTATGTACAGTTAGCACCACTAGTAGTGGTCCAGTAAGTACCACTAGTGTCCAGTAGTACCAAATAGTAGTGTCCAGTAGAAACCACTAGTTAGTAGGTTCAGTAGCACCCACTAGTAGTGTCAGTAGCACCATTAGTAGTGCCCCAGTAGCTACAACTGTAGTGTACAGTAGTACCACTAGTAGTGTCCAGTAGTACCACTAGTAGTGTCCAGTAGTACCACTAGTAGTGTCCAGTAGCACCAGTAGTAGCGTCCAGTAGCACCACTAGTAATGTCCAGTAGTACCACTAGTAATGTCCAGTAGTACCACTAGTAGTGTCCAGTAGCACCACTAGTAGTGTCCAGTAGTACCACTAGTAGTGTCCAGTAGCACCACCAGTAGTGTCCAGTATGAGGCTGTGATGGTGCTTCGTGCTGGGTCGTGGGAATAGATCACGACTGCGGTTTGTCTGGGGACGAGGACGGAGCAAGACTTTAACATCCGAGCCCGAGGAAAACGAACTGATATCGGGAGGACGCCCGCCGGACGAGGCCTGGTACTTTTTGGTGCGTCGGGGGCCAAGCGGGACCTCGAAGGGGGATTCATTACAAGCTCGTGAGAGCGAGCTTTCTCGGATTGGAGCAAGTTCATTCGGAGGGACAGACACGAAACAGACCCACGGCCTTTCGTGCGGCGGCGGAGATGATCGACGAGTGTTCGTGAAAGTGTCCGTTCTGAAGTGGCGCCGCGAGGTTACTGGCATTTCGCCGCCCAGAGATGATGTCACATGTCCTCAGCAATGATGCCTGGCAGTTGCTTTTCTTGTATTTCTTGCCTGGCATGTGCTCGAGGACCTGGAGGGAGTGGCTTCGGTGGTCTCCCCTCGTTTGAGGGGGGCACGGCCTGGTGGGTAGTGCGGAGCGCTGCCCCAGGTGACGCCGCAGACCTCGGCTCCCAGGGAGTGGCTTCGGTGGTACCCCCGTTGGGGGGGGAGGGGGGGGGGGGGGGGGGGGGGGGGGGGGCGCGGCCGGGTGGGTAGTGGATCAGCGCTGCCCAAGGTGACGCACGCACCTGGAAGGACCCCCCCCTCGGTTTGAAATCCGAGGACCGCTATGTATTTCTTTTTTTGAACGGGTTTGCGAAGGAGCATGAGCCGAGGAAAAGGAGGGAGGAGGAGAGGAGGAGGAGGAGGAAGAGAGAGAGGAGGAGGAGGAGGAGGAGGAGGAGGAGGAGGAGAGGGAGGAGGAGAGGAGAAGGAGGAGGAGAAGGAGGGGGGGGGGAGGAGGAGGAGGAGCTGCCCATATAATAAAGAAACATAAGAATGATGAAAAACCATGGCTCTACAACAAATGATGAACTAATTATTGCCTTTTGCGCGCGGGATGGGGGGGGGGGGGGGGGGGGGAGTGGGAGAACGTAAGGGGTGGGAGGAGGAGGAGGTAGGAGGGATGAGATAGGAGGGAGAAGGGAGGAGGAGGAGGGGGAAGAGGAGGAGGAGGAGAAGGGGAGGAGGAGGAGGAGGAGTAGGAGGAGGTTGACGAGCTAAATATAGAAATGATGAAGAAAAACTGTGGCGTTTGGTAAACTGATTATTCACTGCGTGGAGCTCCCCATATGTGCATCTACTCGCATGGGCCTGCCCGCCGTGAATGTCTAGGCGCAAACGCTTTCTAATATTAGCGGGCTTCAGTTGTGACGGTCTGGACATCAATCTAACTGCGAATGAATTGGAGTGTGAATGAGCCTCAGTAGTGCGAGTGCGTCTCTGTGCATGAGCCTGGGGCCTCCTGGGGCCTCCTGAAACCTACTGGGGCTTCCTGGGGTCTCCAGGGGCCTCTTGGGACCTCCTGGGACCTCCTAGGAAGGTTTCGTGCCTCGGGAGGGGCGCAACCTATAGCAACAGACGAACATAAAACATTGCGGATTAGAGCCACAGGAGAAGAGCAATCTATAGGAACATGCGTAAAACACCAAGGATTCGCGCCCCAGGAGAGGCCCAAAACATAGGAACATGAGTAAAACATTTAGGATTGTGTTCACAGGAGAAGGACCATCTATAGAAACAGACGTAGAACATCAAAGAATCGTGCTCCAGGTGAGGCACAATCGATAGGAGCATACGTAAAACACATGGGATTGGAGCCACTCCTGTTGCCTTCTGAGGCCTCCTGCTCCAGAGGCCTCTCGGGGCCTCCTGTTGCCTTCCGAGGCCTCCTGGCGTTTCCTGTTGCCTCCTGGGGCCTCCTGTGGTTTCCTGAGGCCTTCTGTATGCCTGAGTATGAGTAAGTCTGTGTATGAGTAAGTCTGTGTATGGGTAAATCTGGGTATGAGTGGGTCTGTGTATGAGAAAATCTGTGCGTGTGTACGTCTAGGTATGAGTAAGTCTGAGTATGAGTAATCTGAGTAAGTCTGGTATGAGTAAGTCTGTGTATGAGTACGTATGGGTGTGAGTAAGTCTGTGTATGAGTAAGTCTGTGTATGAGTATGTCTGAGTGTGAGTAAGTCTGAGTATGAGTAGGTCTGAGTATGAATAAGTCTGAGTATGAGTAAGTCTGAGTATGAGGAGGGGAGGAGGAAAGAAGAGGAGGAAGAGGCAGTAGGAGGCGTCCAAGTAATACCAAGAACCCCATCTTAGGATATGGAGAATAAAAAACTATGGCTTACTGGCATGAGAGTACAATCCTCAAATGGGGCACAGCTCTGAGATAGGAGGAGGAGGAGGAGGAGGAGGAGGAGGAGGAGGAGGGGCCGGAGGACGAGGAGGAGGAGGAGGAGAGGGAGGAGGAGGAGGTGGAGGAGGAGGAGGAGGCGGAGGAGGAGGAGGAAGAGGAGGAGGAGGAGAAGGAGGAGGAGGAGGAGGAAAAGGGGGGGAGGAAGAGAGGAGGAAAAAGTTTTTTGCAGTAGATTTGCACGCAACTCCAGACACCACAAGGAGGTGGGCGAGCCCTCCAAGGGAGGCCAAAGGGACAATCGCCAAAAGAGCCGACCGCGGTGCCGCTTTCGCCACCACCTCTGATCAAAGGCGGGTGGTGCCGCGCTGCCTTTAAACGCGACGCGACGGCGTTGTGACATTTCAAGGCCGCTACTTGCGCCACCACGGATTGGGCCCAGTGGGAGACGCTCATTCAAGACTGAAGGACCAAACGAGTTTGGCGCGGACGAAGTTTCGCCTACTTGCAAAACTCCGATGGCGCGAATGAGTCGATTGATGCGGGTGATGTGATGATGAGAAGGACATGACTTCGCCATCATGACATCGCGCGGCGCCGTGGAACGAAAAGGGACCAAAGGGAACCAAAGGGAACCAAAAGGGAACTGAAAGGGAAACGAAAGCAAACGCCAAAGGGTACCGCGGAACCTCCCATGAATGGCTACACAACTCCGAGCTCGTCCGAAGACGGCCCCGGGCTGCTTGAGAACGCGCTTCGAGACCGCCAGAACGTGTGGGAGAAAAACGCACTGTGGGGAAAAACAACACAAAACACACACACACACAACACATACAACAAGCACACACAACATGCATACAAGACAACACACGTTTTTTTTTTTTTTTTTTGTGTGTGTGTGTGTGCGTGTGTGTGTGTGTTTTTTGGTGTGTGTTTTTCCCACGTGTTTTTTTTTTCTCACCGACGACGGCCCCCGATTGGCCAGGATTGGCGTCGCACTGTCCAAGAGGCCCCCGAGACGCCCCAAGAGGCCCTCACGAGGCCTCCCAAGAGCCTCCACGAGGCCTCCCAAGAGGCAACATTCAATGATTGATCACGGGTTTTGGAGGGATCTTGGTTTTCTCGCCTTTTCAGCTTCCAAATGCTCTCAGGTGGCCCGAGACACCGCCAAGGACGACCTAATACGGCCCGAGAGGCTCCCAAGAGCCCCAAGATGCCCCGAGAGAGTTCCAAGACGGCCCCGAGAGGGCTCCAAGACGGCCTAAGAGGCCTCCAAGACGGTCCCAGAGGTCCCCAAGACGGCTCCGGAGAGGATCCAGCTGGGGGCCCCGAACGGACATTTCGAGCCCTCGGCCCCGAGAGGCCCCCAGGGATCTCCGAGAGGCCCCCACGGACCCCCCAAGGGGCCCGAAGAGGCCTCCAAGAAGCCCCCGCGAGGCCTCCAAGAGGCCTAACGAGGCTTCCACGAGGTCCCCCAAAGAGCCAAATCCATATTGGAGCCAACATTTTCGAAGGATTTTCGCGTTCTCGCCTTTTTAACTTCCTAATGCTACAAGGCGGCCCGAGACGCCAAGAGGCCTCCAAGATCACCGCAATATTGCCCAAGAGGCTTCCAAGAGAGACCCAAGACGCCCAGAGAGAGCTCCAAGACGGTCCCGAGAGGCCTCCAAGACGGCCTAGGAGGCCTCCAAGACGGCCCCAGAGACCTCCAAGGCGACTTCAGAGAGGGTCCAGCCGGGGGCCCCGAACGGACATTCGAGCCCTCCGCCCAGAGAGGTCCCCACGAAGCCCCGGGAGGCCCCCAAGAACCCCCCAAGAGGCCCGAAGAGGCCTCCAAGATGCCTCCCGGAGCCCTCACGAGGCCTCCACGAGACCCCCAAAGAGCAGAATTCATAGATTGTTCAGAGGTTTTGAAGGATTTTCGCGTTCTCACCTTTACAGCTTTCCGATGGTCCAATGCGGACCAAGAGGCCTCCAAGATGGCACCAGCATTGCGAGTCCCCCAAGAGAGCCCCAAAGGCTTCCAAGGCGGCCCCACAGCGGCCCCAGGAGGACCCTCGCACGGCCAAAGGCGGCTCCAAAATCATCGACGCGGCCCTCAGCGGCCCCAGGAGGGCCCCAGGGGGCTCCAAGAAGGCCACAAGAGGGTTCCGAGAGGACCCCAAGAGCGGTCACGCCAGAGAGCGCTCGCGTGATCGATGCTTGTCTGCTCTTGGGGCCCCCTTGGACGCCCCTGCGGCCTTCTTGGGGCCCTCCCAAGTCGTCTTCGAGGGTCCTGAACGCTCCTAGAGGGCCCCAAAATGGCCCCAGGAGGGTTCAAGAAGACCCCAAGAGCGGTCAGGCAAGTTGTCGCGCGAGAGTGGTGCTGGTGCTGGTGCTGCTGTTGGTGGTGCTGCTGGTGCTGCTGCTGCTGGTACTAGGGGGCGGGGCCCGGGCGGGATCTTGGCCCTTCAGGGGTCTCTCGGACCTCTCCTCCGCCGCTCAAAACTGCTCCAGAGGTCACCAAAATTCGACCAGAACGGCCTGACAGGGCCGAAGACGCCCGAATACTTCTTTCAAGACGGGTCAAGAGGCCCCGAAGATGTCCTAGGGTGGCTCCAAGATGCGCCCCGAGAGGGCCCCAATATGCCAAAATTGGCTTTTTGGGTCTTAGCAGCGTCCACAACGGCCCAAGAGGCCCTACAGGGCGCTCCAATACGGCCCAAGAGGCCTCCAAGAGGGCCCCAGGACGGCCCAAGAGAGCCCCAAGATGGTCCAAGAGGCGCCAAGACGGCTCAAGACGGTCCTAAGAGGAGTCCAAGGGGCGGAACTCCAAATGAGATTTCGAGTCCTCCGCCACCAGTCGGCCCCACCGGCCGCAGCAGGGACCCAAGAGGCCTCCAAGGGCCCAAGAAGATGCCCAAGATGCCCCCACAGGGCCCATATGAGGCCACAAGAAGCTTCAAAATTCGCTCCACGAGGCTCCCGAGGGGCATGCCAAGAGTCCACGAATTACATGCATCCAGGAATCCTCTGGCCCCAAACTCAGGCATAGTAGCGGCACGGGTCGAAGGCCATAGATAAGCAAGCAGTTGGTTTGGTGCTGGACTCATCCGTGTGCAGTCTTGTGCAGTGCAGGGCGCGGGTCTCTCTTCATACACTGCGTGCAGCGGGGCAATGCGGAAAGATGGCTGCCGCGGGGCACGCGTGCACGGGTGCGCTGATATCCGTGTGGGGCACGATCCGCGTGAAGGGCCACGCGAACATGCCCATTGAGGCCGCAGGTGGACCTCCTCCGAGCACGCCCCATGCGAGGCATGTTCCGAACTGAGCGCGGGGACGCCATGCGAAACTGCCCATTGGTGCCATAGGTGGAGCTCCTTCTGGGGCATGATTCGCGTGACAGGTGTGCCGACATGGGCAGGGGGACGTTGTGCGAACTTTGTCTGTGGGCCTTTAGAGGTGGTGCTCCTTGTGGGCACTATCCGCGTGATGGGGTGTGCCGCAATGGCTTGGGGGGGCGCAGTGCGAACCCTGCCTCTGAGGCCGTGGGTGGAGATCCTTGTAAGCCACGATCACGATCCGTGTGCGAGGTGTGCCGAAGTAGGCGGCAGGGCGGGATGCAAACCCTGTCTTTGGGGCCGTCCGTGGAACTCCTTGCGGGCCAAGATACGTGTGAGAGGTGTGCCGAAGCGAGCGGGGCGGTGCTATGAAGCTCCCCCCTGGTGCCGCACATGCATTTACTTGCGAGGCACGTTCCGCGACAGGGACGTGCCACTGTGCGAACCTCGTCTCTGGGGATGTAGGTGGATCTCCCTGGGGGACGCGATCCCTGTGAGGGGTGTGCTGGGATGGGCGGGGGGATTCCCAGGGACCCTGAGCTAGACTCGTCTCTGGGGCCGCAGGTGGAGTTCCCTGAGGTGCACGATCCGTGTGACAATATATGTCCTCCGATGCCGAACACTTTCGACTACAACTATAGGTTGCTAGAACCAACGCGCGCTCGAAGCGCGCGCGTGGTTCTAATATGTCTGTCTGTCTGTCCGTCTGTCTGTCTGTCTGCCTGCCTGCCTGTCTGTCTGTCTGTCTGTCTGCATGCATGCATGCATGTATGTACGTATGTATGGATGCATGGATACATGTATGAATGCATGCATGCATGCATGTACGCATGAACGTATGTATGCCTGCATATATGTATGCATGTCTGTATGTATTAACGTAGTGTATGCATGTGTGTACGTACGTATGTATATATGACTGTATGCATGTGTGTGCGCACGCATGCATGTCTGTATCTACGAAAGAGCCTGTTCTACCGCTGCTGGCGGAAAACCGGGGGGGGTCACTACCGGTTCGAACCCCTCCCCCCCCCCCCTCCGGAAAACCGGGGGGGGTCACTACCGGTTCGAACCCCTCCCCCCCCCCCTAGCTCATCATGAAAAGGGGGGGGGTCACTACCGGTTCGAACCCCCCCCCCCCTCGAAAACCGAGTGGGGGTGCGGACAGAGGTGGGGACGGTGTTGGTGGGACAGTGGTGAGGGGACAGCGGGACAGACAGTGGTGGGGACAGTGGGACAGTGAGACAGTAGAGGGCCCGTAGTGGTGGGGACAGTGGTGGGGACAATGGTGGGAACAGGGGGGACAGTGGACAGTGGTGAGGACGGTGGTGGTGGGGACAGCGGTGTGGGCACAGTGGGAATGAGGTGGAAACAGTGGGACAGTGGAGGGTACAATGGTGGTGGGGACAGTGGTGAAGGCGGTGGCGAGGACGGCGGTGGGACAATGGGACAGAGGTACAGTGGGGACAGTGGTGGGGACAGTGGGGACAGTGGTGGGAACAGTGGGACAGCTCAGTGGGACAGCGGAGGAGTCAGTGGGACAGTGGGGACAGTGGGGATAGTCGGGCAGTGGTTGGGGCCGTGGAGAAAGTGGGGAGAGTGGAACCGTGGTGGGAACAGTGGTGGGGACAGTGGGGACAGTGCGACAGTGGTGGGAGCACTGGTGGGGACTGAAGGGACGGTGGTGGAACCAGTGGGGACAGTGGTGGTGAGGACAGTGGTGCTGGGAACAACAGTGGGGGATGTGGCGCGGACGGTGGTAGGGACCGGGAGTCGTTTGCTGGCGGTGAGTGGGGGGGTGGGGAGGGGTTCGAACCGGTAGTGACCCCCCCTCCGGTTTTCGAGAGGGGGGGGGGGGGGGGTTCGAACCGGTAGTGACCCCCTTCGGTTTTCGAGGGGGGGGGGGAGGGGTTCGAACCGGTAGTGACCCCCGTTTCGAGGGGGAGGGGGGGGGGGAGGGGTTAGGGGGAGGGGGGGTTTTGCCGGGGGAGGGGGGGGGGGGGGTTCCAGCAGGGGGGGGGGGGATTTTCGGAGGGGGGGGGGGGGGCGACCCCCGGGTTCCAGAGGAAAAGGTTGGCAATTTTCCACAGTAAAGTGGCGGTGGATCACGCTCTCTCGTATCTACGCATGTCTGCACTGTACTGTAAGGTAATGTAATACAATGTATTTTTTAAATGTAAGGCACTGTGAGGTAATGTAATGCATGTGTCTGTGTGTGCTATGAAATGGCATGTGCTGCACTTTACTGCAATGCAGCGTAGTGTGCTGTAATGTAATTTAAGGTGGGGTAAGGTAAACTAAGGACTGCGCGTATGCATGCCTGCCTGCCTGTCTGCCTACCTGCATGGATTGATGGATAGATGGGTGGGTGGGTGGGTGGGTGGATTGATGGATTGACGGGTGTGTGTATGTTAGGTATGTATGTATGTATGTATGTATGTATGTATGTATGTATGTATGTATGTATGTATGTATGTGTGTGTATGTATGTATGTATGTATGTATGCATGTATGTATGTATGTATGTATGTATGCATGTAAATATGTATATATGTATGTATGTATGTATGTATGCATGTGTGTATGTATGTATGCATGCATGCCTGCCTGCCTGCCTGCCTGCATGCATGCATGCATGCATGCATGTATGTATATATGCATGCATGCATGCATGCATGTATGTATTCATGTATGTATGTATGTGTGTATGTATGTATGTATGTATGTATGTATGTATGTATGTATGCATGTATGTATGTGTGTGTATGTATGTATGTATGTATGTATGTATGCATGTATGTATGTATGTATGTATGTATGTATGTATGTATGGTTGTATGTATGTATATGCATGCATTTGTGTATGTATGTATGTATATATGCATGCATGCATGCATGCATACAATCATACATGCATTTATGTATGTATGTATGTATTGATGTATGTATGTATGCATGCATGCATGCATGTATGCATGCATGTATGTATGTATGTATGTATGTATGTATGTATGTATGTATGTTTGTGTGCATGTATGCATGCATGCCTGCATGCATGTAGGTAGGTGTGTATGTATGCATGCATGCATGCATGCATGCATGCATGCATGCATGTATGTATGTATGTATGTATGTATGTATGTATGTCTCTTTCTTATGCCCTCCCACAACTCGCACTGCTTTCGTCTCGTGGCCTGCCCCGTCGGAAGACGAGTCGATCATGTGTGCACGGTCTCTCCTTTCCTCCTTTTTCCCCTGGCAAGGGTGCTGTGTGTAGCCTCGACAAGCGAGCGAGAATGAGGATGAGAACCAGAGTAAGGCCAAGAGTATCACGGGTGACCTGTGCCCTTGCACGGTCAATTTGGTAGACCAGAGCAGAGTCGTGTATATACAGATGTAGATGCACACTCACACGCATCCATATATATATATATATACACCGCATAGACCACCCTTCGGGTGATAAGGAGGTGAGGGGGGGGGAGGGACCACCGTCGCACTCGATCGATATCACTATCGATCTCATTATCGATCTCATTATCGATCTCACAGTCGATATGGCTATCGATCTCTCAACCGATCTCACAATCGATCTCACAATCGATCTCACATTCGGTCTCACTATCGATCTCACTATCGACACCACAAGCGATCTCACAATCGATCCCACATTCGGTCTCACTATCGATATCACTATCGATATCACTATCGATATCACTATCGATCACATTCGATCGATCTCACAATCGATCTCACTATCGATCTCACGATCGATCTCACATTCGGTCTCAATATCGATCTTACTATCGATATCACAATCGATCTCACAAACGATCTCACTATCGAACTCACTATCGAAGTCATTATCGATCTCTCGTTCGGTCTCACTATCGATCTCATTATCGATATCACAATCAATCTCACAATCGATCTCACATTCGGTCTCACTATCGATCTCACTATCGAACGCATTATCGAACGCATTATCGATCTCATTATCGATCTCACAATCGGTCTAACTATCGATATCACTATCGATATCACAATCGATAGTGAGATCATCAGCGTCATCACCTCTCACCATCATCATCACCATCATCATCTCCATTATCATCTCTCAGCATCACCATCATCATCATCATCATCAATGTCGTCATCATAATCACAAACATCAACACCATGAAGGCCATCATCACCATCAGCATCGCACAATCGATCTCACAGTCGGTCTCACTACCGATATCACAATCGATCTCGCAATCGACGTTGTCATCATCATCATCATCATCAGCAACAGCAACATCATCATCATCATCATCATCATCATCATCATCATCATCATCATCATCGCCATCATCATCATCATCATCATCGCCATCATCAACATCATCATCATTATCACCATCATCATCATCACCATCATCATCATCATAATCATCATCATAATCATCATCAACATCATCATCGGGACACCGACGGGACACGGACGGACACCAGCGGGACACCGGCGGGACACCGCGGGCCCCCGGCCGGCCGAAGGATTCTTTGGTCCGGCCGCGCCTCAGCACACTGGACACCAGCGAGACACACCGGCGGGACATCCGCGGCCACCCGGCCGCCAGAAGGAGTCATTCGGTCCCGCCAGCGCCTCGCCCAGCCACACTGGACACCATCGGGACACCGGCGGGACACCGCGGGCCACCGGCCGCCCGGAAGGGAGTCATTTGGTCCAGCCGCGCCTCAGCCACAGGAGACTTTCTCTCGCCCGCCCACGCAGCTTCGCCTCGCCCGCACGCACAGCACGCGCGAACACGAAACCGAAATCGATTTCCCTGTAGGGGGGCTCTCCGTTCCACTTCGATCTCACCCCCTCACCTCCGATATATATATATATATATATATATATATATGTATGTGTGCAAAATTACATATACAACAGTACGCCGGGCGGGGGGGTACACCTGCGACCTCGGTGCAGCAAGGGGGGTCTGGGCGGCGTCGAGCAGCCCCGAGTGGACTTTTGGACGTCCCCCGGGCGGCCTTCTGGACGCCGAGAGCTCACGCCGGGTGTCGAGAGCGCTGCCCGCAACGGTCTTGCTCGTGTCCCTCCCGGTGGCCCTTTGGAGCGAGCCGTCAGGAGCCGTCACGAGGGCTCCGCTGGCCTGACCGAAGCAAAACTTGTAAGTTGTGATCGTTTTCTTATTCCTTGTTTTGTTTATCGGCGCGGGCCCTCGCCCCCCCCCTCCCCCCCCAACGGAGTAGATCTTCGCTGTTTCTGGCGCCCGCTTCGAGCAGGCGGAGAGGGCTCCTCAGAAGACCGGAGGGCTTTGAGAGGCCCCGCCGCCTTCTGAGAAGGTCTGCCTCCTCTCATTTCCCCCTGAGATCCGACGCAGCAAAAAATTGGTCCCGGGGCCCGAAGAAAAAAAGAGAGAAAACGCCCGGCTCGGAA
>CAUYUJ010000009.1:0-5000 GCA_963575745.1 Prorocentrum cordatum | reverse complement strand
AGGATGAGGTGGATGAGGAGGATGAGAAAGACGTTAGTGGAACTGATGATGATGATGATGATGATGATGATGATGAGGATGCTGATGATGACGATGATGATGATACTGATGATGCTGTTGCTGCTGATGATGATGGTGGTGGTGGTGGTGGTGATGCTGATACTGGCGATGATGATGAGGATGCTGCTGACCATGCTGATGACTATGATGATGCTGATGAAGCAGAGCTGATGATGATACTGCTGCCGATGACGATGACGATGCTAATGATGATGCAGCTGATGATGATGTTGATGATGATGATTATGGCGCTCCTGTTGATGCTTCTGATGGTGATGCTGATTATGTTGGTGATGATGGTGAAGCTACGGGTGCTGATGGTGATGCTAACGAAGATGCTGATGATGCTGATGCTGATGCTGATGTTGATGCTGATGCTGATGATGACGATGCTGATGATGCTGATTATTCAGCTGATAATGAACATGCTGCTGATGATGCTGATTATGACGATGGTGACAATGCCGATGCTGCTGCTAATGATGATGCTGCTGCTGAGGATGATGATTCTGATGCTGCTGCTGATGATCATGCTGATGATGGTGATGATGCATGGCAATATGCTGTCAATCATGTTGCTGCTGATGATGCTGAAGATGGTGATGATGATGCAGCTTGTGCGAATGGTGACGATGATTATGATGAGGATGATGATGATGATGATGATGATGATGCTGGTGATGCTGATGTCGATGATGATGCTGCTGATGATGCTGTTGCTGATGACGCTGATGATGATGCTTCTGATGATGATGCTGATGATGATGCTTCTGATGATGATGCTGATGCTGATGCTGATGATGTTTATGATGCTGCTGCTGCTGATGATGTTGACGATGATGATGATGACGATGCTGATGATTTTGTTGCCGTTGCTCATAATGACGATGATCATTCTGCTGCTGATGATGCTGTTTTTGCTGCTGATGCTGAGACGGCTGCTGATGATGATGATGCTGATGATGATGATGATGATGATGATCATGGTGATGATGTTGAGGAGGACGAGCATGCTGATGATGACGACGATGATGATGATGGTGGTGATTCTGTTTATGTTGATGATGATGGTGATGGTGATGATGACGGTGGTAGTTGTGATGATGATGCCGATGCTGATGTTGATGCTGCTGCTGATGATGCTGATCATGAGATGATGATGACACTGATGATGCTGATGCTGATGATGATTCTGCTACTGATGATACTGATGTAACTGATGATGAAACTGAGGGTTATGATGATGAGAAGGATGATGATGATGATGATGATGATGATGATGATGATGCTGATGATGATGATGATGATGATGATGATCATGATTATGATGATGATGCTGATGATGATGATGGTGATGCTGATGATGCTGATTCTGATGATGATGATGCTGATGATGATGATGATGCTGATGATGATGATAATGCTGATGCTGATGATGATGATGATGATGATGAGGAGGAGGAGGAAAAGGAGGAGGCGGAGGGGGACGTTTAAGAGGAGGAAGACGAGGAGGAGGACGAGGAGGTGGAGATGAGGGTGAGGACGATGGTGACGATGATGATGATGATGATGATGATGATGATGATGATGATGCTGATGAAGATGATGATGATGATGATGATGATGATGATGATGATGATGATGATGATGATGATGATGATGATGATGATGATGATGATGATGAGGATGATGTTGATGAGAAGAGGATGTAGGAGGAGGAGGAGGAGGCGGCGGAGGTGGAGAGAGGATGAGGACGATGATGCTGGACGATGATGATGATGATGATGATGATGATGATGATGATGATGATGATGCTGATGATGATGATGATGATGATGCTGATGATGATGCTGATGATGATGATGCTGATGATGCTGATGATGATGATGATGATGATGATGCTGCTGCTGATGATGATGATGATGATGATGATGATGATGATGATGTTGATGATGATGCTGCTGCTGATGCTGATGACGAGGATGCTGGATGTGATGGTACTGAGTTTGGTGATGCCGGCGATACTGATGGGGAGGAGGACGACGGTGATGCCGATGGTAACTGGGCGAACGAAGCCGCGCTTATACGTACAGCCCCCTTGCATGCTGAGTGCTAACACGTGTCCAGCAGCGCAAGGGGCTGACGCTCGCACGCGCGCGGACATCGCTGGGCCTTGCGCTGCAACGCGTGCTCTGGATCGCTCAACAATCGCCCCCCCTTGGAGTGCCCGGGAGGGTTGGCCGCGGCGCGTCCGCGGGGGTGCCAGGGGGGGGTCTGGGGTTCGATTCCTTCCCCGCTGGGGCGTGACGGTGGTGCCGCGGGGGTTGGCTGCGCCGCGTTTTCACGTTTGTCACCCCCCGGTTGATTAATAAGAAGTTCGGAGTAGGCATGGCCAGTGCAGCACGAGGGTGGTTGGCCACGCATTGGCCGAGGGGGAGGATGGAGGAGGGGGGCTGGGAGGTGGGTGGGGGGCAGCGTGTCTAGCCTGTGCATGATCGCGTGGCATCAGAACGCAACTCAGAAGGATTTTGCAATTTTGTTTGCAGCCTGTCGGGGTCGTTCTCTGCTTCGGGCAAGGCTTGGGCATGGAGGGCTCCTTAAGTAGGGCCCCCCCCAAGGAGGCCAAGATGTGGCCAACAGCTTAGTAACCTCACTGAATTTGGCCTTCTCGCCGAGGCCTCTTGGGGCGTCTTGGGTGCCTCGGGAGGGCCTCTTGGGGCCTCTTGGGGTCTCTTGGGGTCTCTTGGGAGTCTCTTGGGAGCATCCTTGGGGCCTCTTGGGCGCCTCCTGTGGCCTCCTGGTCACCTCTTGGGGCCATCTTTGGGCACTCTTGGGAGCCTCGGGGGCCATCTTGGGGCCATCTTGGATGAGATCGATCACAGGAGGGGGCTCCTTCAGTAGGGTCCCCCCAAGGAGGCAAACACGTGGCCAACACTAGGGTAACATCCGTGAATTTGGCCTTCCTCGCCGAGGCCGTCTTGGACGCTCTAACGTTTCGCGGAGCCTCTCCGCCAGGTCCAGGGGAGGGGACAGGGGGAGGGGTCGAGGCCCCCCCCAAGACCGCAAGCCGTCTCGCTCACTCCCACCCGCCCTCCCAGCACACAAGTAGCATCCGAGTCTCAGCACATCGCTGAGGAGCGCCGCGCATGTCATGTGCGCCAGGAGCCCCAGGCGTGCGAGGCGCGGCAGGTGCGGCTCGTGCTCCACGAGCGCCAAGTGCGCCACGTGCTCCAGCCGCGCCAGGTGCGCCACGGGCTCGGCGCGCGCTCTGCGTGCGAGGTGCGCCAATGCACAGCCGTCACCAGGTGCATTCTGTTTTGTTTTTTTGTCAGCGATGTTTGGCCTGCGCGCAAGGACAATATGCCAGCGCCCCTCCCGTCGCTGTCAAAGCCAATGCAGAGTGGTCGCGAGGCGCCCGCGGATGCTCCGGATTCGGAGGCAAAGTGCATGATGTATGTTTTTTTTTTGACAGAGAAGGTCAGCTTGCGTGCAACTCGCTCGCAACAAACAGCATGACAGCACCCCCGCCGTCCCTGTCAAAAACTCAGAGTTGTCGCGGGGCGCCCGCGCATGCTCGAGATTTGGAGGCAGAGTTCATTCTGTATGGTTTTTTGACAGAGATGGGGGGGCGGTGGTTGGCGTGGTCCAGCTTGGCCCACAGTCGGGTGGGGGATGGGGTGTTAATTGACAAGGAGCAATGAAAACTCCCCCCGAAGGGGAAGAAGGGGCTTGGAAGAGGAAACGCTCCAAACCACTGACGCCCTGAAGGGCTGGTCCGATTTTCCTGGGCCGCGGCCGCTGAGCCTCCCGGAGGCTTCCACGGACCCCGGGAGACCTCCAGAGACCTCTGGAGAATGGATCCTGCAACCATGTTTTTTCATCCTTCTTCCTCCCCCTCCCCCTCCCCCTCCCCTTCCTCTCTCCCCGTCCTCGTCCTCTCCCCGCGATGGCCGCGAAGCGGGGCAGGACTCCGTCGGCCTCGACCCGCAGACTTCCTTCGTCCGCCTCCGACCCGCGGCGCTCTCTCGCTCTGTGTGAGGGCAGCGGGAGGCACAGGGGTCGGGCAGCAGAGGCGGCAAGCAGTGTGGCCAAGCATCCCGAAGGACGCGTGGGCTGACTTCGGAAACTGGCACATATACATTACCAGTGGCGGGTTTTGTATCAATCCCCAGACTTTTTTGAGGGTCGGGGACGACGTCGGGGTGGTGCGGTGTATATTTCTCCCCCGTTTTCCAAGGGAAACAACGAAACATGTATACCCCAGGATCCCGTATACACCAGAGTCCGCGTTCTTGTGCGAATTTCAGGGCAGGGTCGGAAAACGCGTCGGTGTACAGAGCTCGTTTCCCTATGATGGGCAAGGACGCCCGCGGTTCCAACCAACGTTCGCTCTGGAAAACCCGTCAAGCAGAGCCGACGTGAGATGGTCGGCACCACCGCGGACCGTCGAATTATCTAGCGTCGGCCGCACGCAGAGGGGGGTAAGGGGGAGGGGGGAAGGATTCTTGGAAGCACCCCTGCTTCTTAGAAGGCGCGAGCCTTGTCTGCAGATGGAAGGCCCGCGCCTTCCAAGAGGCAGCTTCCTTCTACAAAGTCTTCCCCCCTCCCTCTACCGCCCTCTGCGCGCCGCCAAGGATGGTGCGGCGCTTTGGCAAGGCCACCCCTGCGTCGCTGCCCCTTCAGCCCAGCCTCGGCGCCGTGCATCCCGCAGCTCTTGACCCTCTGCCGCTGCGGTCGTTTCCACGCTGCGCCTCGCTGGGCCAGGGGGCCGTCAGACAGCCGGCCGCTTTGAGCAGCCAGTTCCAAGGCGTGGGTCAAGACTTCCGGGGACCCGGTATCAGCCCTGGCATCGCTCGGACGTGTGCATTTTTTTTCTCGGCGGGGACCCCGGAGGAGCCTCCTGGACCCTCGAGCAATAACAAAGACGCACGGAGCCGAAA
>CAUYUJ010000008.1:113963-119635 GCA_963575745.1 Prorocentrum cordatum | reverse complement strand
TGGCCACAACAGGCCGGGTGGGCTGTGCAGCACCACCTGGTGCCGAGGCGGGCTGCGCAGCACCGCTGAACGCCTCACTCCGCAAACCTCGGGACATGAGCGTGGGCGGCTGTGTGGCAGGGCCTCCAGACTTGAGCCGAAATGGTCACTGAAGGCACTGCTTGCGGGGGCTGCGGTCCGGCCATCGAGGCTAGCTCGGCATCTGTCGCACATTACTTTTCGTTTGCCTTACCTTTGCTTTGCTTTTGATGTTGGTTTGCTTTGATGTGCGTTGTTTCTGCTTTGCTTTGCTGTCGCTGCTGTTGCTTTGCATTGGCTTTGCTGCTGTGCTATGCTATGCTATGCTGCGATGTGCTATGCTGTGCTGTGCTGTGCTATACGATGCTGTGATATGATATGCTGTGCTGCGCTATGGTACGTTATGCTGGGTTATGCTATGATATGCTGTGCTGCTCTATGCTATGCTACGCTCTGCTATGCTATGCTGTGGTCTGCGATGCTAAAGCTCGGCGGAGCTAATTAAAATGAAGGTAAGCTAAGCTAAGATAGCCTGAGCGAAGATGAAGCTAAGCTAATCTAATATGAAATAAGCTAAGCTAAGATGAGATAAGCACCGCTCAGTTAAGGGGACGTAACTGGGTGAACCGCGGGGCGGATGCTGGGGGAACCGCCCGGGGCGTTTTGCACTGCCCGGCCCCTTTAAGCACAGACGGTAAGAACCCTTCTAGGCAGAGAGAGCCTAGGTAGGGAATGACGCCGATATCTTAAACCAAGACGGTCTCAGCCAGAAATGATGAAAGAACATGTCGTGCAAACCACAACAGGTTGTTGGAACATTAGTTGGCAGGCCTGAAAGATAACCAGGACGCCTCGCCACTGCTTGAAAAACAGGGTCCTCGCTGAACAGCTCTGCTCTTAGAACCTCCGGACAATACACCAAGACGGATGGATGGCGGACCCTGTTCGAAACGGAGCTCCCGCCTGAATAGCAGACCCGCTGGACGCTCGTCTTTCAAGGGGGCGCGTGACGCAGCGAGGAGGACTATGTGTAGGTACTTTATGACGGGACTGGGCACGGGAGGGCGCACCGCAGCATCTTTAATGCACACTGGGTCTACCCTGGTCCTCGTTATCCTCCTCCTCCCTCCTCCTTCTCCTTGCTCCTTCTCCTTTCTTCCTTCCTTCCCTCCTTGTGCTCCTCCCCCTCCTCCTCAATTCTCCTCCTCATCCCTCTCATCCTATTCATCCTTGCCAGCCTTTCCCACGATATCACAGGACGCCGCCCGTCTCATACTTCCTCGGGTCTTGGCATTTCTCAGAAAGTCGACGCCTGGCGACGGATTGGGAGTCAAGCTGCAGGCAGCGACCATGGGAAGACGAGGGCATTGCTGAAATGATGACAATGATGGAGAGGGATGTGTGGCGAACGACGAGCGTGACCAGGTTCTAGATAAACCAAAGTTGGCGACTGAATGAAGTGATCTAGACTCCCAAGGGGTAGGCCTAGAAGGGCAATGAACCAGACTCTAGGCGGACCCAGAATGTGTGGACCCATGCGTCCTTGTGGGTGGGCACAGGAGGACGATGAGCCAGAATCTACGGCTGAATGCGGGATGCGGGGAGGCGGGAAGCGGGAACAGATGGAGACGCGAAGAGAAGCGAACGGAAAGACACGCCAAGAGC
This sequence comes from Prorocentrum cordatum, assembly GCA_963575745.1. Taxonomy (NCBI): domain Eukaryota; class Dinophyceae; order Prorocentrales; family Prorocentraceae; genus Prorocentrum; species Prorocentrum cordatum. Next base: position 117,952 of record CAUYUJ010000008.1, on the reverse strand, counting down.
CTGACATGATTTCGGGCACAGGATGCTGCAACCGCGTGTATCACGCCCGCGGCGGGCATTCAGAACCAAAGGCAATTACCTCGTGGCTCGAACTGCCTCGAATGTATATGGATACCCGAGCCGTGCAGTAGACCCTTCGCATGCGCGAGGTCTGTAGGGGGAGAGGGACGTTGCGATGCCGATGCCTATTCCCTCGTCGCCGTGGACAGACGGGTCCTGGGCTTAGCTGTCCCGATACGCAACACGCAACACGTGCCGTATTGATACGGCGCTCCACACGTAGACTGGACACGTAGGTCTGACGCGATACGTTCGCCAAAACGTGGGCCAATACGTTGAGCCAACACGCAACGTATTGACACGGACGTTTCGAGCACGGTACGTGTTGCGTACAGAAGCGGGCGTATCGAGGCAGCTCGGGTCATGGGGGGGAACAAGAACTCATCCCGAATCTTCCGACTGAAACTCCCAACAAGTTTGCTTCCGCCCGTCTCGTGACGCTTGCGGCGCGCTCCTTACTCCTCAGAGTGACCCTCGGATGCGCAGCCACTGGATGAGGGGGTGAAGACATCCCAGCTGGCGGGGGGGGGGAACATGCGGAGCAACGATAGGACCCGCCACCCCGACAAGGGGCGTCAACGCTCCAGCGCACAACGGTCGGATTTGCCGCACAGCTTCTTGAGAGCTTCCAGGCGACCTGGGGGCCGCCCCTGACGGCCTCCAGGCGGCCACAGTGGCCCCCAACAGGGCCCTGGGCAGCCCAAGGCAGCGCGAAGAAGGCCCTACCAGGTCGAACCCCAAGGCAGCCCGAGACCGCCCCAGGACAGCTGACAGACTGCCCACGGGGTCACAAGACGGCTCCGACTCCAAGACGGCCTCAGAAGTCTCCCAGAGGGCTCCAAGACCTGCCCAAACGGACCCAAGACATGCCAACACTGCTCCAGGACGCCGACAAGCCCCGAACCCGCCACCCCAAGAGGCCCTGAGAGGTCGATTGCACTTGAAAGTCTGATTAATACAGAACATATACACATAGACAGATGTCTTCGCCCGGCAACAACATCTCCCTCTTTCTCCCTCTCCCCTCACACACACACACGCACGCGAACAAGCCTCCACAAAGTCCTGCGATCAAGACTACGTCGAATATTGAGGGCGGCCGGGAAGTCGCCCAAGGGGGGTACCGGCTTCTCCATCAAAGTGGCTCGCGTGGCCCGCTGCGTGGGGACACCGGGGAGGGGAAGGCGCTGACTGAGGCTGCCCCGCCTCCCCCAGTGGGCCGCAGGGCCGGGGGGGGACGAACGCGAACGACGAAGAACGTCCGAACGAAAATAAAGAGTCCGACGCTAGATACTCAGCTGTGCAAGAGAATAAAAGGGTCGGGGCGAAGGGGCGCTGGCGGGCGCGGGAGCCGCGGGCCTGAAACGCGCGGGGAGGGGCGGGGCGGGGGGGTGCGGTGCCGAAATAAAAGTGGTCGGGAGAAGGGGGGCACTGGGCGAAACAAGCGTCAGGATGCCGCGGGGGCGTGAGACGGCGCGGGGAGGGGGCGGAGCGGGGGGGGGGGGGGGGGCGCCGGCGCGGTGCCGAAATAAAGTGGTCGTGGCGGAGGGGGCACTGGGCGGGCGCTGGAGCCGCGCGGGGGCGCTGAGACGGCGCGGGGGAGGTGGCGCTGAGACGGCGCGGGGGAAGGGGCGGAGCGGGGGGGGGAACCGTGCCGAAATAAAATGGGTCGGGGCGGAGGGGCACTGTGCGGGGCGCGGAGCCGCGCGGGGGCGCTGATACGGCGCGGGGAGGGGGGCGGTAGCTGGGAGGGGGTGCGGTGCCGAAATAAAGTGTCGTGGCGGAGTGGGCACTGGGCGCGCTGGGCCGCGCGGTGCGCGAGACGGCGCGGGGAGGGGGCGGAGCGGGGGAGGGGGGGTGCGGTGCCGAAATAAAAGTGGTCGGCGGAGGAGGTCACTGGGCGGGCCGGCTGGGCCGCGGGGGGGCGCTGAGACGGCGCGGGGGAAGGGGCGGAGCGGGGGAGGGGGTGCGGTGCCGAAATAAAGTGGTCGGGGCGGAGGGGGCGCTGGGCGGGCGCTGGAGCCGCGGGGGGGCGCTGAGACGGCGCGGGGGAAGGGGCGGAGCGGGGGGGGGTGCGGTGCCGAAATAAAATGGTCGGGGCGGAGGGGGCGCTGGGCGGGCGCTGGAGCCGCGGGGGCGCTGAGACGGCGCGGGGGAGGGGGCGGAGCGGGGGGGGGTGCGGTGCCGAAATAAAGTGGTCGGGGCGGAGGGGGCACTGGGCGGGCGCTGGAGCCGCGCGGGGGCGCTGAGACGGCGCGGGGGAGGGGGCGGAGCGGGGAGGGGGGGTGCGGTGCCGAAATAAAGTGGTCGGGGCGGAGGGGGCACTGGGCGGGCGCTGGAGCCGCGCGGGGGCGCTGAGACGGCGCGGGGGAGGGGGCGGAGCGGGGAGGGGGGGTGCGGTGCCGAAATAAAGTGGTCGGGGCGGAGGAGGCACTGGGCGGGCGCTGGAGCCGCGGGGGGGCGCTGAGACGGCGCGGGGGAGGGGGCGGAGCGGGGGGGGGGTGCGGTGCCGAAATAAAGTGGTCGAGGCGGAGGGGGCACTGGGCGGGCGCTGGAGCCGCGGGGGGGCGCTGAGACGGCGCGGGGGAGGGGGCGGAGCGGGGGGGGGGTGCGGTGCCGAAATAAAGTGGTCGGGGCGGAGGGGGCACTGGGCGGGCGCTGGAGCCGCGGGAGGGCGCTGAGACGGAGGGGGCGCATGATGATGATGATGTGGATGATGACGATGATGATGGTGATTATGATGGTGATGATTGTGAGGATGATGGTGATGGTGATGGTGATGATGATGATGATGATGATGATGATGATGAAGGGGGGGGGTGCGGTGCCGAAATAAAGTGGTCGGAGCTCTAGACACCCTGTGCAAGAGAATAACTTGAGAGGGAGTCTCGGGGATAACGGCTGCCGGACCACGCGATCTGGGCAGGCGGTTCCGGGCTCCCCGTCCCCCTCTCGTGAGACTCTTCAGTTGTATTTTTCGTCGTTGCTAGAAAGCCTTCTAGCGAAACGCTATTAGGCAACTTTGGAAACGCCAAACATGTTCTTTCCACATCTCGTCTTCGAGAGATTTTGGAGTCTTTGGGGTATCGTTGGGCGGTTTTTGGATGGTGCTAGAGCGTTTTGCAGGCGTTTTGAGGTCGACTGTGGCTGCCCTGGATTCATGTAGAGGCCGAATAGGGAGCTGGGGAGTAACTCTATGGGGGGGGCATTTTTGTTGGCCAATCGCTGGTAGGGGAGCGTTGCCTCTGGAACACTGCCGAAACCCCACTGGGCGACCAGCTTACATTCTGAGACGTGCCCGCGAGCCGGAGGCACGGTGGCGGATCGCCCAGTTCACCCCGTCTACGTATCCAGGCCTGGGGTCGCAAAGTCCCATGGAGGAGGCCACGGCCATTTTCGTTATCATTTCCAGCATGGCTCTGATGGGCTCGATGGTGTCCAGGATGGTAGCCATGATGAACCAGCTGAATGCGATGGTCGCCGAGCGGCGAAGAACCCAGCGGCAAGTCCAGCGGTACCTAGTCGTCAACAAGATCCCAGCGGAGTTGTCTGTTCGCATCCAGCGCTGCGTGGAGCATGGTCTGGAAGCACGCACGAAGCTGGTTGCGAAGCCCGCCCAGCTCAGCATGCTGCCGCAGAAGCTGACCGCTGAGCTCACGATGGCGCAGGTCGGTTACAACTTCCAGTTCCACCCGTTCTTCAACCTCATCATTCAGGCCAAGCTCAGCGTCCTGAGCGAGCTCTGGGGCGCTTTCAAGCCAGCCTTCTACGAGATCGGCGACTTCGTGTTCATCGCCAGCAGCGCTGCGCGCGGCATGCACTTCACGTCCTCCGGGGTGTACAGGCTCCAGTTCGGGATCGTTCATGCGCCCGACCTGGAGATGCATCAGGACTTCAGCATGCCGCAGTGGTTCGCGGAGGCCAGCCTT
>CAUYUJ010000008.1:96463-108963 GCA_963575745.1 Prorocentrum cordatum | reverse complement strand
AACCCCTGATGGTCTCGGCTTTCGCCTCCGCGAGCAAGGCCGACGCCGAGAATGTACTCCCGTGCGCTTGTGCCCCCAGATTCGCCGACTTCGTATTCGTTGTGTGGGCTGCAGGCTTTGCGTTTGCCTCTCAGTCGGTCTTTCATCAGCGAGAGCGTTCCTGGATGAGGCCTGTGGCCATGTGCCGACCACGCTGCCCTGGCCTGGGCACGGCACTCCGCCTCCTCCACAGACGCTTCGGCCCAAGGCGTGCGTGGCACACCCGCCCGTTCCTGGGCGGCGGGCGCCGATGTGCGTGCAGGAGACGGCGGTGCCGCTGCGACGGCAGGTCCTCAAAGTCTTCAAGGCCCTCTGCCACGCCGCGCGGGACCTCCCGGACGTCCCGCTCGGCCGCCGAGAGGTATGGCGCATCAAGGCGTGGCTGCGCAGGGATCGCGCCGACTGGACGCCCAGGACCGTGGCGCACCTCCGCTGGCACCAGAGGGAGATGGAGGCGACGATCAAGCTCGCCAAGTACCGTGCGATGAAGAGGCGCTACTACGACCTCCACTGCGAGAGCCCCAGCGGGTGAGGCCCCTGCTGTCGCACAGTCCGGGGGGGCGCCGGCCATCCACCCGCACGGGTCCTGGGCGCGCTGATGCTGGGTCCAGGGCTGGGAGTCCACAGCCTCTTTGACCAGTGCAGGAGGCTGGGTTTTACCGGTCCTGTGCCCAGGACTGGCCTGGCCAGAGCCTGTGCAGGTGGACAGTCCCTCGCCTCCGACGCCGCAACCTCTTGGGGCTGTTGGCGCCCAGGGCTCTCGACCCGTTCTGTGAAGTCGTGTTTTCGCCCCAGATGGCTTTTCCCCACATGTTTCGTGGGGTTCTGGATTTCTTCACTGCCGCGCCGCACCCGCGACACTCACACCTCACCTCTCTCTCCTTCTCACACAGCGCAGCACAGCAAAGCACAGCAGCATAGCACAGCACACCACAGCACAGCACAGCACAGCACATGCACAGCAGCGTAGGGGGTGCGTAGGGGCTGGTCTCTCACGGCGGCCGCTATCCGTGACGGTCGTCCAGGGCACAGCAGGCATGGCATATTCTCGACACCATAGGGGGTGCGCAGGGGGTGGTCTCTTACCGCGGCCGCTATCCGTGACGGTCGTCCAGGGCACAGCAGGCATGGCATATTCTCGACACCATAGGGGGTGCGCAGGGGGTGGTCTCTTACCGCGGCCGCTATCCGTGACGGTCGCCAGGGCACAGCAGGCATGGCATATTCTCGACACCATAAGGGGGTGCGCAGGGGGTGGTCTCTCACCGCGGCCGCTATCCGTGACGGTCGTCCAGGGCACAGCAGGCTTGGCATATTCTCGACAGCGTAGGGGGTGCGCAAGGGGTGGTCTCTTACCGCGGCCGCTATCCGTGACGGTCGTCCAGGGCACAGCAGGCATGGCATATTCTCGACACCATAGGGGGTGCGCAAGGGGTGGTCTCTCACCGCGGCCGCTATCCGTGACGGTCGTCCAGGGCACAGCAGGCATGGCATATTCTCGACACCATAAGGGGGTGCGCAGGGGGTGGTCTCTCACCGCGGCCGCTATCCGTGACGGTCGTCCAGGGCACAGCAGGCATGGCATATTCTCGACACCATAGGGGGTGCACAGGGGGTGGTCTCTCACCGCGGCCGCTATCCGTGACGGTCGTCCAGGGCACAGCAGGCATGGCATATTCTCGACACCATAAGGGGGTGCGCAGGGGGTGGTCTCTCACCGCGGCCGCTATCCGTGACGGTCGTCCAGGGCACAGCGGTATCGGCGGGGCAACGGCCACCATCATCATTATCACATGCTTCACTTCAGCTCTCATCACTCCAGCCATAGTATAAGTATGTGGGGTTCCTCGGTAGCGTAATTTGACAGCCCCGGGGCCAGGGAGCGGCGCCTGGACGCTGGAACCTTTGAACAGCTTGCAGCCTTGCTTTTTGTCTTGCTGTGTTGGTGCCCCCCCGTCATCGCTGGTTTGGCGGCGAGATCCAAACCTCGCTCTCGCCAGTCAACGATTCAGGCAACTCGATGGGCGTCGGGGGTAGGGTTCGGAACTCGTCGAACACGTGGCCTAGCCCCGCCTCCCATCGATTGAGGAGAATTTGTGGTTGGTGGGGGTAGGGTTCGGATGTCGCCACCTACTTGCGACGCCAGGATCTGATGGGTTGTTGCCCCCCCCGAGGTGGGAATTCATACATGACCACCGCCTGGAGGATCAATTTTCGGGGACCTCGGCTGGCGGTGGATATGGACATATTCGGGCCCCCGGAGGCTAAAACATATCCATATCCACCGCTTGCTGGGGCACCAGGACCCAGACATCCGGCTGCTCTAATTTTTTCGATGCGTGGGCCCCGGAGGTCCGGACCACTTCCTGGGACCAGTTTTTCGTCCTGAGTCGTTTTTTGACGCTCCCGAGGCCCGGCGAGGGCCCCCAGAGGCCGAAAACTGTCAAGATCCGCCTGCTCCAACTTTTTGGGAGCGTCGGATCTCAGGGGACGTTGGTTCCCAGGCTGTGGATCTTGATACATCCCCGCCTCGCACCCCCCCGCCAGCCTTGGCGCGGCCGGGACGTGGGGCCCCTGCGCGGGGCCCGCGCCGCGAGCTCGTCCTGCGGGCGCCCCTCCAGGCCCTCCTCCTCCTCCTCCTGTTATTCCTCCTCCTCTTATTCCTCCTCCTCCTCCTCCTCTTATTCCTCCTCCTCCTCTTATTCCTCCTCCTCCTCTTATTCCTCCTCCTCCTCTTATTCCTCCTCCTCCTATTCCTCCTCCTCCTCCTCCTCGCCCAGAAGGGGCAGGACGGGAGGGACTCGTCCAAGGGGGGGAGGAGTGCATCGACCCCCAGTCGTTTATCGATCGCCGACAGGGGCCCGACAGCCCACCCCGCCCAGGGACGTGCGGTTTCGCCCTCGGGGGGCCGATGGGCGATGCATCGCCCATTCAAGCTCGAAGTTCCCTCCTCCTCCTCCTCCTCCTCCTCCTCCTCCTCCTCCTCCTCCTCTCCCCCGTCTTCGCAACTTCTGTCGTGACGTGTGCCCCCACTGAGATCTCGACCTTCCCCGAGGCCGCTAGCTCCATACCCTCAGCGTCTCTTGGAAGGCTCCCTGGGGCTGAGAGACGGCCTCCAGAAGCGGAGCACATCTCTGAGGACCAGCAGCCACACCTCGCCTCAAGCCCACCCAGAAGGGGCTGGAGCACGGCAGGTCCGTGTCGTGTCCACGCGGCGGCGACCCTGCCGCGGGCGTGAAAGACTGGAGGCCGCCGGTGGCCCAGAAGCGGTCGACGTGGAAAGATCGGCGCTATCGGAAAGCGGCCGCCGTGCCAAGGGTTGATCGATCCACGCGGTGCGAGGAATCGACGCCGACGTTCCCGCGACGTGAGCTCCGCGCAGATTGTGTCGGAGGATCGCGCCGCATCATCGGCGATGCTCGCGGTCCGAACCCGATATTCGGGTCGGACGAAAGGAGGGGTTAGCCTAGGGGTTAGCGTTAAGTCGATCCTGTCCCTCTACGGGGGGAACGTTCAAAAACAGTAGAAAAATAGTCTGGGGACTTTTTTCATTACCATTTTGGGGTATTTTTTGAATTTTGGTTTTCATTTTTCGTCGGAAATCCCCCTGTAGGGGGACAGACCCGACCTAAGGTTGGCGAACGGGGGGGGCACGAAAGCTGCTGCATGCAGCTGGTTCCGGCCCCGCCGCCAGGCGCCTTCTCCCTGGGCACGACGTTGGCGCGCCTCCCGGCGCGGGGAGGCGCCCAGAGAATCAGCTGCGCGAGCTGCTTCGCGACCCCCCCGCTTTCCCATGCAGACGGGGCTGAAGAAGGAACCCTTTTCGTTGGGGAGGGGCTCGGCGTTCCTGGACTGTGGTGCAGTCTGCCTTGGGTTTCTCGACTGTTTTCCATGGGGAATTGAAGCTCAGCTTTTGGGAACATGGGGCCTCGTTCCTTATATCTAGGGTTCCACAGGTCGGCGCCCCGACTGTGACCCCGAAGCCATGCTGCTTTCACAACGTGACTCAGGAGGGGAAAAAAACACACAGACACAATTAATCGGCGATTCCCAGAAAGTATGGGAAAATATGGGAAGTGGGGGGGGAAGACAGAAACCCAGAAAATATGGGAAAATATGGGGGGATATTTTTATTTGTGTGTATTTATTTGTGTGTTCCAGTTCCCCTTCAGTGACGCCCTGAAGGCTTCGAGCCCTTCCCTGGGACCAGATCTTCGTCGCGAGGCGTCCTTTGGCTTTCCAGGGGCCGGCGAGGGCCCCCGGAGGCCGACAGCTGCGAAACGCCTCCCGCCGTTTCTCCGCACGGCGTGAGGGGGGGGTTTGGGCCCCTTTGCTGACCCTCTTTCCGTCCGACCTGCAAAAAAACCAAGGATTGAAGGATTGCAATCCTGGTTTTTTTGCAATCCTTCGTTCAAGGGTTTTTTTGCAATCCTTCGTTCAAGGTTTTTTTTGCAATCTATCTCCATCCCAGCGTGAACCGATGCATCGCCGATGCATCGCCGATGTGTTCTCTGGCCCCGTCCAGGCGGTCTCCAGTCCCACGGCTGCACCGCGGGCGTCCTGGAGCCCAGGCCCGAGCTGTGGGGCGCGGCAGGAAAGACCAGAGCTCGGCGGGCTAACTCTGGCCGCGGCCAGTCGGGCTCCTACTGCTGCTCCTGCTGCGGCTGCTGCTCCTCCTCATCCCTCCTCCTCCTTCCTTCTTCTCCTCCTCCTCCTCCTCCTTCTCCTCCCATTTCTTCCTCCCTCCTCCTCCTCCTCTTCCTCCTCCTCCTTCTCCTCCTCGCTCCACCTCCATCCCTTCTTCTCCGACGTCGAGTCTTAAATTGTGGCATGGGCCCCCGGAATCTCGAGCCCCTCCCCGCCGCCGGGATCCAGTTCTCTTGTTTTGATGGCCCTGGGGCCAGGACCTGGCGTCCGGCGGTCGAGAACCTGGTGAAAAGCGGGCCGTCACGAGTTTTGCCGGAAACTGGAACGTATACATTACCAGTGGCGGGCTCTTTGTCAATCCCAGGACTTTTTGAGGGTCGGGGACGACGTCGGGGTGGTGTAGTGTATATTTGTTTCTTCGTTTTCCCGGGGCAATAGCGAAAAATGTATACACCAGGATCCCGCATACACCAGGATCCGCTTTCCGGTGCGAATTTCAGTGCGGGACCGGACAAAACGTTTGTGTATATAGTTCGGCTCCTTATTTTGGGCGACGCCAGGATCTGAGGGTCTCTTTGCTCCCTGCAGCTGTGATCGCCTCTGGTCGTCTCCGCTCAGCGCTCAGGCCGTCTCCGGGCTCTCTTGCTACCTCTCTCCGCGGCCAGCTGGGCCCCCGCCCACCTGGCGACTGCCAGCGGCCTCCCAGCGCACGACGCTGACGACGACGACGCCGCCGCCGCCGACGACGACGCCGACGCCGCCGTTGATGACGACGACGACGACGATGACGACCAGGACGAGGACGAGGACGAGGACGCGGACGAAGAAGCAAGGAGCATAAAGAAGACGCTTGCGGGCTCTCAACGGCGGTTGCCATGGATATGCTTTGCCCCTCCCGGAAGACAACCGCGCGTCGCGCATCGCGGGGCACTACGCGCGAGGCTATAATTAGTCGGGCCGGGCGAAAGGGGGGGATAGCAAAGGGGGAGTTTGAGAATCAGCTCACGTAGCTGATTTTCCCGGCGCCTCCTGGCGCCGGAGGCGGTCATGTATCGAAGAGTGGGCCCCTCGGTGGGGCTGAATCCGGCTGCATGCAGCAGATTTCGTACCCCCCCTTTCGTCCGGCCCAGTATGGGAGACCCGGGCTCCTCCGCCCCTCTGCCGCTGCCGAGGACATCCAGGACCGCCTGCAGTCCGTGGTGGACGCCTCCCACGGCGCCGCGTCGCTGGAGGTGCTGTCGCCCACCACGCAGGCGCCCGGGAGGGAGGCGGGGGCGGGGGCGGAGCGGCCTGGCCAGTGCGGCCATCGTTGTGGAAGTCGATTAATGGAGAGGAAGCATATTGCCAAATAATTTCCAGATGCCTAAAACATGTTTCCATTATGTTTTAAATATGTAAAGAAGATGTTTTAGGCATTTCCAGGACATTTTCCGACATTTGCAACACATTTTTAATTCGATGGTAGGACTGTTAGGGTGTCCATTGTCATGGCATCCACAAGAGGGTGCCTGGCCTTAAGTCGGGCCTGTCCCTCTACAGGGGGAATGTGCAAAACAGTTAAATCATAATTCGGGGACTATTTATTTGAGTATTGTTTTGATAATTTTGGGGTATTGTTTGAATACTTATTGTTTCTCGTCCAAAATCCCCCTGTAGGGGGACACGCCCGACTTAAGCCTGGCCGGTGCGGCCGTCGGTCCAGGCCTCCCGGATGGTCACATCCCCTGGCGGCGCAGGCGGGGCCTCCGGGGCTCTCACGCCGCACCGCCGAGGCAAATCGGCGGTGCGGCTGGACGTGGAGCCCGGCGTTCTCTCCGCGCCGACGGCGGCGCTGCATCGCCGACGTCGCCGATGCATCGGCGAGGTGTAGGCGATGCGGCGCGATCCTCCGATCCAAGCTGCTCGGACCCCATCTGGGAGGCCTCTTATCGGGTAGGGGCCGAGGGGTCGTGGATCTAGAGGAGTATAGGGCGGCATGGGGACACGCTTTCGGAGGTTCGTGCTGATTTCTTTGGGTGGTGCTGGGCTGCCCACACCCCTTCTCAGGCGCGGTGAGCGCGCCAAGGGGCGCTGAAGCCATCGGGGGCTCTCGGTGCACCGTGCTCCCAGTAGCGAAGGGTTCCTGTGAACGGACACGTGAACAGCGCAAGCACACGGGGGTCGACTGCGCGGACCTCTGTGCGCAAGCTGCGGCCGCATAGGATCCCGCGCAAGCGCCCGCCTTTCCGCGCGGTGTGCTGCGCTGGCGGCCCGCGCAGGCCATCGCGTACGGGCGCCGTGTCCTCGTGCGGGAGAGTCCTGTCTTTCCGTGGCCCACGCCAGCGTCAGCACGCGTCATCGGGACCATCCAGTGTCTGGCGCACGGAGGATAGGCGCAGCCAGCGCTGCGATCCAGGGGCCCCATGGAGGGGCGCGCTCGGGACGTCCGCGTGGGCTCGGGGGTGGTGCCCCTGGCATGGGAGCCGGTCAACTGGGGGGCTGACTCCTCCTCCACCTCCTCCCTCCCCCTTCTCCTCCGCCCCTCCTCCCTCCTCCCTTCTCCTTCCTCCCTCCTCCTTCCTCCCTCCTCCCTCCTCTCTCCTCTCTCCTCCCTCCTCCCTCCTCCCTCCCTTCCTCCCTCCCTCCTCCTCCTCCTCCTCCTCCTCTTCCTCCTCCTCTTCCCTCCTCCCTCCTCCTCCTCCTCCTCCTCCTCCTCCTCCTCCTCCTCCTCCTCCTCCTCCTCCTCCTCCTCCTCCTTCCTCCTCCTCCTCCTCCCCTCCTCCTCCTCCTCCTCCTCCTCCTCCTCCCTCCTCCTCCTCCTCCTCCTCCTCCTCCTCCTCCTCCCTCCTCTTCCGGGGTGAGCTGGCGCACGCCGCCGCTCCTCTTGGCTCGCTCTGCCGGGCGCGCCGTGTGGGTGCCGCCTCCCCAGGCCTGGAGCCGAGGCCAGGTCGGTCTGCCAGGCTCTGAGCAGGGCAGGACCTCTGGGATCTCTGGGAATCTCTGGGACAGTCTTCGGTGAGGCTCCCTGCCGAACACGTGTACGTAATGCCCACCCCTGCCGGCCGACGCCCGCTGGCCCGCCCGACGCTGGCGCAGGGGGGCTCGGGCATTGGCGGCTGCGGCGCCGCTCCCTCGAAAGCATCCTTCATCAGCAGGAGGCTACTGACGCGCAGGCGGGGTGGATGTCAGAGGAGGGACGGATACTGATACCAATACCCGTCCCTCGTTGCCACGGCTGGGTTCGCTTCGAATTCCTGATATGAACGCACCGTAAGAGAGGCCCAGGGAGTAGCGGTATCGGTATCTTTCTGCCCCCCCCCCAGGATGAGGAAAGATGAGGGGGGAGGGGAGGGAGGCAAAGGAGGGGAGGGGGGAGGTGGAGGGGATGGGACGGAAAGGGCGAGGTGAAGGGAAAGGGGCGGGGGAGGGTGAGGGGTTCTGGAGGAGGAGGGCAAGGACATTGAGGATTTGGACGATGAAGACGGTGGTGGTGCTGATGACGATGAGGATGAGGAGGATGAAGACGAGGACGAGGACGAGGACGACTAGGATTATGCTGCTGCTGATGATGGTGCTGGTGTTGGTGATGGTGATGGTGATGGCGATGGTGATGATGATGCTGGTACTGATGCTGCTGATAATGATGCTGCTGCTGCTGCTGTTGGAGCAGATGACTGTGTTCCTGTTGTTGGTGATGGTGCTGCTGCTGCTGCTGATGATGATGCGGATGATAATGAGGACGATGCTGCTGATGATGAAGAGGATGATGATACTGATGATGCTGCTTCTGATCATGATGTCGATGATGACGATGCTGATGATGGTGATTATGATGATGCTGATGCTGCTGATGCTGATGATGATACGGATGATGAGGATGATGGTGGTGGAGGTGGTGGTGTTGGTGGTGGTGATGATGAGCATGAAGATGCTGCTGCTGATGATGGTGATGCTGATGCTGATGCTGATGATGATGCTGGCGATGCTAATGATGACGACGACGATTGTGGTGGTGGCGATGATGCTGACGGCGATGATGATGCTAACGATGATGATTATGATGCTGATGATGATGTTGATGATGATGATGATGCTGATGCTGCTGATGATGATGATGCTGATGATGATGATGATGATGCTGCTGATGCTGCTGCTGATTATGATGACGACGATTGCGGTGGTGGTGATGATGAGGCTGCTGCTGCTGATGATGATGATGCTGATGACGAGGAGGAGGAGGATGAGGAGGATAAGGACGTTCATGATGAGGAGGATGAGGAGGTGTAATAAGGTAAAACAAGTGACTATAAGTTTGAGGTCTGCTGGTTCTCTCGTTTCGGATGATTGGTGATGCTAAAGGACGACGATGACGATCAGGGCGGTGATGATGACGATGCCGATAATGAGGTGGAGGAGGATGCGGCCTTGGACATGGTCTGCGGTGTGGTCTGGGATGTGTTCTGGGTTCGAGGGGGATCCAGCCAGAGCGACGAGGGCGCCCCAGGATGCTTAGAAAGGCACCCAGAAGCGTCCAGAGCTCGATCCTCGAACCTTGGGACTCGACTCTCGAACCTCCTTTTCAAACCTCCGATGTAATGCTTTTCTTCGGCAAGAGGCCTCAGGACCTCTCGACCCCCTCCCTGGGACCTTTTTTTTATTCCCATGCGTTTTTTTGACTGTCCCCTGGCCCTGCAAGGGCCCCTAGAGGCCGCAAACTGCCAAGAACCTTCCGTCGATTTTTTTGTTCTCGGCGCGAGGGGTCTTGATCCCCCCTTAGAAATTTACCCCCAGTAGAGGGCGCTCTGGCGGGAATTTCGAGGCGGATCCAGCCGTGACGACGAGGGCGCCTTAGGAGACATCAGAATTTTCTCGAAACCTCCATCCTCGATCCTCCTCCACCCTCCGCCCGCTCCCTCCCGCCTCCTCCTGCATGGCCGCCAGCTGCCTCGCGTTCCCGCCATGGCATGAGGCACTCTGGTTTCCTTCAATTTCGACAGGACAACCCATAATTCGTCTAGGTCACCCGCGGGGGGGGGTGGCTGTGCTCAGGGGAGGCCGCACCACCGCTCAACGATGTGGTGTGTTCCGAACCTGTAGGGTGGGCCCCTTCCATTTTCTGTGCGCTTCAGTTTTGGCTCTGGCCTCAGCTGTTGGGTCACTGCGCAGCGCCTTCGGGCCAGCTCACCCGAGTCGGTTTTCCGCTCGCACGGGTGCCTCCCCCCCCTCACCTGGTGGGGGCGCTCAGATAGTCGCGCTTCGCGCGTGTCGGTCTGGGCTAGAGCGGCTGCCGTTCACCGACAGGGCGGCGCGGGGGCGCGAGGGCGCGAAGATCACCCCGCGTCGCGCACCGCGGGGGACGATCAGTCAGGTGACCTCGTTTGTTTGCAATCCCTCGGCCGTCTCCTTGCCGTCCTCCTCCCCCCCCCCTTGCACGGTGACGCAATTCGCTCAACGCCTGCCCCGTTTCGTTCCGTTCGTCAGCGCAGTGGCTCTGCCTAGCCGCCGACGCAAGAAGTTTGCTTGCAATCCATGCTCGGCGGAGCTTGCGAGCAGACCTCCTCTGGATCAGGCACCAGCGCAGGACAGGCAGGCCGCAGACGGGCTGACGGTGATGTAGGTTTCGGCTTTCCCACAGTTCGCCGTGTCGTGCTTGCTCGATCCGTTCGCAGATCGGAGCTGTAGGAAAGCGTGGCTCGTGATCTCCTAAATTTAGGTTCCCAGTATCTACATCGCTCGGACGTGTGCATTTTTTCTCGGCGAGAACTATCGAGGACCATCCTGGACCATCGAGCACAAAAAACAAACGCACGAAACCGAAAAGTGCATGGGAAATGGACGTCCGAGCGACGGCAAGGCATCGCCGATAGAGCCACAGCGCCATTAGAGCCCGGCCTTGGGCAGGGCAGGGCACGCGGCGACGCTGTCCCCCCCGAGGAGGGCCGGCAGCTGCACGCCGTGCGGCTCCGGGGCGCCTCCTGGCGGCCAGGCATGGCGCGCGTGCTGGTCACGGGCGCGCGCCCACCCCGCCGCCGCCGCCGCCCACCCCGCCGCCGCCACTTTCGCCGCCCTCGCCGTCGTCGTCGCCCGCCGCCGCCACTTTCGCCGCCCTCGCCGTCGTCGTCGTCGTCGTCGTCGTCGTCGTCGTCGTCGTCGTCGTCGTCGTCGTCGTCGTCGTCGTCGTGAGGATGGTCCTCGTGGTCGTTGTCATGGGTGCGGTCGTTGTCGTGGTCGTCGTGTTGGCGGGGGCAGTTTTCTTCCATGTCTGGGGGCCGTTTTCGGGGTCTGGGTTTTGGGGCCGTCGAGGAAAGATCCGGGACGAAAGACCTGCCCTGCCAGGGGCCGAGAGCCACGTGTGCCATCAGGGTTGCCGACGGAGCCTGGAAATCGCTTCCTCCCTCCCTTCCCTCCAAAATGCAGGCGTCGTTTCACAAATCCCCGACGGCAGTTTCTCTTTCATTTTTGGCCTCTGGTTGCCGCTTCCCGGCCCCGTGCCGCTTCCCAGCCCAGTGCCCAGTGCCCAGTACCCTCTCTTCGCGTCAGCGATCCCCTTTGACCGAGGCGTGGAGACGGCGCGTGCCCCCCGTGTGTGCTCCAGCTCCTCCACTCAGGAGGAGAGAGAGCACACAGACACAACCAGTCGTCGATTCCCAGAGAATCTGGGAAAATGTGGGAAGTGGAAGGGGGAAGGCAGAAGCCCAGAAAATATATGAAAATATGGGGAATCCGGTTATTTGTGTGTAGTTATTTGTGTGTCCCAGGGCCCCTTCATCCAGCTCCTCCACCTCCGTCCTGCTCTTCTTGGAGGGGCGGTCGGGAGATGAACGACGCCTCTCCCACGCCTGGGGGCCCCGTAGGAGAAAGGCGCAGAGGGAGGAGGGCGCACCGAGAGGACGAAGGATCTCGAGCGCTGGGAGCGCGGAGAGGAGGCGCACGGTGCTCTCCTCGCGTCCCTCCCCGAGGTCCATCCTTCAGATACCCCCCCCCCGCCTTTGTTGTGGAACCTGTAGTGCATGTTGGGTGCCCGAGGGAGGCATCACAAGCGAGCGTCGCGCCTCCCGTGCTGCGCGCGGCTCATCCCCACCCTCCATGTCGCCCCCCTCCTTCTCCCGCTCCCCTCCTCTCGTGGGGCTCGTTTCGGGCCTCAGGGGGCCCACGGAGCCCACCTCCGCGCCGCGAGGGCCGCACCGAAAGCTGGGGTCGGCAGCATCTGGGGGCCCCTGACGGCGGAGATCGTTCAAGGCCGAATGGGCTCCCGCCGTGGCAGAAACCGGGGCCGACGTCGTCACGGCATGAACCTGCCGCCGGAGGCATTCGACTGGCGAGCCAGGAGTGGGCTGGCTCGGCTGATCTCTCTGCTGTCGGTGACTATTTGGATGAGATCTCGATGTCGAGCGGTTCACAGAGGTGATTTCATGTGGCTTCTCGAGCCAGAAGCCACACAGAAACCCTTGAACTTGGCGGTTCGGATTTAGTCGCCTCACAGTGGTACGATGCCCGCATTGGGTGAACGTCATCCACATGCAAGTACATAGTACATCAATGACATCGTCAATCATCGGTAGGATCATGTCTCTCTACTCCCAACTGCTTCTCGATGTTGGTTTCGCTGTGCCGCACGGGCGGGCAAACAGGCTACGTGCACATGCAGGTGTTTCGTTTGGGTTGCCCTGTTTTGTTTGTCCTTTGTCCAAGCAGCAGCCACTGTACAGGATTCAGTCGTGCTATGCGGCCGAAGGACAACAATGAGGACAGTGACGATTCCGATGGCCATCATGACGACGGATATCTTGAGGAGGGGCAGGACCAGGAAGCAGCGTCAGAACCATGCAGTGCAG
>CAUYUJ010000008.1:83963-91463 GCA_963575745.1 Prorocentrum cordatum | reverse complement strand
TTTGTCAGGTCTCTTCGGAACGCTCTCGGGAGCCTCTTGGGAGCAATTTGGGGCCTTTTGGGAACCTCTTGGGAGCCTCTTAGGGGCCTTTTGAGGCCTCTTGGAGGCTTCTTGGGGCCTCTTGGGGGCTCCTTGGGGGCCTCTTGGGGGCCTCCTGGGGCCTCCTGAGGGCCCCTGGGGGCCGAGGGCTCGCAATGTCCGTTTGGGTTCCCCATCTGGGCTCCCTCTTGGGGTTGATTTTGGGCCCTCTTGGGGCGTCTTGGGCGCCTGATGGGCCGTTTTGGGGCCCTCTTGGGCCGTCTTGGGGCGATTTTGGGGGCCTCGTGGGCCGTCTTGAAGCGTCGGGAAGCCGAAAAGGCGAGAACGGCAACATCGCTTAACAACCTAAGGCGCATCTTGGGGCCCATTGTGCAGAATTCCTTAGTGACAAGCCGGAGCATTTCGAGCATTTCGTGTGAGGTGAGCGTGCGTGTACGCTGTGGATGTTTTTTTTGCTGTTGTTGTTGTTGTTGTTGCTGTTGCTGTTGTTGTTGTTGTTGTTGTTGTTGTTGTTGTTGTTGTTGTTGTTGTTGTTGTTGTTGCTGTTGATGTTGCTGTTGCTGCTGCTGTTGTTGTCGTTGTCGTCGTTGTTTTTTTTTCTTTTTTTTTTACAAAAAAATAAAACATTATGTATTTATTTATTTATTCATTAATTATTATTTCCATGTTTTTACCAAAACATTTAAACACAAGTGTGTTTTTGTTTTGTTGTTTGTTTTTTGTTGTTGTTTTTTTTTTCTCGGGTGATCGCCCCTCGGTTGTTCTCAGGGGTACACGTTTTTGACCAGAGGTTCCTGGAGAGGAGCCCGATCTGACGCAGATCGCTGGGTGGAGAGATAAAGTACACAACCGCGCTATATCCATTTATACTTGCACGGTAAGAGGAGCACGTGGTGGACACGGAACCCTGCCATGAAGTCGAGTGACGATCATCAGGAGAAGGTGCCAGGCTGGGACGGAGACCCTAAGACCTGGCACACATACAGGCGGAAGGCTCTCCAGTACCAGGAGGGCACCAAACGTGAGGACAGGTACCTGTGCGGCGCGAGGCTCGAGGCACGTCTCACGAGCAGGGCCGAGGTCGCGGTCAAGCGCTGCAAGCCCGGCTGGCTCTCCCGGGCAAGCGGGGTCAAGAGGCTCCTAGCGTGGCTCGAGCGCAGGTGCTCGCGCCAAGCGGTCCCTGATGTCGGCTGTCCAGCAGACGTCCAGGCCATGGAGATGGATCGAGAAGGACTGGCCGCTTGATTCAGAATGGACGTGGGGGTATACTGACGGCCGAGGAGACGATGAGACCGAGGACTCTCACCACTGGAGTGCTGCAGCTCCTGATGCTGAGGCGGAGGAGGAGGTGGCCGAAGTGCCAGAGGTCTTTCCAGGGCTCGTCCTCGGCTGGGTGATGCTCGCGCGCTCTGGCCTCGACTCCCGCCAGAGATCGGCAATCCTTACTGCGACCTCAGGGTCGCTCGATGTCAGCATCATGCGCGAGAAGCTGGCATCAAGCTGGGAGGACGATGACTTAGCAGAGCGTGATGGACAGGGCAAGTACCCGAAGGCGTATGCAGCCCAGCTCGGTGAGGATGACCGCGCGGGGGAGGACGGCGAGGAGGATAACATGGACGCGGGCAGCTTCGTGGCAGGGCAAGGGCCTCCAGGGATGTACGATGAGGACCTGGATCAGGCGGAGGCCAACGAGGACGACATCGAGACGTACTTGGCGGCCCATCACGAGGAGGCGGAGGCGCTGGCCGCGATCCACAGCGCCCGGCGGACTCTCCGCCAGGCTCGCGAGGCACAGGCAGACAGCCACCTGAGCCGAGGCTTCTACCGTGGAGGGCGACCAGCCAACCCTGCCAAGAGAGGTGGCCGAGGATCTGGCGGAGGATTCCCAGCGGGGTCGCGCCGGCCGATGGGCACCCAGTTCGGAGGCAGGGGCCAGCTCGAGCCGCCAAACACGGGCCAGAAGAAGTGCACGAAGTGCGGTGGAGCTCATTGGCTGCAGGACTGTCCCGACCGCCATGGCCCACGTCTCAGAGGTGGCCCGACAAGCGCGCCAGACGCGAGCGCGAGGGTGGCCACCTGCAGGAAGGAGCTGAAGTTCAATCTCGTGGCCGCGATGGCCGCCGAGCAAGGGTCTGGGGGCTCGCCGTGCGAGGCGATGTTTGCAGAGCAGGCCATCCGTGAGGGCAAGGGGATCGCCGACCTGGGTTGCGCGGGCGCCATGGGAGGTGCGCGCGCGCTCGACATCGTTGCCCGCAAAAACATGGAGAAGTACGGGGAGGCGAGACTCCAGGAGGTGAACCACAACTACCGCCTGGTGTGCAGCATCGGGAATGGCGAGAAGGGGCGCGCCTGCGGCCAGGTGAAGTTCGGGATCGCGGGCGCGGGCGTGCAGGGAGACATCGCCATCGACGGCTTCGCGAAGGATGCCCCGATCCTCGTGTCCAAGCAGGTGCTGAAGAAACTGGGGGCCATCGTGGATTGCGACGCAGGCGTCGCAGTGTTCGTGGAGCTGGCCCCGGGCGCCCCGGTCCAACTCGAGGAGTCGCCAGACAGTGGCCACTACTACATGAGCCTGGTGGGCGACCTCCTCGAGCAGTGGGTCCAGGGCCCGACCGAGCTGCAGAACTTCATCGAGAACGGCCGTCACATCCCTGAGTGGGGCTGGCAGGTATGCAGCTGCGAGCCAGGACTCAGAGAAGTGCCCGGATGGGCGCGTGGTGCGAGATGGGGAATAACTGAGTCCACCCCCTTCCCCTTGTCTCGCAATCACTACCATCGGCTTACTTTCGGCCGAGCCAGAATCGACGGGTCAGACGGAGTGGTCACCAGGTCCTGGCGGGGCTCGCGGACGCGCCCATGGCCGTTGTGGCTCGAGCCCAGCGCGATCTCCAGCATATGGGTTGATCGACACTGTGGAGCTACCGGCGCCGCCAGACCTTCCATATCGCTCATATTCCCAGCAGTCGCCGGTCGATGGCAGAGAGATGCGCTGCGGCGGCTTCCTCCGAGGGGCCATGCAGCTCGCCTGCGCCCAGACCGCGCGCCAGTGCGACTCGGGCAAGGGCAATGCCAACATTGCGCAGTGGGGTGCACGGGCTCCTCGAGGCGAAGGCAGTGAAGGTGATCTGCAGCCTTGCCTGGAGCTCGGACGAGCTGAAGCAGATCATCAAGGATGACCTGTCTTCGCGGAACGAGACCGAGGCGCGGGGGGCGGTGGGGGGCATCAGCTCTATGGGGAAGGCCGAGCTAATCGAGGAGGCGACCGAGGTCGGGGCCCACGTCGCGCCGAACATGACGAGTGCGTCGCTCAAGCTGGCGATCCGCGAGGCAGTCCGCCGGAAGACCGCGACAGAGCCGACCGACTACGTGGGGTTCGGGAAGCACGGCGCCCTGACGTACCGGCAGGTCCTGAACCAGTACCCGCCCCACGCGGAGTGGGCCAAGAAGGAGGCGAACGCCGAGGGCAGCTGGGAGCTCGCCGGGTTCGTCTCGTGGCTCACAGTGGCGGGGGTTGTCCAACCGGAGACGCAGATTTCCAGGGGCTACGCGAATGTCCCAGCGGGGCCGGCCAAGGCTCGAGGGGGCGCGAAGTCATCTCGCCGAAGGGCAGTGGGCGCTCTGATGGCGGACGGCCCTGCGGGGGGGCGGACCTAGCGGAGAAGCGGGCCAACCGACGTGTCCAGGAGGAGATGATGTCAGCGCTGGGCCAGCTCAGCCAGCGGCTAGAGAGATTCGAGGGGTAGCCAAGAGCACCGAGCGCAGCCGACGGGAGCTTCCTTCTAGTGGGTTCCAGTCAGGATGGTCTGGACAGGGTCTGAACTACACGAAATAGTTGGACCCGAGGGAGCAGCGCTGGCTCGCGAAGTGCATCAGGGAAAACGACCGCACAAGGGACCTTGAGTCACTGCTCGCCCAAGGAGGGGCCAAGTTCATGGATGTCGCCTGCAGTCCCTGCCTCCATCCTGAGCGCGAAGATGGCCGAGCAGTTTGGCAGAAACGCAGTCCGGCGCGCCGGCTCCGGGAAAGGGCGCAAACTAGGGGCCCCAGCGGGGAGCCAGAAGGCCAGGGAGACGCGCGACGAGTCGGAACCGGGCCACCTCTGGATCAGCACGAGGTGTGGACCGCTGTCGACGCTCACCCTCGACTTCAATGGCTCCAACCCGGTGAGGGCTGAGGCCGCAAGGAAGCGCCGACTCCAGGCGATCGATGAGTATAATGGTGAGGTGCAGCTAGTGTGCGATCAGGTGGCACAGGGCAAGCACGCGCACTGGGAATTGCTCATTGAGTGCCAGGGACTGGGCCGCGCCATGATTGGGCAAATGGTGGAGGGCTGCGCGATGACCGTGGCCGAGGTAGCTGGGTGCCAGCTCGGGGTGAAGAACGAGAAGGGAGACCCTCTTTTGAGGTCCCCGAAGATGGCGGCGAGGGTGGCCGTGGAGTGTCCAGGATGCCATCGGCGCGGCGAGCTTGCAGGAGGCGGACTCACCGCGTCCGCCAGCTACTGCGCGGACGAGTTTGCGAAGAGAGCGGTGCGAGCCATGATCGGTGAGAGCTCGCCAGATTACCGTGAGCTCATGAGGGGCATGGCCGTGGCCGAGTTGCGCGAGGGGCAGGCCTTGGCCGCTGGCAAGGAAAAGACCTCCACGGATGCGGACCCGAGCTCCAAGGAGCACCAGTATATTATGCGATGGCGCACCTCGGCGCATCGGGGATCAGGCCGCAGTCCGAAGGCCCCCACGGTGAGCGCGCTCAGGAGGAGCGGGGTGAGCCCTCGGGTGCTGCAAGTGGCGGATGATTTCCAGTGCGACGCCTGTGCCGAGGCGAACCACCATCGCCCGACGCGCCCGCCAGTCAGCCTCGAGGCCCTGCCCCCGAGGTGGAAGCGCATCCAGGCCGACCAGTTTGAGTGGGGGCACCCTCGGAATAACATCGAGTCCAAGTTCTCACAGATCATGGGGGAGAACTGCCGGGTGAGGGCCAGCAAGTTATTCTACAACATGGTGGGCGAGGACCGACGTCGGAAACCAGCGTGGGCCGACCTGAAGTGCTTTTGCGAGGAGCGGTGGTCGCCGTGCTTCGGGAAGCCCCAAAGAGCCAAGGTGGGCCCGGAGGGCTCGTGGATGGCCAAGCAGGCCGCGGAGTGCTTCGACGCCGACTCCATCGGGTACGAGCCGATCCCGGGGCAATCCCACCGGCGCATCTCCCTCGCGGAGGAGGCCATCCCGGCCACGAAGGGTGCGATGGACAAGCTCGTGGCGGTCCACCCGGAGATGTCCGCCGAGGGGGCTCTGGCTCGGGCTACTGCCGCTGCGAATTCCCGGGATGACGTCCGCGGCCACTCCCCGCTACAGCGTGCACTGGGAAGGGCGCCAGACCTCGACGGCCACTTCTCTGAGAGCGACTTCGGCGAGCTCCCTTGCGTGGGGGCCCGGCGGGTTGACAAGGAGTGCGGCGATAACTGCGCGAAGATGCATGCGGCAGAGCAGGAGTAGCTGAGGCAGGTCTACATGCGACGGATCAGCCGGGCAGAGAACGCGAATAACCAGGCGCCACAGGCCGTGGCCACAGGCGCGTGGGCGCGCTACTTCCGCAAGGAGAAGGGCGAGGCCAAACGCCGGTTCAAGGGCCTCGCGCGGGTGCTCGCCGCGGAGACCAGCCGCCCGGTGGACGGCGACCTCGGGGATAACCAGACCTTGCTTGCATCCAGGACGGGCTGGCCCCGTGGTCTGGCTCGCCCGGGCCGGCCGCGTCATCGAGGCGGACCTGTGCCAGATCCCGGCAGAGTCGGCATGTGAGATTGCCCGCGCGGGGCTCATGGGCTGCAAGCAAAGACGCCCCGTGGACCGTGCGCGCCCTCGTGAACCAGGCGATGAGACAGGATCACCTGGACTTCTCAGGCCACGACCCCACCGACCCTGACGAGGAGCTGGCTTCCCGAGAAGGGTTGCCAGAGTCAGCTCCACCATAGAAGATGGCAAGCCATGGGGGGCCGCAGAGCGAGTCGCCGAGGGGCTCGCCTACGCAGCCAGCGCGGAAGTCGATCCGGAAGAAGGGGGGGCACCCAGGCGGCGCCTCGGGCGGGGTGAAGGCGGCGAGAGTGCAGCTGAGGCGACCATGACGGAGAGGGCCGCGCTCATGACCAAGGCCTCCCCAGATGCCTGGGCTTTCTGGGCAAGGCGGGGAACGTCGCTGGAGGTGTCGGTGGAGATGCCGCTCGCAGGTGAGGCCTCGAAGCGGGCCACGAGGCGCGTGGGCGCCCGCGTGGCGGGCCAGCTGCGGGAGGGCAAGCGAGGGATCTCAGCGCGGACTCGCCCCAGACGAGGTGTCGAAATTCAGCGTTGCGAAGGCCACCGAGGCGAACAACTGTGTGATCGCCTCCGTGCTGGAATCTCTGCCACCAGGGGTCGCTCCACCGCCGGAGGACGTCATGCGAGCGTGGTGGATCCTGGAGTGGAAGATCGACGAGGCCGCAGGCGAAAAGAAGCCATGGGCCAGGATCGTGGTCTGCACCCGGAGTACGAACGCCGCCCGACTACAGTGCCCACCGTGACGTGGACGTCTCGACACCTGGTGCTGCAGGTGATGTTCTGGCTTGGATTCAGACGTGACCGGGGCCTTCGCGCAGAATCGGGAGATCCAGCGCGACCTCTTCGTGATGCCAGTCGGGGAGCTCGCCGCCGCTCTTGGGGTGTCCGACGGCGCCGCGATGTGGCTGCGGAAGGCCGTCTACTGGCTCGTGGGGGCTGCCATGGAGTGGTTCATGACAGCCAGCGAGGTGCTTGAGGAGTTTGGCTGGGCCCAGATGAAGATGGATCCGCGCGTCTGGGTGTTGCGCGGAGATGCCAGTGGCATGGGCAATAGCTTCGCCAAGGAGGCACTGGGGGGCGTCGTGGGCTCCGAGAAGCTGGACATGCTGATCGCGGCGAAGGGCGATCTTGACATCGCGGTCATTGCCGGCTGGCACGTGGGCGACTTCCTGATTGGGGCAAAAGAGTCTGACCCAAGGTGGGTCGACGCGCGCAAGAGGATTGAGGAGTGCGTCAAGTGGAAGACGTGGGAGACGGACGAGTTCATGCAGACGGGCGCCCCGATCAAGCAGCAGACAAAAGCTTCCGCATGGACCAGAGCGAGCGCATCAAGTCCATCGAGAAGGCAGTCCTGTCCCCAGAGCGTAAGAAGAACAAGGGCGCGCCGACTACCGACAAGAAGAAGGGGGAGCTCAGGGCGATCCTCGGCGCAGTGAATGGCGCTCCGAACAGTCAGGGCCCGTGCGCCCGGCAGACGCAAGCCTGCTGCTCAGCGCGATTCCATCATCCACGGTGCAGACCATCAATGAGACGAGCCGCCTGGTCGACCGTGTTCGAGAGTGTGCTGACCTCCCAGTGGTGATCCGTAGTCATTCCCAGGCGCAGGTGCTCGTGCCGATCGAGCGGTCCGACTCCTCGGAGTCGTGGCGGCCGG
>CAUYUJ010000008.1:68963-78963 GCA_963575745.1 Prorocentrum cordatum | reverse complement strand
GTTCCGGTGAGGTCGAGCGGCGATGGCGTTGACGACAACGACGGCGGTGACGAGGGTTACGACGTCGAGGAGGAGTACGATGATGACGACGGTGGCGTCGGTGCTAGTGCTGACGAGTAATATGAGCATGGGTGACATGATGCGGGGAGTCCGTGCACGAAGAATGAATCCAACGTATATGGCAGCTCCGACCCTCGTCTTGAAGGACTAGCGTGGAGGGGAGCTGGGATGCGTACGGGAGAGTGCAGGGTCCTCCTGGCCCTGAAGCCTTCCCTGCTCCTCCCTCCTGCTGGTTTTTCCCAACCATCCTGTGGTGTTGGGTTCTCGTTTTGAAGAGACAGCGCCCCGCGTTCTCTTCCTCCTCCCGCTGCCCCCTCCCCCTCCTCTCCCTCCCATCCCTGCCTCTGCCCTCCGCATGTCTGTGTTTTGGCACACACAGTGCAGCGTTTCGTGGTCCCATAGGGAGCTCCACTGAAGGCCCTAACGGCAGGGTCCACATGGCGGCGCCGCTCCATTTTGGCGCACCCCTCTCACACGGGTCGTAGCCCCATGGGGAGCTCCACCGAAGGCCCCAGCGGCTCACCCTTCACACGGTTCGCAGCCCCATAGGGAGCTCCGCCGAAGGCACCAGTAGCAGGTTCCACATGGCAGCGCCGCCCCATTTGGCGCACCCGTCACACGGTTCGTGGCCCCATCGGGACATCCTCCGAAGACACAAGCGGCTGGGTCCACATGGCGGCACCGCCCGATTTTCGGCGCACCCTTCACACGGTTCGTAACCCCATTGGGAGCTCCACCCAAGGCCCCAGTAGCAGGGTCCACATGGCGGCGCCGCCCCATTTTGGCGCACCCCTCACAGGGTTCGTAGCCCCATAAGGAGCTCCACCGAAGACCCCAGTGGCAGGGTCCACATGGCGGCGCCGCGCCATCACACGGTTCGTGGCCCCAAAGAGAGCTCCACCGAAAGTGGTGCCACGACACAAGATTCACAACTGCATGATAATGAAAAAGTCCAAGGGCTACTTGAACACAATGCCAACGATTACCGCGAAGCTCGAGCCCATCTTGAAATCGTGGAAAACGATGACAAAGGGGACGACATACCATTAGCACCGCAATCAGCCAGATGATCAGCATGGTCATTTAGTACGGCACCGTTGTGAGAAACAACCTTGGTCCACGTAATATGATGATCGATGCTGTCAAGGATCTGCCGCGTCCTTAAGACAAGAGTCAAGTTGCGACGAGCACGGGCGTGTCTGCGAACAACGTCTGCAGCATATTGAGAATCAAACTCAACCACAAATGATGAAATATGTACGGATTGAAGACGATGACGAAGATCGATAGCGGATAGGCCGGTATGCCCGTCCAGACCGTTACGGGGGCCACTGGAATTACCGGGCGCCGCCCCGCGATGTTGTAGGATAAGTTGTAAACAATGGTCTGTGTCAGGAGACAACAAAGACGTAATCTCCCCCACATTGTTGGAATGCCGTGTAGCACCAACGAAAGCCTCATCATCACGAGCAAGGATTGTAGGACCACAGAAATCCAGCAGCTGGTCGTAAAAGGGGAGAGCGACCGTGAAGCCCCACACAGACTTAGACTCGTCCCCGTTGAGAGTTGCACTGCCGTCACACGAGACCACCACGTTAACCGGGTGCTGGAAGGCCGTACCGGGGAGTTGCGGTGGCAGGCTGGCCCCTCGCGGAAGGCCGTCGTCCATATCGTGCGCAACTGGTGCGATGACACGCTTGATGCGCCGTAGTGGAGGTAAGGCGCTCGCGTAGATGAAGTCGACCGGTTGAGAAGCCGGCCGGTCCAAATCCAAACGAACATGTCGATGGTGGCGCGCGTCCGCGCAGGCCTGAGTAGCGATAGCGTTGACCCATAACAAATATTGTGAAGCACATACAGCATGGTGAAGAGAAAGACCAGCAGGTAATCGAGAAGGGATAAGACCACAACGTGCGAGACAAGGAGAAAGACCATCCTGAAACTGGTTGCCAAGAGCCTGTTGGTCAAGCCAGGCGCGGGCCTCGTGATTACACGGACAGTGCCACAAACGGTGTTCAGTTGTTTCCACTGCCGTGCCGCAACGCACACAGAACTCGTCGCCATCGTGGTAGGCGATGCGTGAGACGTGTAGCCGGGTCCACAAGCCAGCGGAGGTGAGGGCAGGACTTCCGAAGTGTAGTTGAGCAGCATAAAGATGCTCCCGTGCGTTTCGGTTCTCGGTGAGGCCGTTGGACAAGCCGCCAAAGTCTTTGGACCTCCGCCTCGCTTCGCTTCCAGCGAGGGCAAACCGAAGAAAATCTCGTAGTTTATGAAGCTGTGATTGCACTTGAACCCGTTTGCAAAGACCTGGAAAAGCGTCCCGGCCGGCATCTGCATGAAGGTCTGGACGGATGGTGAAGGCGAACCTGCGACTCCCAGCCTTGAAAGCGGTAGCTGAGTGCCAATCAATCTGGAGGGTCGAGCACGCCCGCGAAAGAAGCGTAAGGGGCCCCAAACGTATCCGACTGCGGTGAGCCCATAAAAACTGCCAGTCGGCTGGTTGAAGAATCCCAGCCAAGATCACACGATAGAACAGCCGAACAACGCTGTCGATAACCACACACCCCAAGTGAGTCCTGTGACAACCAGGCCCAAGAAGATGAGTAAGCTCTCTCGACCGGCGAATAGTACGTCCCTCGGGAATATTGTCCATAAGAGCAAGAGCTGCACAAGAACACGCTTGACGAAGATCACGTGCAGTATAGGCATAACCCCGTCGCACCACACCGCTGACAGGGCATCTGCGACCGCCGCGCCTCGTTGAACGTAAGGTAGTACACGAGCGACATGTAGCCGTTTGCGAAGCTGGTGAGTACGGCGGCCGGCCACTGGAGCAGCAGACGTTTCGCCCAAGACTAAATCGATACCCAAATACCGAAAATGCTTGCATGGAGGTATGTCTCGAAGACTCTGCTCAGCACACTTGGGGACACTGCGACCCACAGGGACGACGACGCCTCGAGCGCACTTAGGTCGATTAAGATCAGGACCAATGGCCAAATCAACGTGTTGAGTAGCCTCAAGTACTCGAGCCAATTCGTTCTAGGACGCAACAAGGACAAACCGGTCGTCCAGGTAGGAAAAGTGCTTGGCTGTCGGTACCGCTGGGGACACCGTCAAATGCCACATGATGGACGTCAAGTTGCATAAGAAGCAGGCCATCGGGCAACCCTGGGGGACGCCCGGCAACCCGGAGCCCTTGAGGAGGACGTCCGTGGGCTGGTTGTCCACGAAGAGGATGCGCTCGAGCGTCTGGTAGTTGCGAAGCACGTGGCCGCAGATCGGTAGCCCAAGATGCTCTGTGAGCCGCAGAAGATTGGGAATATCAAGTCGGTCATAGCATTTTCTAAATCCATAGATAGAACAAACGCAGGAGGTATTCGACCAAGACGAGCTTGAGCGAGATGAGCTTGCAACTCCCATAGAACATCCGGGCAGGAATGGTGCGGCGCCGCTCCCACGAGGCCGTCCGGCTTCCAAGTCATCAGCCAGGTAGTTAAGGCTGCTGCGTGTCGCTGGGCCCAAAGCCGATACGTTGCGGGTAGTGCGCTGAGTGGCCTGCGCTCGTCAGGCGGCGCCTCCGGACCTTTGGGGATAAGGGTCACGCGAGCCATGCTCCATAAGTGCGGCAAGCGGCCCTGGTCAGCAGCGGTGAGCACCTGCACAAGCCGCTCCAGAGAGTCTTGATGAAGATGTTCGATCCACTTAACAGCATGCCCGTCGATCCCGCTCGCGCCATCGGGGAGGAGTGCGATGGCGTGCTCCGCCTGCCACGGCCCCGGAGCGCGAAAAACAGGCACATCTGGCAAGATGGACAAATCAAAAGGATGTCGTTGAAGAGGGGCTGGTGGTGGGACATGTTGTCGAAGAAGGGCGTGATCCAGTGGAGAACGTACAACATCGACACGCATTCCAGGCAGATGAGATAACTGAAATACGCCAGTATTCCAACGCTTGGCCAACGAAGTGCTGAGTCTACGTGCCAATTCCCGTGGCGACATAGTCTCTGAGCCAAAAGCAGGCAGAACAGCTTCCCGCAGATCATTAAGTCGTTGTTTGACCCACCTGGCCACGCCGCCTCGTGTGGCGACCCGCTGCCTCCATGAGTGGAGGCGCTGGCTCGTGGCGTCGTCGATGATGCTGGTGATCGTGCCGATGGTGTGCCCGGCAGCGTCGTGATCGCTGCGATGGAGTTCACGACGAGCCTTCTTCCACACGTTGTGGACCTCCTGGGCGCGCGGCCCGGCAGCCCAGCCGCCGCCGGCCCTCTGGCGCAGTATCCGGGAGTCGGGCGCGCCGGCGGCAGTGGCCCAGGTGGCCCATGCCTTGTCGATGTCGGTGACGATGTCCACGTCGAACTGGTGCTTGGCCTCGGGGGTCCACGCTCCACACTCGATCGGCTCGTCCACGGACCAACGTAGAGCATCGTGAAACTCGGGGGTCATGGCAGCCTGAATAAGGACAGGTCGGTGTTGTGAGGACTCCACGCGCGGCAGTGCAATAGCAGTCGCCGCCGCCATCAAGGTCGGAGAAAAAACGACGCCGTCGATCGTTGAAGCATTGCGGCCGCGATCCGCTGCATCAAGACAATAAGTATGCTCTCCCGGGAAAGCTGGTACCAGGTGGTCTTCCAGATCGAAGGTTGGGAGCTCGTTGAAATCCCCCACGTCAATTGTAAGGCGTGCGGGGTCACGAAAAACTTGCGAGTCGAAGCGCGCCCTCTCGGAGGCTGAGCCCGAGTGGGCGTGCCGATGATGTATCAAAAGGCGGGCCTGCCCCACCTGCGTGGCGAGCCGTTGCACTCGGAAGTCGGCGTCCGCAGGGGGGCGGCGATGGGGGCGACGTTGCGCCCGCCCCGCACGATGGCGCGCAAGCCATCCCGGCCGACAAACAAAGTATAGCCAACAGCATGTAGATCAGCGCGTAGCATGCGCCGCTGACCGTGAGGAAGGGCACATTCTTGGAGAAAGCAGAGGTGAGGAGGTGAGGAGCATGCGCAGCGAGTAGCGAAAGAAGTCTCACTCGACGTTTGGTGTAGCTCCCGATGTTGTAGGTCAGGAGCCCGAGGTCCCGGGGGCCCTTAGCAGACAAGGGTCTGACGGTGCATCTTGGCCAGGAGGCGGCGGCGTTCGCGCTTGCGCTGCGACGCCTGTTCCTGGCGCTGCTGCTTGGCGACAGTGGCGATGTCGGAGATAGTGGCCACCCGCTGTGCTCTTGACATCTCGGAGGCGGCCTGCTGGGCGTCCTCCGGGGCGCCGCTGCAGAGGAGGTCGGAGCGCGCGAACTGCAGAGACGGCGTGTACCAGCCGCACGTCGAGCACTCGAAGCCGTAAGTATCGCCCTCCCTGGACTGCAGGCGGCAGGCCCGAGGAGGAAGCTGAGAAATGATGGGCGTGGCCATGGCGTGACGGTCAGCACGACGCGTAGCAAAGCGTCTCGCGGTGACGATCGGGTCCTTGGCGATTTGCTTGACCTGGCCCTTGCGGGCGGAAAGGATTTCTCTGCCTGCAGCCCCATGGCTGAGCAGATGTTGGCGACGAGCGGTCGCGCGGTCTGTAACCTGATCCGGGATGCTGCATGTGCAGAGTGAGCACTTTCAACCCCTCCAACTATCTGTGCAAAGCCGAATTTGCAACTCCCGCGCACGATCCACTGGAGCACTGTGGGTCTGTGGAGAAGACGCCGAAGAGTATCGTCGCATCAATGCCAAAGACATGAAGGTGACCATGCGCTCTGGCGTAGTCGGCGGAGAGGCGCGCGAACGACAGGGGGCGTTCGCGCAGAAACGCCCGGGCTGCGCCATAGACGAAGGTGTAGATGCAGTGCGTGAGCAGCGTTGGCAGGACACCCCGGTGGATGACAACGTAGGCGAACATAGCTAAGGCAATCCTTGGGCAGCCAGGCGGAGACGCGCAGCGCGAGCCTCGGTAGCTGGATCCCACGTCTTCGTCGCAGCAGCTGCTGGACGTTTGCGTGCAGAATATGATGATGAAAAAGATGATGCTGCAAGCTTATTCTGCTTGATCAGCTCTCTCGCAAGAATGGGGGCGTGCCGTTTAGAAACTGGTATTGTTCCCCAGGCGCCCGAAACCGAGGCCGCCCGTGAGGGAGCCGCTGCCGGGCGGGCACGCAGGGTCTGCGGGGCCGAACTGGCCGCCGCAAGCGTTCTGGCCGAAGGGATTCTGCTCGGTGCATTGGAAGAACGAGATGCTGCCAGAGTTCTGGCTGCAGAAGCGCCCCCCAGGCGATAGGTGCCTCCATGGTCAGACCCGGCGCCGCCTGCCGAGTCCACCCCAGCACCCCTCCCCAACGTTCTGGCCGGTGAAGAAGGACTGGAAGCCGCCGAAGTTTTGGCCGAGGAAGAACGGCCACTGCGCAGTGTTCCCGCCACCGACTGCGTACTGCGGCCGCCGCCCTTGAACTTCCATTCGCGTGGGGAAACCGTAGGCGACGACGTAACCATTCGGAAGCATTCGGCAATCGATGCCACATGCTCGCGTCGTGCAGCAATGTGTGTAGGGTCTGAACTCGGTTCCAAGGGCTCGTAATGGCCATGGCGATAGAGCAACCATATTTTGCCCTTCCCCCTGCCGATCTGGACGGTCGGGGAACGAGGCCGCACGACGATAATGGAGAGCCCGAGTTTGTCTGCTGCAGCCAGCAGGTCCAGCTCCCCTGTCCAAGCGTCCTCCTTGTGCATCAGCTTGAGGTACTGAGCCCAGGAAGTGCAAGGCTGGCCGTTAGGGCATAGGCGATCCCATATGGCCTCAAAGGTAGTGCTCTTCTTTGTCATGTAATCGGTGGTCTGGGTGCGCAGCGCCTTCGGAGAGGTGGTCGTCTTCTTACCACGAATGAATCGCCACGACAGGCTGTGCCAGGCACAAGCCCCATCCTTCGGCACAGACTTCACGGTGAGGCCCAGCTGCTCTACGGCATCGATCGTCGACTCCTCCTCTTCCATCGGTACCTCGTCGGCCTTAGGAGCGGCGCCGTTGTCGGTCTTGGCCCGCTTGACGTTGGTGTCGGCCTTGGAGGAAAGCTCCGTGGCGGCAACTTGGGCACTCTTGGCAGGCGTCGGCGGGGCGGGGTCCCAGCGCAGCTCGCTATCCCGCAGGTTGGCGGAAGGGCTTCGGCTTTGCAGCCGGTCGGTGCGGTTCGAACTCCAGGTAGAGTGTGGTGCCGTCGGAAGTCGTAGCTTCAACGGTGGTGGCGACATTGACCCCTCCTGGATTGACGCCTCTGAAAATCAACACCGCGGAGCCTCCAGCAACACGGCGGCGTGCAGTCGCCACATCCACAGGCGGCCACCCATTGGTGCTCAACCAAGTTACGAACTGCTGGATGGTAAAACTCCTCGGCAAACCAGAAACACGCCAGGCAGATGGTACTTTGGTCTGACTGTCGACACGAATGCCAATCGAACCTGTGTTAGAAAACGCAAGTTCCATGCGCGGATCCATCTGCTCCGCTTCACCGCGCCACGTCGCAGAAATGTAGGGCCGTCCTCCTCCTCGAGGCGCTTCAGCCACTTGACTGCTCCAAACGTCGGTGGTGCATCCTTGGTGTCAGGGAGGAGACGGGCGAGGAAGCCGTTCGCCCCGCTCGCCTGGGCGATCCCAGTCGCAGCCGAAGCCTTGATCCGAATGTTGACCCTAATAATGGCCCCATCTTCGGATCGCCTCGCGCTGAAGATGTCGATGATGTCAGAACGAGGGATGCGCAGTTGAGTAAGCCATCCTTGCACTGCGACCTTGTAGTTCCGAGTCCGCAGCTGCCACTGGGACTCTGTGAGATGAGAGCGGAAAGATGCAACTCGTAGGACCTTGGAGGCCGGCGCCTGCGGGAGCGCGTTGCCCTCCTGCGGCTGCCAATCCAAGGGCGCCACTGGTGTCCCGAACTGGATGTCGTATAGTTGCGTGACCTTCGGCGTGCCTTTGGCGTCGAAGGCGGGGGCTCGCACCGCCTTGGCCCCCGGAGCCGCGCGGTCCAAGATGATCGTGATGGTGGCGCCCTCGGGGATGGACGAGGCTGCGGCAGCGAGCCCGTCAGGGACAGAAGAAACCACACCATAAACCAAGTGTCCGTTGGCAGTAGGCTTGAAAAGGTCGTCGATGGATTTAGTGACGCTTCCCTTCCAGTGATCACGGTGGAGTGAACAAGGCTTGAAAGAACCCGCCGCTGTAGATGCGGCCGCCCCGGGGCTCGGACTGGAGCCGAGCGTGGGGTCTGCAGGGGCAGCAGGGCGCCGGGCATGGGCGCGGGGCTGCTGGGGCTGCTGCGCCGAGGCCTTGGGCTTGGCCTGGCGGGCGGCTGCTGCTGCTGGGGGGGTGGCGGCGGCAGCGGCCTTATCTCACCACCCACCAAACCACCCCAACCCAACCCGAAGGTTCAGATTTACCTTCGATTTCCAGTTGGGGGGGGTCGGGAAAGCTCGAAAAAACACGTATGGAACCCTTACCCCCCCCAACCCGAAATTCGGGCCTTCGGGTTGGGTTGGGGTGGTCTGGTAGGTAGTCATTATCGAAGCGGCCGTCGACAGCGGCCTGGGCGACCGACTTGAGCTTGCCGACGAGCGGCTTGGTGTCACCGGTTGCCTCCGCGCGCTGGGTGATGCGCTTGATGGCTCCGATGAGGCCTTCGGAGTGGAATGCCTGGCGTTTGGCCTCGCGGCGCTTGGCCTTGGCATTCTGCTGCTTGGCGGCGGTGTTGGGCGGGGATGCCCGGGCAGGAGGGCGCTCTGCCGGCTGCGAGGCGAACTTGGAGAGCAGCTCCTGGAGGCCCGCGAGCAACGCTTTCTCTTGGGCCTTGTGCTTCCGAGTCTGCTGGGCGTCCCCGCCGCCGCCTCGCAGCAGGGGCCCAAACCCTCCCGCAGCTGGAGTGCGGGACGGCTCGGTAGCCTTCGCGGTGGTGCTCGCCATTCGCCAGCGCCATGGGCGGCAGCAGGCACGAAGACAGAGACGAAGAATAGCTTCGAGAATCTGTTGAACATCTCCCGGTTGACAACGATGAACATGTAAGACGTGAACCCTTCGCCCACGAGGTACACGGCACCTAGAAGTACCAGCTCGGCGTGAAGCCAAAATGATGGTCTCATTACTCATCAATCTGGTACATAGCAAGGAAGAGTCGAAAGGGCGGTGAAACTCAGCACCTTGATGCTGTAAGCGTACGCGTACCCACCAGAATATGAGCCCCAGACTGATGAGAATCGCACCCCATAACATAATAATCATGCTCGTAATCGAACTCCCCGTCGAAATCAAGCACACAGTGAAACATCGCAAAATTGGTGACTGTAAGCTGGCAAGCGCGTGAAAGCCAACCATCGTCCTTGGCTTCATGCCGTTGGCACCGTGGAGCAACGAGAAGAAGCACAGGAAGAAGAACCAACTGAGGCTCCAACTGGCCGAACGTGTCGTGGTACTGTTTCGTCGCCCAGAAGGCGTCCCGGCCGTGCGTGTCCCTGAGGGCCCGGACGTAAGTGCCATCGGCGGATTCACAACTGCATATGGTTGGGTCTTTCGCCCAGGTAATCCCCCCCGAGGCCGCCCCGAGGCACGTCGGGGAATCCACCCCCTTAGATTGCTGTGGCAAAGGCTTATATGTCCTATAGAACCCCCCAGAGGACTCCGAAGGCTTCTGGGGGCCCAGCATGGGCCGACATGTGCGAAAACCTCAGTCCTTGATCCCCGAGAGGGGGAGTGAGGGGTTAAGGAACGAAGCCTCGGAGAGGCCCCCGCTCCGCGGGGCCTTCTTCGTGGATGCCGTGGGAGGCGCCACCTATGAAATAGACCTTGCCGGACTGGATTGCCTGCAACAAGAGTCGCCGTTCCTACCAGGCGCGAGCTCCTGCAGCAAGGCGCACGTATCCACCAGCAATGTGTACGCGTGTCCGTACCGCGCTATCTGCGATCCCCTGGATGCCCAGCCCATCCAGGAG
>CAUYUJ010000008.1:50000-61363 GCA_963575745.1 Prorocentrum cordatum | reverse complement strand
GCAGTAGTAGTAGTAGTAGTAGTAGTAGTAGTCGTCGGAGGAGGAGGATGAGGAGGAGGAGGAAGATGAGGAGGAGTTGGAGGTGGAAGATGAGGATGATTAGGAGGATGATGATGATGAGGAGGAGGAGGAGGAATCGGCGGCCGCGGCGGATGGTGTGGTGGTGGGGATCATGGGGAGGAGGAGGAGGAGGAGGAGGAGGAGAAGCAGGAGGAGGAGGAGGAGGAGGATGGGTGGTGATGATGATGATGATGCTGATGATGATGATGCTGATGATGATGATGATGATGATGATGATGATGATGATGATGATGATGATGATGATGATGATGATGCTGCTGCTGATGATGATGATGATGATGCTGTCGATGATGATGATGATGAGGAGGAGGAGGAGGAGGATGGGGAGGAGGAGGAGCAGGAGGAGGAGGAATAACAATGATATTAAGAACAATAATAAGGCGGATACTAATAATAAGAATATTAATCAGAAGAATCTGAAGAGTGATAATTATCAGAAGAGGAATACTAATATTAATAATACGAAGAAGAAGACGAATAATAATAAGAAGAAGAATAAGACTAATAAACATCATAATACTAATACGAAGAAGAATAAGAAGAAGAAGAACAGGAGGAGGAGGAGGAGGAGGAGGAGGAGGAGGAGGAGGGGGAGGAAGTGGGGGAGGGCGTGCCCCAGCGATCCCCTGGGCAGCTGGGGGGCGGCGGATCCTCGGGCCCTGGGCCTACACCGAGACGGACCACCCGAGGAAGGCCGCGATCGACGAGCTGGGCGCGGCGATGCAGCAGGCGGTCGCTGCGACGAACGGCAAGACCTACAGCTACGGGACGGGCAGTGCCGGGGGCCTCCTCTACCTGGCGTCTGGCGCCTCGGTCGTTCCAGAAGCGCTCGTGTGCGCAAGAAGACAAGGCTGGGCACAACGGTGCTGTGGCGCAGCCCCAATGCCCGCAAGTGGCAGGCTTTGGCATTGCTCACATGGTTGCTTCACGGATGTGCTATGTCGTGGTGCGGCCGGAAAAGGTAGTCCCCGATGCCCCTCAAATAGCAGAAGGTCCCGGTCTAACACAAGTCCAGTGCTCCTGTAATTGCAGAGCGAGGGGGGCAACGCGAGAAGGGCTCTCTGCTGCTCTGGGCTTCGCTGCGTTGGGTGGATCGCGAGAGGGGTGGGGTCGAGACCCTGCAAGACTCGTAGGGTCAGCCATCTACATATGTCGAGGGTGGAGTCCAGGAGAGCTCTGGCATGACCCCCAGAGGAGGTGGAGGAGGAGGAGGAGGAGGAGGAGGAGGAGGAGGAGGAGGAGGAGGAGGAGGAGGCGGAGGAGGAGGAGGAGGAGGAGGAGGTGGGAGGATGTAGTAGAACGAGTTGCTGCTGCTCGTCTGGCTGCTGCTGCTTCTGCTCCGTATCCTGGGGGCTTCTAGAAGGCGGTCGAGGGCCTGTTGTGTGGGCCTGTTGTTATCTTGTGGCCATCTTGGAAGGTCTCGGCGGCCATCTGGAGGAGCGCAAAAGCAGCCTTGGACAGTCCTGGACTGTCTTCGAGACCTCTTGGACTGGCCTGGAACTGTCACGAGGCCGCCTCAGAGTCCTAGGAGTGTCGCATGCGTCCGGGGCCATCCTGGAAGGTCTCATGGGCTCAGCCGTCCCCAAGCCGACACGCCGAACGAGTTTTTGATTGGCAGGCGCCTTCGGAACGCAACACGTGAGCGAGATCTCGAGGGTGAGTCCCACAACCCTCCGGAAGAGGCCCCAGTGTCCTCTCGGAGTCGTCTTGGCCTGCTCTTGGGGCGGCCCTGGGCTGGTCTCTGGGCCAGCCCCCGAGCTGGCGAGAGCGCCGAGGACGCCCGAGCGCCCTGGCCTGCGCTGCCCACTGGGCGGGGGCCGGCTCCTTTGCCCGCAGGCGGCGGCCGCGGTGCCCGCGCTCCGAGTCATCGCGCCTCGGTGCTCCCCGCGCTCCTGCGGGGGCCGGGCGCTCGCGCGGCGGACGGTGCCCGCCCCCCCCCCGCGCCCGCGCACGGGGCCCTCCGTGGGCCCCCAGGTGCGAGCAGCGCTCGCCGCGGCGGATGCGCCCGACGCTCCGCCGCGCAGCGCCCGCGGCGGCGGCCCGCGGCCTCGCTGCGGGGGCGCGGCGGGCGGGCCGGCGGCCCGCTGCGGGGGCGGCCTGCGGCGCGAGCTGCGGTGGCCTCAGCTCTTCGGCGCTCCGCGCGGGCTGCTCCCGTGCACCCGGCCCCGGCCCGGCGCTTCCGCCGCCCTGGCGTCTGGGGGCCGCCCGCGGCAGGGCGTGGCCAGCAGCAGGGGCCGCTTCACCGCTGCCGCGGTGGGGGCTCGGCTCGCGCGCCCTCGCCGGCGGGGCCGATCTCGCGCCGCTGCAAGCCCGAGCGCGTCGCCTTGAGCCAGGCGATCTCAGCGCGCCGCCGCGTAGGGAGGAGTCGATGGCGACAATCCCACCAGCCCTCTGGGCGTCGGTGGTCTAGAGAGTTTCCTCTGCCAACCCCCTTCTTCCCCTTCGGGGAGGGGTTTATCACTGTTCCCTATTAATAAACACTCCCTCCCCCAGGCGACTGGGGGCCAACCAGGGTCCATGACACCCCCCCCCACCATTCCTTGTAAAAAATATCCCGGCAAATCAACCTAACAGCGATGTGTAGGAGCATATCTGGAAGCATTCCCCTTAAGATTCAGATGAGAATCCTGTTGTAGAATTCTGCTGTTCTCGCAGTCGTAGTCGCATTCGCGATGGCAGTCGCAGTGGCAACGGCAATCGCAGTCACAGCCTCAGCCTCAGCCTGCCTGCCTCAGCCTCAGCCTCAGCCTCAGCCTGCCTCTCAGCCTCAGCCTCAGCCTGCTTCAGCCTCAGCCTCAGTCTGCCGTCAGCCTCGGCCTCAGCCTCAGCCTGCCTCAGCCTCAGCCTGCATCAGCCTCAGCCTCAGCCTCAGCCTGCCTCAGCATCAGCCTGCCTCAGCCTCAGCCTCAGCCTGACTCAGCCTCAGCCTCAGCCTGCCTCAGCATCAGCCTGCCTCAGCCTCAGCCTCAGCCTGCCTCTGCCTCAGTCTCAGCCTGCTTCAGCCTCAGCCTCAGTCTGCCGTCGGCCTCGGCCTCAGCCTCAGCCTGCCTCAGCCTCAGCCTGCATCAGCCTCAGCCTCAGCCTGCTTCAGCCTCAGCCTCAGTCTGCCTTCAGCCTCGGCCTCAGCCTCAGCCTGCCGCAGCCTCAGCCTGCATCAGCCTCAGCCTCAGCCTCAGCCTGCCTCAGCATCAGCCTGCCTCAGCCTCAGCCTCAGCCTGCCTCAGCCTCAGCCTCAGCCTGCTTTAGCCTCAGCCTCAGTCTGCCTGCAGCCTCGGCCTCAGCCTCAGCCTGCCTCAGCCTCAGCCTGCATCAGCCTCAGCCTCAGCCTCAGCCTGCCTCAGCATCAGCCTGCCTAAGCCTCAGCCTCAGCCTGCCTCAGCCTCAGCCTCAGCCTGCTTCAGCCTCAGCCTCAGTCTGCCTTCAGCCTCGGCCTCAGCCTCAGCCTGCCTCAGCCTCAGCCTGCCTCAGCCTCACCCTGCATGAGCCTCAGCCTCAGCCTCAGCCGAGCCTGCCTCCGCCTCAACCGGCTTGAGGCCTAAGCCGCCTCAGCCTGAGCTCAGCCTGCCTCAGCCTCAGCCTTGCCTCGGCCTCAGCCTCCTGCCTTCAGCCTCAACACAGGTTCTGACTTCAGCCTCGGCCTCAGCCTCAGCCTGCTCTGCTCACGGGTGATTCTAGCGTCGAAGACTCAGCTGCCTCAGCATCAGGCCTGCCTCTGCCTCAAGCCTCTGCATGCCTTGCCTCAGCCCTCAGGCCTGCTTCAGACCTCACATCAGTCAGCCTGCACTCTAGCATCAGCTGCCTCAGCCTCAGCCTCAGCCTGCCTCAGCCTCAGCCTCGGCTCCAGCCTTCAGCCTGCATCAGCGTCGCCTCAGCCTGCTTCAGCCTCAGCCTCAATCTTGCCTTCAGCCTGCGGCCTCAGCCTGCCTCAGCCTCAGCCTGCATCAGCCTCAGCCTCAGCCTCAGCCTGCCTCAGCATCAGCCTGCTTCAGCCTCAGCCTCATCCTGCCTCAGCCTCAGCCTCAGTCTGCTTCAGCCTCAGCCTCAGTCTGCCTTCAGCCTCGGCCTCAGCCTCAGCCCTCCTTCGTGCCTCAGCCTGCATCAGCTCAGCATCAGCCTCAGGCTGCCTTCCGCTCAGCCTGCCTCGCTGCCGCAGCCTGCCTCTGGCCTCAGCCTCAGCCTGCTTCAGCCTCAGCCTCAATCTGCCTTCAGCCTCGGCCTCAGCCTCAGCCAGCCTCAGCCTCATCCTGCATCAGCCTCAGCCTCAGCCTCAGCCTGCCTCAGCATCAGCCTGCATCAGCCTCAGCCTCAGCCTGCCTCAGCCTCAGCCTCAGCCTGCTTCAGCCTCAGCCTCAGTCTGCCTTCAGCCTCGACCTCAGCCTCAGCCTGCCTCAGCCTCAGCCTGCATCAGCCTCAGCCTCAGCCTCAGCCTGCCTCAGCATCAGCCTGCTTCAGCCTCAGCCTCAGCCTGCCTCAGCCTCAGCCTCAGCCTGCTTCAGCCTCAGCCTCAGCCTGGCTTCAGCCTCGGCCTCAGCCTCAGCCTGCCTCAGCCTCAGCCTGCATCAGCCTCAGCCTCAGCCTCAGCCTGCCTCAGCAT
Source organism: Prorocentrum cordatum (assembly GCA_963575745.1). Taxonomy (NCBI): domain Eukaryota; class Dinophyceae; order Prorocentrales; family Prorocentraceae; genus Prorocentrum; species Prorocentrum cordatum. The sequence goes on along the minus strand of CAUYUJ010000008.1, from coordinate 56,688 downwards.
CAGCCTGCATCAGCCTCAGCCTCAGCCTGCCTCAGCCTCAGCCTCAGCCTGCTTCAGCCTCAGCCTCAGTCTGCCTTCAGCCTCGGCCTCAGCCTCAGCCTGCCTCAGCCTCAGCCTGCCTCGGCCGCAGCATCAGCCTGCCTCAGCATTCAAAATGTGGCCCAGGAATGGAGTTCTGGGAACTAGAAGAACACGAAGTGGCCTACAGTTGGCTCCGGGCATTCAAAATCATGCCCAGGAATGGAGTTCTGGGAATTCGAAGACCACGAAGTGGCCTACAGTTGGCTCCGGGCATCCAAAATGTGGCCCGGGAATGGAGTTCTGGGAACTCGAAGAGCACGAAGTGGCCTACAGTTGGCTCCGGGCATTCAGAATGTGGCCCGGGAGTGGAGTTCTGGGAACTCGAAGACCACGAAGTGGCCTACAGTTGGCTCCGGGCCTTCAGAATGTGGCCCGGGAATGGAGTTCTGGGACCTCGAAGACCACGAAGTGTGTAACTGTTGGCTACCAAAAAATCCCCGGCACTTCCCCGGATCGCGCCCAGACCCCCCTGGGGCGTCATGATGCTCTCTTTTGACCCTACTAGAAACCCATCAGTCTTCGCTGTTAGGTAACAATGCAAACCACACTCTGCCTTCAAATTCGGAACATGCGCAGCCAACCCGATGCGGCCCCCCCACCACCGTCCCTGTCAACAAACAATACATAGTACACTTGGCGGCGGCGGCGGCTGCGGCGGCTGCGGCGGCGGCGGCGGCGGCGGCTGCGGCGGCTGCGGCGGCGGCGGCGGCGGTGGCGTTGGCGTGGCGGGCGGCTGCGGCGGCTGCGGCGGCGGCGGGCGGCTGCGGCGGCGGGGGCGGGCAGCGGAGGCGGCCGGCGGCGGCGGGGCACGGTTTGGCGGGGGGCCCGGGGGGGCCCGGGCGCGGCGGCGGCGGCGGCGGCGGCGGCGGCGGCGGCGGGGGCGGCGGAGGCGGCGGCGGCGGCGGCGGCGGATTGGCCCCCAGCAGCTGCCCATCCAAAGACGACTGCTGAATATGCTCAGGCTCGGGCCAGACTCGGGTGCTACGTATGTGTTGGGAGGGCGGGTATGCTCTTGGGAGGGCGAGACGGCTTGCGGGCGGGGAGGGGGTCTTGACCCCTCCCCCTACCCCCTCCCCTGGACCTGGACGGAGCGTTCCGCGGGTCGTCGGGGCGTCCAAGATGGCCCAAGACGGCTCCAAGAGCGAAAAGGCGAGACAGCAGCAAAAACATGGATTTCCTTAGGTTTTGGAAGGATTTTGGTTTCTTTTGGGGCCCAAGAGGCGATTCGAGGCACTGTAGAGGGGCAGCGCTAATTGACCACCCCCCTTCTTTGATAGATCTCCTCCAACATGGCCCCAAGAGCGCCCCGAAGGCTCCCAAGAGCACCCCAAGAGCGCCACAAGAGGGCCCCAAGATGCCCCAAGAGGCGCCCAAGAGGCCTCCAAGAGGCTCCCAAGAGACCCCCAAGAGGCCCCAAGAGACTCCCCGAGATACGCAAGAGGCCCCCGGGACCGCCAAGAGGCCCCAAAGACGGCCCAAGAGGCCCCCAAGCTCGCCATTGTCCTCCTCCTCCTCCTCCTCCTCCTCCTCCTCTTTTTCTTCCTCCTCCCCCCCCTCCCTCTCCTCCTCCTCCTCCTTCTCCTGCTCCTCCTTCTCGTCCTCCACGTCCTCGCCCTCCTCCATCTCCTCCTCCTCCTCCTCCTCCTCCTCCTCCTCCTGCTCCTCCTGCTCCTCCTCTTCCTCCTCCTACTCCGACGACGACGACGACTCCTCCTACGTCCTCCCCCTCTTGGGGTATATGGCGGCTTACCCCGCCCTTTGTTCTTCTGCATGCTCCCCCGCTTCCCAAATCACCTGCACTCCCCTGGGACTCATTTCTGGACGGGCTGGTGGGGATACGCGAAGCGTCTAGAATTTGCCTCTGACCTGGACGCCCTCGGCCAAAGGCGGAGATAAGGTAAGGTGAGATCTGGTACCATCTCGGGCGAGTCAAAGCAGACACACGTACAGACTGAGAGGGCGCGGGCGGCGGCCGAGGAGGAGACCGCAAGCTGTTGGCACGATCTGGGCCCCAAGTCAGTACAGGGAACGCCGAAGCCCACGACAGGGCGGCGGCGGCAGATCTGCCAGCCGCAGCAGCAAACGGAGCACGCGCTGGTGCTAGCGAGAATTCCACTACATGTTTGCCCCGGGGCGAACCGCCAGAGAGGCCGACGACGGACAGGACCTCCCGTCACCGAGCCGCCTCCCTCCCGCAAGCCGCCTTGGCGAACCCTTGCGAGAAGCAGCAGCAGTGGGGATCCGCGCACTGTATGCCCGAGCTCCCCGGAAAGGCTGCCGCAGGGACTGGCAATCAGATGTCGGCAGGTCGACTCCGACCAGCGCCATCCGGCATGCAATCCTGGACGCTTCGCGTATCCCCACCAGCACATCCAGAAACGATAAGCAGGAGAGTTGGTGAATCAGGGGTGGCAGGACGCATGTAGTCGCGCAGCCGTCTTCGGGAAAACTAGGAGCACAAATAGTTTCCCGCATTGAAGTTGAAGATGGAAATCGGTGCAAGCTACGATGGTGCTTCGATGAGGGGTGAAGGGTGTTTCGATGACTCGTAATGGCTGTTGCACTGATTTGTATCTTAGACTCGCGTGCGTTTCGAAACTTGGAGCCATCTGGGGGCTCTCTTGGGATTCTCTTGAGGTCCTCTTGGGGCCCTCCTGGAGCTCTTTCTTGGGGCTCTCGTGAGGTCCTCTAAGGGCCTTCTTGGAGCCCTCTTGGGGCTCTTTTGGGGCGTCCTGCCTGGGGCCCTCTTGGGGCTCTTTTGGGGGGTCTTGGGGCTCTCTTGGGGCTTTTGGAGGTGGTCTGGGCTCTTGGGGCAGTCTTAGCCCGCATTGATCAAAAAGATGGGGGGTTCTAATTTGTATCGCCCCCTCGAGGCTCAAAAATGCCCTCTGGGGTCCCTCTTGGGCCGCTCTTGGAGCGCTCTTGGGCGCTCTTGGGGCCGTCTTGGGGTCCTCTTGGGCCCCTCTTGGAGCTATCTTGGGTCATCTTGGTCTTGAGGCCTCAAGAGCCCATCGGAGGCGAAAAAGCGAGAAGGTAAACCACATTGATTTTCTGTGGGTTTTTGAAAGATTTTGGCCTCTTGATGGGGTCCCTGGAGGCCTCGGAGGGCACTTGAAACCGTCTTGGGGCCGTCTTGAGGCCTCTTGGACGTATGTTGGAGGCTATTTTGATTCATCTACCGCAATCTTGGACCATCTTGGAGGCCATCTTGCGTTCTTTGAAGCCCTCTTGGAGCCATCTTGGACCAAAAAGGACCCTCTGCCACATCGCGGCGGAGCCCGTCCAGACGCAGGGAGGGGGGGGGGAGGTAAACCTCCCGAGCAGGGAAAGGAAGGAGGTTGGAAAAGGACACGCTCTAGACCACCTGCGCCCAGAGGGCTGGTGGGATTCACCGCAACGCGGTGCAAGGAGGAATGCTGGACGCCAAGGAGCCCTGTGCGCTGCGTGGCCACGTCCCCAGCAGCCCCGGATCCCCCGACCCAGCGTCCTGGCGGCAGGCCCTTCTCGAGCCGCCAGCGACAGGGCAAAGCGCCCGTCCATGCGCACCCCTACTCTGCGGTGCGCGTCCCCGCAAAGTCCGCGGCAGCACCAGCATTGGCATGGCAGGGGCCGTCACCGGATGCCACTGAGCGGTTCTGCAGAAGCCGCGCTGCGCCCGGCCGCGGCCCTCTGGTAGGGCACAGGGCGGTGGGGCACTGCAGCTCACAGCTTGCGCGCTGAGCCGGACGTCCCAGCTGCCCAGGACGCCCCCTCGCGCTGCCGCAGCCGATCGGCGCCTGGCCCGAGCAGCCGCCTGACCTCGGCCTGCAGGGAGCCGGCGAGAGTGGCCTTGAGCTTGGCGAAGTATTCAGGCTGCTTGACGGCGGACATGTCGAAGAGTTTGGCGTCGAGGACTAGCAGCTCGAGCTCCGTGCCCACTGTGCTCTCGCCGAGGAGCGCCCCGAGAGGTTGATGCTGCGGCGGCGGCTCCGCCTTGCTGCGCCACCCTTGCCTCTAGTAGGGCCGACGGCGTCGGCCCAGGCGGCGCGCGCTTTGTGAAGATCCTCGCTCTTCTCGGCGGTGTCTGCACAGGGCCTCGTCGCTCCAGCTCTTGATTCTGGGCTGCTGCTGCCAGCATCGCCGCCTGCTGGAGGGTTCTTCCACCACCGCGGTCGGCGGCTTGGGCTCCGACTGGCCTGCCGCGGCGCCCGCCGCGCCGAGGAGGCCCTTGGCGGGCTCGGTCCCCGCGCGCGTGCGAGCTGGAGGAGGTCGTCTGGCCCGAGCCACGGCACGCGCGCGCGCCTCTGTGGCCCTGCTCTCTGTGCCACGCTGTCCAGCGGTTTTCGCATTCGCTCCCACCTGCAACGCCTGGTGGTAATTTCCTCGGTAGTCAGTGACCCTATCTTTAGTCCCTACGGTGACGTCACCTGGCCAGAGGCGTAAAAGTGGCCCAGCTCCGCCGGTGCCTTCCGCACGGCCTGCTGCCCCGCCACCCTGCGCCCGACGGCCCAGAGAAAGGCCGGGCTGCCGCGGCGGCTGGCGCGAGCTCGGCCGAGCAGCTCTAGCAGCGTGGCCTCTTTGCAGCATTGCGTTTGTCGCCGTATGCCTCGTGTTCGGCCAGCTGCTCGCTCGCTTCGGCGACCCACTGCCACCCGTGACTGTGTAAAAGGAGGTCCAGGGCCAGCGGCGCGCGGCGGGGCTTTGTTGAGCCACAAATGCAGAAGCAGTTGTTCGTCTTGGCTCCAGTGCGCCCCCTGCCGCTGTAAGCGCCGCGAAACGACTTGCAACCGTCGGGCGTCGTGTGACCTTGAGCCGTTATGACTATGGATGGTGGTGGTAGTGCGGCTGCTGCGGCTGCTGCGGCTGCTGCTGCTGCTGATACTGATGCTGATGCTGATGCTGATGCTGCTGCTGATGATGCTGCTGCTGCTGCTGCTGATGATGATGATGATGATGATACTGCTGCTGCTGATGATGATGATGATCATGATGATGATGCTGATGATGATGATGAGGACGATGAGCCTGACTAGGATGACGATGACGAGGATGACGATGACGATGACGAGGATGTCAGTGATGATTGTGATCTTCTGGGTTATGAGGATGCTGACAATGATGCTGTCGACGACGATGGTATGATGATGGTGAAGGTAAAATTGATGCGAATGATGATGCTGCTGACGATGATGATGACGACGATGACGATGACGACGATGACGATGATGGTGATGCCGATGATGCTGATGATGATGAAGATGATGATGGGGATGGTGATGATGATGATGATGATGATGATGATGATGATGATGATTTTACGGTTTCTTATTATGCTATTATTTATGCTGATGCTGATGCTGATGGTGATGTGGCTGCTGACGCTGATGCTGCTGATGGTGCTGCTGATGATGATGATCATGGTGGTGATGCTGCTGCTGCTGATGATGATGCTGGTGATATTCCTAATGCTGATGACGATGCGGCTGACGATGATTATGGCGATGATGGTGATGGGTACGGCGATGGTGATTCTGATGATGATGATGATGATGATGATGATGATGATGATGATGATGATGCTTATGCTGGTAACGATTACGATGGCGATGATGATGCTGATTAGGATAATGATGAGGATGATGCTGATGATGATGATGATGATGATGATGATGATGATGCGGCTGACGATGCTGCTGACGATGCTGCTGATTAGGATAATGCTGATGAGGATGAGGATGGTGCTGCTGCCGATGATGATGATGATGCTGATGATGATGATGATGATGATGATGGTGATGATGACGCTGATGATGGTGATTCTGATGATGGTGATGATGATGCTGATGACGATGATGACGATGTCGATGACGCTGATGATGATGCTGATGATGATGATTATGATCATGCGGATGCTGATAATGTTGATGATGATGATGACGATGAACATGATGAGGACGCTGATGCTGCTCATGATGATAAGGCTTCTGAGGCTGATGATTGTTGTGGTGGTGGTAGCGGTGATGATGAAACTGGTACTGACTATGATGATGACGATGACGATGATGATGCTGATGATGATGATGATGATGATGATGATGATGATGATGATGGCGAGGATGACAATGACGATGACTAGGGTATCAGTGATACTTGAGACTATTATGACGCTTATGATGACGATGATTATGATGTTGGTGATGACGATACTGATGATGCTGGCAATGCCGATGACGATGACGAGGATGGTGGTGCTCATGCTGATGGTGCTGACGATGATGATGGTGCTGCTTGTGATGATGACGATGCCGATGATGATGACGATGCCGATGGTGATGCTGATGACGATGATGCTGATGCCGATGAGGATGCTGGTGATGACGTTGCTGCTGATGATGATGCTTATGATGCTGATCATGCTGAAGATGAAGATGATGCTGATGATGATGATGATGCTGATGATGATGATGATGATGATCATGCTGAAACCGATGTCGATGCTGATGATTACCATGCTGATGATGATGCTGATGATGATACAGCTGGTGATGTTGATGATGATGATGACGATGCTGATACTGATGATGATGATGATGATGATGATGATGCTGCTACTGATGTTGCTGATGAT
>CAUYUJ010000008.1:12500-35000 GCA_963575745.1 Prorocentrum cordatum | reverse complement strand
TGTCGTCGTCGGCGTCAGCGTCGGCGTTGGCGTCGGCGTCGGCGTCGTCGTCGTCGTCCTCTTCTGTCGGCATCGTCGTCGGCGTCGTCATCGTCGTCGTCGGCGTCGTCGTCGATTGCGTCGGCGTCGGCGTTGGCGTTTGCGTCGTTTCGCAAACTGGGCTACAGCGCGCGGGTGGTCCCGCCCACGGCGCACACGGCGGCCCTGCAGTCGCTGGACAACGGGGAAAGGGCTTGCCTCGAGCAGGTGGCTGGCTGCTCGCTCAACGACGCGTCGTGGCGGCCGGCGCAACTCAAGGTGCGAAAGGAGGGCCTAGGTTTGCGCTCGGGTGAGCAGCACGCGGCCGCAGCCTACGTTGCCTCCCTGGCCGCGTGCTCTGCCCTCTGCAAGCAGCCCTACCCAAAGTACACCGACGCGGCGGGGCACGACGGGGGCGCGCTCGCGAACGCTGTGCAGGCCCACAACGCTCTCGTCTCGGAGGCGGACAGGGTGGTTTTCGACCCGGAGCAGCGCGGCAGCCAGAAGAGATTCGGCGACCCCGTTGACGACGCGGCGCCCGCAAGCCTCCAGACTGGCGCCTCCGCTGCCACGCGGGCGCACCTGAGCTTGCTTCTGGCCCATGGCGCTGGCGCGTTCCTCCAGGCGCCGCCCTGCGAGGCCGCCGGCACCCGCTTCCCGTGCGGCCTTTGCCAGGTAGCTGTCCAACACAGGCTCCGCGTGCAGTTCTGGGCGACGAGGACTTCTGCCCCGTCTGCGGGGAAATGATGGACGTGTGGCTAGACCACGCCGTTGCCTGCTCCTGCGGCGGCGACAGGACGAAGCGCCACAACGCGCTTCGGAACCAGGGGTTCTTGGACGCGCAAGCCGCCGGCCTCGCGGGGGCGGAGCTGGAGCGGCCGGGGCCCTTCCCGCCGCGCGCAGCCAACGAAGGGCCACCGGGCGGCGAGCAGGACGGCCCAGACGTGGACGCAGGCGACAGGCGCCCCGCGGACGTTTACCTGCCCAGGTGGCGGAAAAGGGTGCTAGCGGCCTGGGACTTCCGGCCACTTCTGGCATGCGCGGCGACCTCCTCGGCGCGTCTGCCGCGCCCCCGAGCGCGGGCACGGAGAGGTGCGAGGAGTTCAAACGGTAACACTTGGACACCGAGCGCCATTGCGCGGTGCAGGGCTTCACCTTCATGCCCAGGGTGGTGGAGGCCCACGGTGGCGGGCGGGGGCGCGAAGCCAGGAGAGCTTTTGCGATCTTGGCCAAGCGGGCGGCGGACGCCACTGGGGAGGAAACTGCCGCAGTGGCAGACCGGCACGCCCAGCGACTCAGTTTCCCTGCATCGGGAGAACGCGCGGGCGGTGCTGCGACAGCTACAACCGTCGGCGGGGGTGCCCACTGCGCGCCTCGCAGCGGCCGTGGCGGCGGCTGCGGCTGACGCCATTTGAGTCGCGGTCGCCGTCGGCGCCGGCTGGCCCTCTGCCCCTCCCGTCCCTGACGACCCCTGACCCGCGACACCCCCGACGACCAACGGCGACCCCCAGCGCCGCGACGACCCACGACGAACCCCGCGACGACCCTCGTTCCTTCCGCCCCCCGCCCGCCCCCGTCGTGCGCGCTTGCCCTCTGCTGCTTTTGCTGCCCCCCTTCGTCTCCTGCATGGTTGTGTCTGCTCGTCGCGTTTTTCTTTGTTTCCGGACCTTCTCCCCTCTCCCCCCTCCTCCCCCTCCTCCGGCGCTCGAGGCCCCCCGGGCCTGGCCGAAAGCCTTCCCCGCCGACGGGGGTATCAGGAACGCGCCCCCTTGTGGGCCCACCCGTCGGCAGGGCGCGACGCCGCTGGCGCGCCGCATCGCCCGCCTGGGCGACGGCGCCCACACCATGCGTCAAATTCGTTTTTTCTTCAGCTCTGTGGCGGTGCATGGGAGCTGCGATTCCCCACCTAGCCCAAATCCGCTCCAAGCCAGTCCCTCTCCGGGGGTTCGTCCTGGCCCCGTCCCGAGGCGGGCCCAGTCAGGGCGGCTCAGCTTGCCTCCCTCCTCTCTCCTTCCTCCCTCCTGCCTCCCGCCTCCCCTCCCCTCGCCCTCGCACTGCGCTCCCTCCTCCCTCCCCTCGCCCTTCCCCTGCCCCTCTCCCCCTCTCCTCCCCCCCTCCTCTCCGCCCTCGCCCTCGTGAGGCTGGGCTACACCATCGAGCTCCCGCCCCGCTGGTGGGACCAAGGCGGCTTCTCGCCCGACGCCTCCTCGATCCTGCCCGCTGCGGAGGAGACGCTGCAGGCCCGGGCGGGAGCCGCGCGCGCGCGCGTTCCGGGGGACTGGCCGGCTCCAGGGCCCGACGATGCCCAGGATCGAGTTTCGAGCATCGAACTTCGGGGATCGAGCTCCGGCTGGGATCGAGCTTCGTGGGTCGATTGTTTGTTTGCCTGTGTCGTTTGTGTCGTTTGTTTGTGTTGGTTGTTTGCGTTGCGTTGCGGCGTATTGTGTTGTGTGTTGTTTGTGCTGTTTGTGCCGTTTGTGTCGTTTGTTTGTTTGTTTGTTGGTTTGTATGTGTTGCTTTTTTGCTTCCCACTCTCTATGTGGACGTTCCTGCATCCCCGTGGCGCCGGGAGCGGCTGGCCCAAAGACCCGACGATGCCCAGGGAGGAAGCCATCCACGTTCGAGGACCGAGGCCCAGTGTCGAGGATGGAGGATCGAAATTGATTTCCTCCCTGTTTGCCCCCCCTCCCTTTCGGGTCCGTCAAGAGTCGATCCAGGACGAAACCGCCCAGTACGGACCTGCCCGCGGGGGTGTCTGGGGATGGACTTTGAACGGGTTTGACTCGGCGGACCTCGAGAACCGAGGCTCGAGGATCGAGTTTCTCTTGGTTTTGAGATCTGTTTGCGACCCTCCCGGGGCGCCCTCGTGGCCAAGGCTGGGGAAATCCTTGCCAGAACGGGGCTCAGGAGAGGTCCAGGAGGTTCGGATTTGGAGGAGGGCCCAGGCTTCCCACGCCTTGATAAAAATCGAGGCGGAGGTTTTTCACCGTCTTCTGGGAACAGTGTCAAGGCCCTGGGACCGTGAAAGAGCAATCTGAGGCGAAAAAGCGGTCACTAGGATGGGGTCGAGAGATCTGGGGGACCGCGTATGGAACAACCTCACGACGTCGGAGGTCTGGAGGCAGGACGCTTCTCGTGACGTCGTGGCAGTCTTCTGTTCAGGGAGGAGCGTCGAGGATCGAGGATCGGAACTTTGGGCTTCTGGAGGCCTCCAAGGGGGCCTCCTAGAGGCTGCAGGGATCTCATGGAGGCTTCCAGACTCCCCAATCACCTCTGAGCACCTCTGGAGATCTCCTCACACTTCTGCCGCGTCCGACGAAGGGGTGGATCAGGAAAGGGGGGGTGTACGAAATCTGCTGCTGGTCTCAGCCCCGCCGCCAGGCGCTTTCCTTGATACAGGCGCTGGAGAAGTCAGCTACGTGAGCTGATTCGCTCGCCCCCCCCTCCTTCGTCCGACCCGACGGCCTCCGGAGCAGAACGCGCCGACAAACTGGGGCCGTCGCCTTTTGTTCGCCCGGAGTCGAGGCTCAGCCAGGGCGCGACAAGCCCGAGGCATGGTCACGGCGACGTGGGAACCACCGAGAGTTGGCGCGAGAGCGGCCAGCGACTGGTGAAGCAAACATGCGCCAGCCTTACAACCAGGCAGCAGGCGTCCACCGCCATTGTCTCGCTGGTGCCGCGTAGATGCCACATGTGGCCAAGCTTTGGCACTGCGTTGGCCCGATGCCGACCGTGAGGGGGAGGATCGAGTTGTTTGATAGTGTCAGGTCTTGTTTGGGCCTTCCGAGGCCTCTGGAGGCCTCCGGAGACCCGCAGGCACCTCCAGAGACCTCCGGAGGGATGATGATAAGGAAGTGGATGAAGACGTTGCTGTTGACGATGGTGGTGGTGGTGGTGACGATGATGATGATGATGCTGATGATACTGATGATGATGATGATGATGATGATGATGATGATGATGATGGTGGTGATGATGATGATGATGATCACGACGATAATGATGATGGTGATGATGAGTGGGTGGATGAGGATGAATAGGAGCAGGTGGAGTTGGACGTTCCCTGGGTATTCGGTGCCACCCGATATTACTATGTCGAATGTCTTCCTTCCTCTCTGCTGTTTTTCGTTCTTCCAGGCGTCAATGAACATGTGCTTTCATATGCCAACGAACGGGCGACCGCTCTTTTGTGTTCGGGTGCCGCCTGGTGCTTGGCCGCCTGGTGTATTTCTCCCTTTCTGCTGCTTTTCTCTTGGAGCATGACGCTATAAACGTCTCCCTTGCGCAGCCCACGAAGGAACGAATGGGAGGCAGGGAGACGAGGCAGGAGAAGGAGGGGGAAGATGAGGATTGGGAGGGGGATAAGGAGTGGGTTCCCTGGGGCCATCGTCAGACAAGCAAGGCCAAGGCAACCTGTGCCTTCGGCCAGCCGCTCCGTCCTGAGCTGCTCAACGGTGTCCTAGCTGCTGCGCGGCACGCTACTTTTAAGTAGGCAGCTGTGGACGAACCACTGCAAGATATGGTCGATCGTCAGACAATCAAGGGAACACTCCCTTCCCAGACCTGCGATGCCAGTCTTCCTTCAAGACGTGAGGCCCCCAGGCCCTCGATCCCACCTTTCGGGTGGATTGGCGCCCCAAGAGTTTTGCCCAGCCATCCTGTGGTGTGAAGTCCTCGTTTTGCAGAGACAGCGCCCCGCGTCCCACTCCTCCCGCTGCCCCCTCCCTCCTCCTCCATCATCATGACCATGATTATGATCATCTCCACTATCATCATCATCATCGTCGTCGTCAGCACCACCAATCCATCATCGTCATCATCACCATACTCGTGATCGTCATCACCATCACCATCACCATCATCATCATCATCATCATCATCATCATCATCATCATCATCATCATCATCATCATCATCAGCAGCATCATCAGCATCATCATCGTCAGCATCGTCATCATCATCGTGCCAAGCGCTCCAAGACCTCGGGGTAGCGGCCTCAGCGGGGCCATTGGTGGCAATCGTTCCTCTCTCATGCCCAGAACGGCGGACAAAATAGGGCATTGGTGGGTTGGCCTCACGGTAAGCTGCAATGCGTGGTCGAGGTTCGCCAACCTGCTTGGCACAGCCACTGTCAGGTGCTGCGACTTCGTTGCCGTTCAGGAGACGCATTTGGATTCGCAGCGCACTCAAGAAGTTCAAGGACAGCTTCGACGGCTCGGATGGGCCTCGGAGGCCGCGCCATCGATCGACGCTGGTTTTGGCTCCCAGGGCACTGGGAGCCTTGTGCAGATGGCGCCCCAGCACCTCGGGCTCGGGCGGTTCGACCTGCTCGGCAAGCAGGCGGTGCTGGAGCCTGGTCGCGCCATCATCTCCCACCTCAATGGCGTCTGCAGGGGCGGCATCGCGTGGGCCAACGTGTATCTGGAGGTCAACGTCGGGTTCAACCAGAGCAATGCCGACACCCTCTGCGCGGTGCTCAACGCCCTGCAGGCGGCCAACAGTCCCTTCATTGTGTGCGGGGACTTCAACATGGCGCCGTCAGTCTTGGAAGAGTCTGGCTGGCTAGAGGCGGCGCTGGCGGTCGTTGCCGCGCCCGCGGATGCCACGTGCAGGCCTGCAGGCAGGATCATCGATTACTTCGTGGTCTCGAGGCTCTTCGGCGGGGACCAGCGTTGTCCACGGGCTGGACCTCAGCCCGCACTATCCAGTTGCGCCCGAGCTGCTTGGCCCGAGCAGGCACCAGAAGGTCACCGTCGTGCGCGCGGCCAAGCGGCTGCCTCTGCCCGGGCCGCTGGCCTGCTGCGCGCAGGGTCATGGCCCAGCTTGGCGGGCCGTTCGTGGCCAGCTCGAGCGCATGACCGACCTAGACAGCATGTGGCAGGCTTTCGTCAATCAGGCGGAGGTCAACATGATTAACACGTGCGGGCTCATCCACGACCTCGACAGGTATTTAGGCCGTGCGGAACGGCCCAGGCTTTCAGCCACCTCAGCCACGGCGCCGTCGCCGCTTTGGCTGCCGCGCGTCACTCGAGCTTCGACCTGGTGCTGGTCGGTGGCCATTTGTCTCCGTGACGCAGCGCAAATCAAGCGGCCGCTCACCGGGTTCGGAGCCCTGCGCGCCTTGGGCAGGCTAGCTGGCAGGCCGCCGTCCGACCCCGCAGAGCTGCAGGGGGTGGTCAGCATTATCGCCAGCGGCGCGCAGGATTTCTCCCTTGGTCAGCTTGAGGTGCGCAGTGCGGCGTGTTTCAGCTTGTCCGAGGCAATGGTCAATACGGATCTCGATCAAGCCTCCAAGAGCTACAACGACTGGGTGCTGCACTCTGTTGCCGCGGGTTCAGGCGGCACCCGTGCTGTCACGAAGACGGCTCAGATTTGGAACGCGAAGCCAGCCGACACAGTTGGTGTGGCGCCGCTCACCATTCAGCAGAACCTGCGGGCGTTGGTGGACGAGTGGTCCGTGTACTGGGGCATCGTCGCCCCCCCAGGCCCTGCCAGCTCAGGCAGCAGGTGGTGGTGCGCATGGTGCGAAGACCCCGAGGGAGCTCGAGTCTGAGAGGCACCGTCTGCCTTGGCCTGAGGGCCTCGGAAAGCGCCCCGACAGGCCTTCTGTGGCGGAGCCGCGGAAAGTGATCTCGTCCTTCAAGCCTCAGTTTGGGTCCAAGTTTGACAGCATCCGTCCAAGTGAATTCTGATGGACGGCCTAGGCATTGAGGCCCCCGTTGGTTTGCTGATGGCAATCGAACAGCAAGCAGATTGTCCCAGCTGCATCACCAAGGTGGCCTTCATTCCCAAGGCAGACGGAGGCCTTCGACCCATTGCGTTGTTGGCAGCGGTGGTCAGAGTTCACGGCGGGCTTCGCAGGCTCATCATGCAGCAGTGGGAGAAGGCCAGTGACAGGCCCTACTGGTGGGCGTGCTCATGGGGGCTCATGTGACAGAGCGGTGTGGCAGCAGCAAGCGGAATTATAGTGTATTGCGATGGTGGCTGAACTTCACCCCGATCAAGACTGGGCCTCTTCCAGCATCCTGCTGGACTTTTGGAAGGCATTCGAGCACGTATCGCATCGGTGCCTTGTGCAGGCAGCCATCAAGTTCGTTTTTTTCCGCTCTGGCTGGCCAAGCTGCAGATCTCTCTGTACCGTGCGCCGAGGGTGCTGCACCTCGACGGGTGCTGCTCGCAGGAGTTGCCGGTCTTCCAGACGGTGCTCGCCGGAGGCGCGTTCGCCACGAGCTTCATGCAGCTCATGCTGTTGCAGCCGCTTGACGAGATGGTCGCGCAGTTCGGGGCCGTCGCGTCAGCCATCGTGGTCGACGGCCTAGTGCTCCAGCGCTGGGGCGGTACCCAGCGTGTGGAGGGCGATTTTGTGGGCGCTGCCCGTGCGTGTGTGCAGCAGCAGAAGAACGTTGAGCTCCAGATCGCGGCCGAGAAGTCTAAGGTCATGGGTAACTCACCTGGCTTGCGCAGCGGCATATCGGGGCGCCTGCTCAAGATTGCTGGGGTCCAAGGGGTGCGTCGCGCGCGCAACCTGGGCATTGACCATGCAGAGGGGCGACGTGCTGCTCGGGCCCTTCGGCAGCAACGCCCAGCCAACGTCGAGATTCGCCTGGGCAAGGTGCGGAGCTTTTTGGGCCTGGGGCGCGGGCGCACTGCTGCAGCCAAGGCTGCGTTCACATGCCTCCACCCGTCGGCGATGTACGGCGTCAACTGCGCTGGCCTCGACTCCAGCGGGTTGTCCAGGGTGCGTTCCATCGCGATCAGAGCCGTGGGGCCACGGCCAGCAGACAATAATGCCACCGCAGTGCCGATGCTCTCGGGGGCCAAGAATTTGGTCCCCATCTTCGCTGCCGCGCTGGGGCCTGTCATGATGCTGGCCAAGGCGGTATGGGGGAAGTGGGTCCCGACGTCCTTCTTGCAGTCTGCTTTCGAGTGGAACGTGAAGGTCGCCAAGCGCTGGGGCGACGCGCGTGGTCCGCTCGGGGCAGCGGCGATGTCCTTGCAGAGGATCGGGTTCGCACTCAGCTCCTTTACTGATGGGGCCACCAACGCGGGCGAGAAGCTCAACTTTGCGGTGCGCCCCCCCTGGGCGCGCGGGGCGTAGGGCGGTGACAGTTGGCTCAGCTGGCCAAGAGTACGCACTACGACATCTACGGTGCTGGCGGCGTCTCCCTGCCGCAGGTCAGGCGGTGAGTCGCGTCGGGCCGAGGCTCCGCCGAGATCGCCGAGGCTTGGGGGATGTTGACGCCCAGTGAAGCTGGATATGCCAGGTCACGCCTGGTCGACGGTCAGTGGCTCAACGAGTGGCGCTGTGCGGCAGGCCTCAGCTCTTACTCGGTCTGCTCGCTTTGTTCCAGCAGTATGGGGGCGCTTTGGCATAGGCGCATGGGGCGTCAAGATTCTTGGCCGTCTTTGATCCTTCCAGAGGAGCTGGGGCGCTTCAAGGGCAAGGGCGGCTCCATCACGATCAGGGCTCTGCTAGATAGGTTTTTTCTGCCAGAACCGCTCGCGGAGTGGAGGCCGCCAGGTGGCGACGCCCTGGAGCGCGCGCAGTGGGTGAAGGGCTGCGACGAGGGCTTGCCGTGTGCAGGGCCCGACCTGTTCGCAGATGGAGCCTGCGTCGACGGTGGCACCAGGATTGCTTGTGCAGGATGTGCCGTTATTGCGTTGCCCAGCGGCGGCGATCACGTCGACCTTGGGCCAATGTCTGCCACGCGTGCGTTGGCCTCCCCTTTGGCTGGTGCTTTGCAGTCCATTGGCGGCGGCCTGCCGTTGACACTTCTTCTGCTTCTCAAGAACGCCATTGCACCAGTGGCGGCTCATTTTGACGCTGTGTTTGTGGTGAATTGTATCAATATTCGTGGCCCGGTGGCCACCGCCAGCAGCAAGGCAGCCTGGGCGGAGCTGTGGGTTCGCGTCTGGCACGCAGTGCAGGACTTTGCGGGGCTCGGCGCAGGCGGCCTCGCAGTTGTCAAGGTCGAGGCGCACGCTTCTGTTCAGCGCGTGCAAGAGGGCCAGGTCACCGCCAGAGCGCGCAGAGGCAACGTCGAAGCTGATCGGTGTGCCAAGTCTATTGCTGCTCAAGGCGGCGCTCCCGACGCCATTCGGCAGATCATCCAGGCGAGGCAGACCATGCTCGACGCCGCGTTCTCTGGGTTTCGATTGCTGGCGGCATGGCTGCCGATGGCAGAGCTGACATCTCGGGCGAGAAGGTCGCGCAGCAGGCCAACAATATTCAGAGGTATCTCGCGGCTCACGAAGTCATCGAGGTGCCGAATGGGGGCGTTCACTGTTTGTGCTGCCTCAGGACCGCGTGCAGCAGCAACATCAAAGCGCACTTCTGGGCCAAGCCCTGCGCGCCCAAGCCGTGCGCCCCGTCGCACTCTAGCAGTACTTCGAAGAAGCGACCTGCTCGAGCAGCCTCGGCGACGGCGGCCGCGGCGGCGGCGGCCTTCGCCGCGTTGGCGCAGGCCCAACAGGAGGCGACAGTTGCTGAGGCTACAGGCGACGGCAGCACCGAGTTGCCGAAGGCCAAAGGCTCTCAAGACAGCCCAGCAGAAGATCGACTACCTGTTGCCGGCAGCGTCTGGGGCGAGCTCGAGCGGGTCTGTGCGCTCGACATCGGCTAAGAAAGATGTTGCCAGTGCTAGCGAGGCTCCTGTAGGCCCCGCTGCTGGCGCCCCAGTCGGACCTTGCGCGCGCGCTCCCGTGGGGCCCGCTGCTGAGGCCCCGTGTGGCCAGGGTTCGGCTGGCGGCGCGAGCTATGTGGATGGGCCTGCCTCGCTTCTCCCCTCGGGGCCCCGCGGGTCTCCTCCAAGCCCCGCTGCAGAAGCCCTGGGGGGGGGGCCCGCGGCGGCGAGTGTGCGCCCGCCGATTTGTCTTGTTTTCGCAGTGCGGCCAGCAGTCTGGTTGCCTCGCAAGGTTGTGTTGTTTCGTCTCGCCGCTCGAGCTCGCCGACCAGTCTTGGTCGGAGGCCCTCGATTGCCCCTCTGGCCCCAGCGCTGCGTCGTCGACCGCTGGTGACGGCACAGGGGTTCCAGGAGTGGCGGGCGGCGGGCATGTTCTCACGACCATCTTTTGGTATCGCATTTGCACGCGCTGTCATTGCTATGCGAGAGTGATTGGAGGCAAGCACAAGGGCTTGTCCGCATAATGCAAGCTACCATGGGGCGCTCGTGGTTTGCAGCATCGCCTCGAGAAGGTCGAAAGGATCGGGCTCGGGCTGAGGCCAAGGGCGGTGCAGCCGAAGGCGCAGGCTCGGTGATGTGTTGGGGGCTCGGCCTGGCGGCGGCGAGCCGGCCCTTTTGGCTTGCTCGCCTCTTTGCCGCTCGGCTCCCCTAGGCTTGCGCCTGCCGCTAGCCGCGGCCGCCAGTGTTGCGGCTACTTGAACCTGAGCTCGTGCTGCGTGAGCCTGGTCCCAGCTAAAAAAAACGGCTTCAGTGGGGGTGGCCGCACGCGTCCGCCACACCCAGTGCAGCGCTGCGTGGCCCCATAGGGAGCTCCACCTAAGGCCCCAGTGGGTGCCCGCATGCTTCCGCCGCACCCAGTACAGCGTTGGGTTGCCCCATGCGGAGCTCCACCGAAGGACCCAGTGGGTGCCCGCATGCGTCTGCCATACCCAGTACAGCGTTTCGCTGCCCCATACGGAGCTCCACCGAAGGCCCCTACTGGGGGTGCCCGCATGCG
Source organism: Prorocentrum cordatum (assembly GCA_963575745.1). Classification (NCBI taxonomy): domain Eukaryota; class Dinophyceae; order Prorocentrales; family Prorocentraceae; genus Prorocentrum; species Prorocentrum cordatum. Next base: position 24,302 of record CAUYUJ010000008.1, on the reverse strand, counting down.
TCCGCCACACCCAGTGCAGCGTTTCGTGGCGCCATAGGGAGCTCCACCGAAGGACCCAGTGGGGGTGCCCACATGCGTCCGCCACACCCAGTACAGCGCTTCGTGGCCTCATAGGGAGCTCCACCGAGGGCCTCAGTGGGGGTGCCCGCATGCGTCCGCCACACCTAGTACAGCGCTTCGTGGCCCCATAGGGAGCTCCACCGAAGGTCCCAAGGGGGGTGCCCGCGTGCGTCCGCGACACGCAGTACGGCGTTTCGTGACCCCATAGGGAACTCCACCTAAGGCCCCAGTGGGGGCGCCCACATGCGTCCGCCACACGCAGTACAGCGCTTCGTGGCCCCATAGGGAGCTCCACCGAAGGCCCCAGTGGGTGTCCGCATGCGTCCGCCACGCGCATTACAGCGTTTGGTTGCCCCATACGGAGCTCCACCGAAGGCCCCTAAAGGGGGTGCCTGCGTGCGTCCGCCACACCCAGTGCAGCGTTTCGTGGCTCCATGGGGAGCTCCACCGAAGGCTTCAGTGGGGGTGCCCGCATGCGTCCGCCACACCTCGTACAGCGCTTCGTGGCCCCATGGGGAGCTCCACCGAAGGCCTCAGTGGGGGGCCCTCTTGCATCTGCCACACCCAGTCCAGCGCTTCGTGCTTTCATAGGGAGCTCCACCTAAGGCCCCAGTAGGGGGTGCCCGCATGCGTCCGCCACGCTTGGTACAGCGTTTCATGGCCCCATAGGTAGCTCCACCGAAGGCCCTCGTGGGGGTGCCCACATGCGTCCGCCACACCCAGTACGGCGCTTCGTGGCCTTATAGGGAGCTCCACATACAGCGGGCGCGTCCACATGCGTCCGCCCGACCCATTTCGGCACATTCTTCATACGTTTCGTGCCCCTATAGGGAGCTCCACCTAAGCCCCCAGTGGCGACGTTCGCATGCGTCCGACCGAGTCATGTCGGCATACCCATCACACGTTTCGTATGTAGTGAAGCTCCAAAGCCCCAGTGGCGACGTTCGAATGCGCCCCCCCCCGCCCATTTCGTTCGGCACACCCCTCACGCGTTTCGTTGCCCATGAGGAGCTCCACCGGAAGTTCGCAGACGTTCCACCTATTCGTCCCCCCTGTGCCCGCGCTGCCCCGCGCCTCGTTCTTCCTGCGGCGCGCTGCCTATAAGAGCAGACGGTATACCGCGTGCGCTATTCGGGGTCTGCGTGCCCCTCTCCTTCGTCTCATCTCTCTCGCGGTTCTCGCAGGTGCATGTGGTTGGGTCTCTCGTCAGGCTAAGTTCTCTGCTCAGGCTTGCCTGCGGGGTTCGTGTCTGTTGCTGGGGAGCCGATGGGTGCCAGGCCTGCGCCTGCGGGCCGGCCTCGGGCTGCCAGGTCTTGTTTCTTGACGGCATTCCTCGGGTTGCTTGGTCTTATTTCTTGGCTGGCTTCCTGGGGTTGCGTGGACTTGTGTCTTGAAGGCCTTTTTCGGGCTGTTTCGTCTTGTTTCTTGGCTGCGTTTCTGGGGTTGCCTGGTCTTGTTCCTTGACAGCCTTCCTGTTTCTTGGCTGCCTTCCTGGGGTTGCTTGGTCTTGTTTCCTTTCTCGGGTTGCTTTGTCGTTGTTCCTTGCTGTCTATCAATGTGAAACAATGCCAGGCAATACCAAGCAACGCAAGGCAACGAATACGCAAATCAATGCCATTCAATGCCAAGCAGTGCCAATCAATGCCAATCCATGCCAAGCAACGCCAAGCAATTCCAAGCAATGCAAAGCAATGCGAAGCAATGCAAAGCAATGCAGCGCAACGCCAAGCATTGCCAAGCAATGTAAAGCAATGCCAAGCAACGCCAGGCATTTGCAAGCATTGCCAACCAATGCAATGCGAAGCAAAACAATGCGAAGTAAAGCAAAGCAATTCAATGCCAAGCAACGCGAAGCAACGCAAAGCAATGCCAAATAGCGCGAAGCAATGCAAAACAATGTCAATAAGTGCGAACCAACGCAGATCAACGCCAAGCAACGCCAAGCAACGCCGAGCAATTCAACGCAATGCGAAGCGAAGCGATGACAAGCAACGCAGCGCAGTGCAAAGCAAGGCCTTCCTTGCCTAGTTATTTGCTTAGGCAGCTGTTCCCTAATTGGGGCCGCACCGCCTTTATTTTGATTTGTCTCGGAGCCCGGAGCCCGAACAAAAGCTCCCATGGCCCCGTGCTCAAAACGCCAGCCGTCCCGATAGTGTGTTGTGCTGGGGCCCTCTTGGGACCCTGTCGGGAGCCTTTTTGGGGGCCGCTGGGCCGTCCGCTTCGGACTCGGGCGTGCAACCCGCGAGGGCACACCCCACCTCCTTCGCCTCGCGCCCCGATCCTGGCCCGAATTTTGGAGTGGAAGTGCGGCGTGTCTCGCTACGCCTGCGCGCGTGTGAGACGATGGTCGGATGCTCGTGTGGTCTCCCCTCGCCTTCCCTTGTGGAGGACGATCAATGGAGAGGAAGCATGTTGCCAAATGATTTCCAGATATAGAAAAAATGTGTTAACACTGTTTTAAACATGTAAAAAACATAGTTAAAACATTTCGAGGACATTTATCCAGGACATTCTTCCGACATTTTAAACATTTTTTATTTCGATGATAGGACTGTTAGGGTGTCCATTGTCGTGGCACCCACAAGCCTTGCCCTCCTCCTTCCCCCTCCCAGAATGAGAGCCCTCACGCGCGCGCAGCCGCGCCGCGCCGCAGGCGCTGTACGCCGCTGTCCACTGGGCCATCGAGAACACCATCGTCCTCTCCCCGGAGCCCACGCCGGCGCCCCCCCTGGCTTCCCAAATGTGAGCGCCAGGAGGCCGGATGCACTGGCTGGCCTGGCCGGGAGCTGAGCACACGTGTGGCCGCGCGTCTCTGCAGGGCTTGGCGCTCGTGCGGCTGGGCATGCCGGCCGCACGAGGGCAGAGCGCATCCGCATTCAGCGCGCACCCGCGTGTGGCCTCCGCATGCTCCGCATGTGCGTCCAGCCCGTGGCCTTCGCATGCTCCGCACGTGGGTGCGGCCGTGCGTGCCTCTGCCCTCTTGGTAGGGAGGGCTCCCAGAACGCAGGAGCGCTCATCATTGCGTCGCTGTTGCGTCGCAGGCGAAATCGGCCGCGTGGAGTGCGATCTGGGGCTCGCACCCCAGACCTGCGGCGCCGTGGCTTTATCATGGCGGGGAATCCAGAGCTGGCGACCCTGTGCCCAGGGTCAGGTTTTCGCCGTATTTCTTTCGTGGAGCCCAGCGGTGCGGGCATGCTCGCCAGGGTGCCGGAGTCGGGAGAAAACGCTCGACGTGTTTTTTCACGACGCTTGGATGTCTGGGGTAGTTCGGCAGGAGGATAAGGTCACTACTTACCGAGCCTTCCTCCCAGAACCCGAAGGCCCACCCCAAATTTCGGGTTGGGGGGTGTACGGGTTCCATCGTATTTCCTCAATGTTCTGGAGCGCCCCCTCACCAGGAATCGACGATCCCAACGGTGACTTCGGGTTGGGTTGGGGTGGATTTGATAGGTAGCCAGAAGGGGGGGAGGAGGAGGAGAAGTGGCGGGGGCAGGGGGCAGGGGGCAGGGGACATGAGGAGTAGGATGAAGAGGAGGAGGTGGAGGAGGGAAGGAGCAAGATGAAGGAGGAGGAGGAGGAGGAGGAGGAGGAGGAGGAGGAGGAGAGGAGGAGGAGGAGGAGGGGGAGGAGGAGGAGGAGGAGGAGGAGGAGGAGGAGGAGGAGGAGGAGGAGGAGGAGGGAGAGGGGAGGAGGAGGAGGAGGAGGAGGAGGAGGAGGAGGAGGAGGAGGAGGACAGGCGCTAGCGCCGGCGCCTGCCCCCGACCATTTACGGAGTCTTGGGGTGTTCTTTCCCTGTCTGCCAGGGAGAGCCCGTGCCAGAGCACCGGTCGTGGGAGTGCGGTCGAAAGGAAATGTGAGGAGCGGTTACGGAAAGATGCCGAGAAATGGCTGCGGGACCGACGCATCCGGCAGGGCTCGCGCTGGGGCTTTGCCGGGACGCCCTGGGGCAAGAGCGGTCCGGGTGGGGTCTGCTGCCAGGACGGGTCCACCGTCTGCGCCCGGTGGTGCCGGCAGGCTGGCAGCATCAGTCGCCGACACGGGCAAACAGCAGCCGTCCGTCGGCCGCAGCATCTGGAACCACGAGCTGACAACTACCACCCACCCCTACGTATACGTCCCTCTGCATTCCTAGGTGGAATTCCGTGGGGGTGATGGTGGGTGTTGTCGGATGGGTGTCCCTGCTTGAACGGGAGCTCCCCTCGGGGGTCCGACAATTCGCACCCGTACCTATAGCGCCTTCATCGCCTTGCCCTTCTCCATTCCTCCTTCCTACAGGTTTGAGTGTGCGTTGCTCGTGGATCATACAACCAGGAGCTGCGCCACCACCATCTCTGTAAGTACGTGATCGTCCGAGTGCCGCGCTGCGCCGATCAAGAAGACAGTGGCTTTCCTGACAGAGCGGGCAGCCCAGATGCCACTAGCTCTGGGGCACATCTGCCCAGTGGGCTCAACACGGAAGCCGCCGCCATCTCTCCCAGGGAGTCCCGCAACCTCTCCGTGCCGTACCCGACGACGGACAACCTCGCAACCATTGCGATTGCCTCCGTGCGAAGAGCCTTCTCCCGCGCCATCACGAACGAAGACAACCAGCTGTCCGCGAAGGACAAGGGGGGGCAGCAACCCAGAGGAGAACGTCGAGAACCACGAGGTGCAGACCTGGCCTGCTTCCGCAGCGCAGCCAACGGCCCAGGGCGCCTCCTGGCGCACCAGCCCCGAGGGGCCAGCAGATCCGCAGATGGGGGAGGACCTGGCAGAAGCCCAAAGCCGCCACAGGCCCACGGGCCAACAACATGTCTGAGAGCCAACCAGGAAGAACGCACGGTGCAGGTGCCTGGTCTTCAGCCTCCGCGTCGTTCGCGACACTGACAAGGAGGAGGACCACCAGCGCGCCAACTCCAACGAGTAGGAGGCGCCTCAGCAGGACGAGGAGTACAAAGGCGAGTGCACCATCGAGTGAGTCCCAGGAGGAAGGATGTGCCTTTCCACCCTCCCACCAGAGAGCGGGAACGGCGTCGCTCATCCAGGCCAAATTGACCATGTCCAACTCCGACAGCAAGAGACGCTGGTCGAGGGCGGGGATGCGCTGGAGAAGGACGACGGCCTTCCCGCTGGTTTCGACGGCCAGGCTAAGACAGCTACGTCGAAGAGAATGGGGCTGAAGCGACTCGAGTGCATGCGACTCGCTCGCCGATTCAAACGCTCCAGTTACTGCTGCGTGGCAAAAGCCCTCACGTTGCAGCGCTGGCGTGAGCCAGTCAGAAATCCAAGGGACCTTCCCGGACTACCAGCAGTATCGCCGCAGGATGATGCATGCGATCGCAGCGAGTCGCGCTGCTGGCGGGCTCCCCAACCACGAAACCCTCGCTGCTGTCTGCGACATGGGCACGGGACTGAGCTGGAAGGATGACCTCGAGGACGAGCAGGAGTAGTTCGACCTAGCCTCCCACCGTCTGCAGGCTGCAGGTCAAGCTTCAGGGATCCATCCAACAAGGTGCAGCCCAGACCATAGCAGCTCGCTAAGCAACCGCAGCTGGATGATGCCACATCCTGAAGGGCGTGTGGTGAGCTGGCGCGCATTTGAATGCCAGCCAGAGTCTGGGCTTCCGCCGGACGGTAGATAGCGGAAGCTACGCCCTCTCCGTCCCCTCACTCCCCCCGCCACGGCAGCTACATTAGCGGTCAGCCAGCACTTTCGCGCACAACCCTTCCGCCCTCTGGGCGGCGTCTGTACGGCTGTCAGGAGGAGGAGAGGAAAGACCTGGCTCAGCTGGGCGCGCCTTGACAAGCGTGGGCCCCACTTATAATACAGTCATCCGGTCAAATCAGTGTCAGTGCATCCATTCCTCTCTTTGGCGCGAAGCTCCGCGACAGCCTTGAGAGCACACTAAGGCCCGCTTCCGTGGGGTTAACAGTGCTGCAGCGCACCCCTCCGTCCCAAGGGCCCTTCCCATCAGTTCCTACAGGTGCTCTCGTTTACTGTGTGCCCCCATGAACGACGAGCGCCCCATGTGCCCGCAGTGCAAACGGGAGCTGTTTTGAAGGAAACCGCCCTCCGTCCTTCAAGCTGTAAGGAATGCAGCACGGTGGGTTTTCAGATATGACCACCGGCAGCCCCACTTTGAAAAGCGACCACCCTGCATCCGTGTAGGTATAAACTGTTATAATTATAGAGGGCCAGACGAAGTACCAGGCGAGAGACGCCATGCCAGACTGGTGATAATACTTGTCAAGGGGATCTCGATATCTCTGGCGAGAGCCTCATTTTAGAACAAGTGTCGGCCTGCTCCCGTTTGGTCTACACATGCTTTTAAGACGAATGTGTACGGCGCTCAGGTGAGGGCCACATCTTGAAAACGACGGGCCCTCCACCCTCGTTGCCGCCGGAAGCTTTTAAGGCGAATCTGCCTGGCGCCCACGCGAGAGCCACACTTTGAACGCGGCTGACCCCTCCATGCGTGCAGCTATCGGAAGGTTTGAGCTTCGGGATAGTAAGCTGGAGCGGAAGTCTGAAGCGAACCGCCCAGACGGGGCCCAGACCAGGCTACGGACACGTTAAGTGGTGCGGCAGGGACTAGTTGTCTTTTAGGAGGAAGGGCGACGAGGGGGAGGAAGACGAGGATGCGGAGCAGGCGGAGAAGTGCGATGATGAGGGAGGACGAGGGAGGATAAGCAGGATGAGGAGGAGGAACATGAGGAAGAACTACTCGTTCCCCCTTTTTCCTTTCCTTTCCTCCTCCTCCACCTCTACCCTGGGCTCCTCCTCCTCCTCCTCCTCCGTCCTCCTTTTCCTCCTCCCCTCCTCCTCCTCCTCCCTCCTCCCTCTTTCCTCTTTCTCCCCCTTCCCCCGCCTCCTTTTCCCTCATTCTCCTTCTCCTCCAATTTCTAACTCCTCTCTCCTCCCGCCTTCACTCCTCCTCCCTCCTCTTCCCTCCTCCGTCCTTCTCCTGCTCAAGCAACTTGGGCTCATATCATTTTGGCAGAGAGTCCACCGTCCTGTGCCTCCGCGTTGTGCTTGGGGGTCCAAACTTCATCCACAAATTTGCCGCAAGTGGTGATTCGAAAATGCGGTAAGTACAAGTGAGAACTCGTTCGTACCTGGTCGACGTGTGCTACCTGCGGACAGCACGAGTGGAACGACAGGCTCCTCACTGTACTCGAAGCCAGTGTCGGACTACGAGGTGCTGAAGAAGGTACAGTTGGAGCAGCCGGCCACTAACCCTGTGTCCAAGGCGGCGCTCCAGGCGGAGCTGGCCCAGGGCACCGGCGCAACGGCTTCCATCCCGGGGGGCTGAGGTGGATGCAGTGGAACGTGCAGTGGGTGCTCTGGAAAAGGAACAAGAGCCAGGCTGTAGTTGCAGTAGGTCGGGTACAAGATCATCTGAAAGATGCAGAAGGGAAGGAAAAGATGGCGGCCCGAGCACTCGCTGAAACTGAACGTGCCAGCCGAGCTGCCACCATCGCGATGACCCACGCCGAGGGCGTCGGCGGCGACACAACGACCGCCGAGGCATCGAGCATGAGGCCAAAGTTCAAGGTGACGTGGGACGAGGAACCCTTCTCAGGTCTAGGGGAATCAGATTGCGAGGATGCCGAGCGCAAGGAATTCAAGCGCGTCTTCGAGGTGTTGAAGAATGTGCATCAGGAGCTTTGGCACCAAGGAGTTGGACATCTCCACGGTTCTCGAGAAGGCCGGGACCATGCGCCTGACGCCGCAGGCAGCGCAGTAGCGGCTGCGAGCGGCGGCGATGAGGCGGGCCAGCAGCCTGTCGACGCAGCCAACGAGGAGGAGGAGGTTATCGTTGTGGAGGACAGTCAATGGAGAGGAAGCGTGTTGCCAAATAATTTCCAGATGTCTAAAACATGTTTCAAACAGGTGTTAAATATGTAAAACACATGTTTAAATCATGCTTAGAACATTTTCAGACTTTTTAAACCCATTTTAAATTCAATGATAGGATTGTTAGGGGTTCCATTGTCCTAGCATCCACAAGGTTATCGTGTCTATGCCGTGACGATGCAGATGAGTTGCGTGGAGCGTTTCGTGTTTCGCGTGAGACGGCCGCCATCGAGTCCCTCCCGCCCGTCACGGACGATCAGATCCGAGCTGTTGCGCATTCGATGCGGGCCAGCTCGGGCATGGGATGCGACCGCCTCAGACCGCTCGGCTTCGAGCGCTTCCCAGCTTCTGCATTGGGCGAGCTCGCGGAGCTCTACGTGGCCATCGAGGGTGCCGTGGCGTGGCCGCGGTAGGTCGTGCTTGTGCTTGGCAGGTTATTGCCGAAAAAGAGTGTCGGCCACCGCATCGTTGGATTTTCGGCAGTGTTTTGCAGGTTGTGGTCGCTGCTCAGAGCGCCGTGTGCTCGCGGGTTGAGCGAGCGACGGAGGCCCGCTGGGACGCGGCGATCCGTGGGCACGCTGCGTTGAGGGAGGCCTTCGTCCGCGCTCTGCGTGAGGAGGTCGGGCATTCACTTCGCATTCCATAGGTCATGGTCTTCTTGATGCCGCAGCTCTTTTTGATGCGATCCAGTGGCGGTACCTCGTCCCCAGCGGAGTGCGCTTGGGCATCCCTGCGGCCATCGCATGCTTGGAAGTGCTGCAGTGTATGGCGCCCCGATCGTTGGGCCAGTGCGGCGCGTGGGCAATGCCGCTGGACGCGACGCAATCAGAGGTCCAAAGACTGCGTTTTGAGGCGTGTGACGCGTTCCTCGACTCCCATGGTCTTCTTCGCCCTACAGAAGATCTGCGCATCTTGCCCGAGGATGAGCCCTCGCATATGGATCAATGATATATCGCAGAAGGTCGCGGGCACCCGCAAGTCTGGTCTTGCAGCGTTAATTTGCGGTACGATGGCCACATGTCGTAAGCTAGCCAAGCTGGAGTTGCGCGTGGCCAAGAAGAGCGTTGTCACGTGCCTGATCCATGCTGATGCCACGCGAGTGTCTCGTGCATTGCGCCGGTCAGGCTTCGAGGTGCGAGCGCAGAAGTCGGCTCAGTGTTCGGGGGCCGACCTCGGGCGTGGCCGGCGCGCGCGCGCGCGCGTATATCGCGAGTCGAGCGCTCTTCGAAAAGTACGGCAGGATGCGTGGTTGTATTCGTAAGTGTGCAGTGCGTGGCAGGCGCTGCAATATCACGTCCAAGCTGGAGCGGCTTGGTGCTTTCGCGGTGGGGCCGTGCGCCTGCCAGATCCACGGGGCCTTCGGCTCGTACTCCACGGCGTGCAGGAGAAGGCTCGGGCCAGCGCGCGTGTCGACGGCGCAGGGTCGGTGTCTCGCGACCCTGATCGCCCTCGAGCCCCCCGCGCGACCCAGCATTGCGCATGCCTGAGGAGCGTGTCAGGCTGTGGTTCGGCAGGAGGCAGCTGGGGAGTCAACTGAGGCCAAGTGCTGTGCAAGCGTGGCCATCAGTTGTCCAGCATCCTCGGGGTGTTGAGCCGACCCAACGTTGGCGGCGCGTTCGTGGGCCCATGTCGGAGGTGGTGAGTCTTCTTTTGCACAATGGATGGGTCCGATGGCAGCTCCGACATGGGCTGTGCCAGCCGCTGCGTCTGGCGAGGTTGTAGAGTGGCAGTGTCCATGTGCAGCATGGGCAGGAATTGTTGATGTCGATGCGCCCAATCATGTCATGCACGACCTGCAGACGTCGATCTGAGCGCGCTTCTGGGAGGGCGCCAGTCGACACCATTGAGGATGGGCGTGGATTTTGTCTTTGCGGCGCACGTGCCCGCAGCTGCTGAGTTCGCCGCGAGCCTGGTCGCATGGCCGAGGTGCTTAGCATGGTCGCCGCTCGCCGAGCGCTTTCCTCTACTCGCGAAGTGCCCACTCGCCAACGTCCGACAAGCCATGCGTCTGCCTTTGTGTAATGTATTGTGCATTCCCTGCGGTGGAGCCATGCCATTTGCGATCGGCGACTTTGCGAGTAGTGGGGCGCGCTTCTCTAGCCACGGGCGGGAGTTGGCCGAGAAACTGTGGCGTGGAGGCTGCTGGTGACAAAGCCGTCAAGCTGCGGTTGCCTGATCGATGTCTTCGGTGCCAGTCGGAAAAGGAATAGGTGTTTCATCATGCATGGGGATGTTGTAAGAACGAATGGTCGCCAGCCTCTCAACGCTCAACTGGGTTGGGCCCGCGCGTGCTTTGAGCCGCTGGCGATGGGGTCCGCGGTCGCTGGAGGATTGCCAGTTGGCGCGACGGAGCGTGCCTCGTGGTGAGCAGTGCGCGATGTTGGTGGCGGCGCGAGCTGCCGAAGGCCTCGCGCGCGTCGCCGCCGACGGCGCCGTGGTGGCCGACGGCTGGTGCCAGCAGCGGTATTGGCGACCAATGGGTGAAGATGCAGATTTGTGGCGTCGGATCGGCGGCGCCCTGCGGGGCCGAGACCCGGCGGGCTTCGTAGTCTTGTGGGTGGGCTCGCACCTCGCGGGCGCCGGCTCGATCGCAGGGCGCGCTCCCTGGCATCTGGCGCGGCGCGGCCGCAGGTCAGCTGGCACTGGCAGCGGCCGCCGGGGCTCGCGTATGAGGTGGTTCGCGCGGAAAGAGGCGGGCGCGTCAGATGCGATTTCGGCCTGCGCGGGCGACGCTTGACTCCCTCGGCGCCGAGGCTGAGGCGTAGCATGCTGCCAGGGCAGCCCAGGGAAACGAGAGCCAGTGCTGCCGTCTCCTCCGCCTCCCCCTGCTTCGTCACTGCGCCGTGTCTTCACCGCGAGCCAAAGAGTTGACGATCGCGAGAACAAGTGCCTGCGTTGTTGTAGTTCGGCCACGTCATCCACTCGCGACGCATAGCTTCATAGCGCGTGCTTCACTCCTGTTTACATGGATGGCCCTTCTGGGGCGTTGGCTAAGGAGGGTGCCATTGCGTGTGGCAGGGGGTTGGGTCCACGCGTCTAATTCCATGAACATGCATAGAATCCAGAAGCTCTGGTTCTGTGCGGACTTTGGCTTTAACGGCAATGGAATCATCAGGAATCTGGGCCACATGTGTGTCCCTGGGGCTCCGAATGCGATTCAGCGCGAATAGTGAAGTCGGGTACAGTCCGATCGATGGCCCAAAACATTAAGCAAGGCCAAGAAGCTCGCAAGCTTTCGTAGTTCGCTTTCGACTCGCACCGCGATCGTTTTTTTGTTGTTCTCTCTCTCTCTCTCTCTTTCTCGCTCTCACTCATTCACTCACGCACTCACTCACTCACTCACTCACTCACTCCGTCTTCCTCCTCCTCCTTCCCGCTCTCAGTGAGATCTTTTGACAGTGAGACTTGATGCCCAGACCACAGCGAATACGACGACATGGCGACGGCGAAGTCGGCGGCACAACGTCGACGCCGGCGGCGGAAATTGCGCTGGCGTCGACGGAGGCGACGGCGGCGACGGCGAGGGCGGCGACGACCATGGTGGTGACGGCGACTGCGATGACGACGGTAGCGACGACGGTGACGGCGAAGTCGCATCCACTGTCTGCTCGCACTGGGAACGTTCTCGCTAGGTAAAGTCAGCACTGGGTTGCACGCCGTGGGCTGCTGGAGCGCGCTTCCTTTTTACAGATCCAGTGCTGGAGCGTACCCGTGTTGTCGGCATGGGCTGAAGGAGCGCCTTGGCGCGATACAGAGTGGGCGAGGGTAGGGCGCGGCGGCTGCGGGCTGTAGCATCGTTTTCGCGCCGTGCTTTCAAACAAGGGCTGCAGACGTGGCGAGGGTTCATGCGTGAAGATCGCTTCAGAGATACCTCGAGACACGTGCATATCAAATTCACCGTGGCA
>CAUYUJ010000007.1:46183-119646 GCA_963575745.1 Prorocentrum cordatum | reverse complement strand
CTACTACTACTACTACAACTACTACTACTACAACTAATACTACTACTACTACTACTACTACTACTACTACTACTACTACTACTACTACTACTACTACTACTACTACTACTACTACTACTACTACTACTACTACTACTACTACTACGACTACTACGACAGGGAGGGAGGGAGGAGAGAAGGGAGGAAGAAGGAGGGAGGAGGGAGGAAGAAGGAGGGAGGGAGGAGGGAGGAAGAAGGAGGGAGGGAGGAGACAGGGAGGGAGGAGGAGGAGGGAGGGAGGGAGGAGGGAGGGAGGGAGGGATACAGAGAGGGAGGGGGAGGAGGAGGGAGGAGGAAGGAGGGAGGGGGGGAGGAGGGAGGGAGGGAGGAGGGAGGAGGGAGGAGGGAGGAGGGAGGAGACAGGAGGGAGGGAGGAGGGAGGAGGAATTGAGGGAGGAGGGAGGCCGGAGGGAGGAGGGAGGAAGGAGGAGCGGAAGGAGGAGGGAGGAGGGAAGGGCCGACCCCCCCCGCTCCGAATTGCCTGCCCTCGCCCCCCCCCTGGCCCTCCAGACGGCCCGGGGGGCAACCATAATTGTCCCCCAGAGAACTTTATTTGTTCGCCCTGGGGGGGCCCTCCGTGGGCGGCGCCCCCTCCCCCCCTTATGTGGGCCCAACCAGGCCGGCGAAACTATTTTTTTAAACGTCCGCCCTCAAATGTTTTTTTTTTAATCATATGCCTCCATTAAGGGATGGGAGGGAGGGATAGGGTGTCAGATATGACCCGAGCGCACCTAGCTTGCCCTCTCCCCCCTCGCCCTCCCCACTTCTCTCGCTCCCACTCCCTCACAGTTGCTTTTTTCTCTCCCAATCTGGCTTGCCTAAGGAGTTCTTATTTGGTTACAGGTTGGTGCCTCGTTGGGCTATTTTGCCCGCTGCCCAGAGGTTCCCTGGGTTATGCCAAGAAATGCCAAGCAACGCCAAGCAATGGCAAGCAATGGCAAGCAATGGTAAGCAATGCCAAGTAATGCCAAGCAATGCCAAGCAATGCCAAGCATTGCGCCCATGAAATAGGAAGCTTTCCCCTATTGGGGTCGCGCCGGGTTCAATAAAAATAACCCGGCGCGACCGCAATTTATTGTTTTGAATATCAATATATCTCTATCTCGTTCATTTGTTGGTTGTTTGTTTTCTTGTTTGTGGTTCTGATTGTTGTTTCTTTCTTGAATTCTCTCTCTCTCTCTTTCTCTATCTCTCTCTTGATATGTATATGGGTATCTAGCCTCGGCCCGAGGACCCTCAGCGGTCCGAGCGCTACCCTGAGATCTCCACCCCCTGTTGTTGTTTTGAAGATCCTCCCGGTGAGGCCGGATACGGTTTAAGGATCGTTATTGAGCGACGCATTCTTCCCATCCTTCCCGCCGCGAGCCGCAACGATGGGCAGACCCACCCCTGCGCTGTGCTTCTTCGTCGGCAGCCCCGCCCTCCAAGGGCCGACGCGTCACCGGTGCAGGGACAGCCCTGACGCGGAAAGACGCTTGCATCGCTGCCCTAAAAGCGGGAGCCGCCAATTGTGCTGCATTAGCTTATGATGGCCTCGCCCATGGGACCAAGGACCGGCCCATCGACGACTACACCAAAAACGAGCGTAAGCTAGACAAGCTTCGCCTCGCTCTCCAGCGGCTGTGCGCCAAGCACAGTATCAGCTGGACGCTGGACCGCTGGAAGCTCGGCTGGTGCACAGGCACCAGGCCGCAGCTCCAACGCCACGGGGACCGACTCCCCTCTGCTGAGCCTCGATCCGGCGCGCTGGTCAGTGCCCGTCGTCGCCCAGCAAGCGCGCTCCCCAAAGGGGACCGCGGTCGCGAGCACTATCTCCCTCCACTGCCGTCTGGGAGGCGAGAGGCTTTTCGCCCAAAGAAAACGGACCATCCAGGCCTCTCAATGCCAATGCCCGTCATCAAGCGTACGGGTAAGCACCGTCCACCAGATCGGGCAACAGAGGTTCGTTGCAGTCGAAACTAGGCCGTCGTTGCCTTGGATCCTTCTCAGGGGATCTCCTGGCTCCAAGTCAACATCCACGAGACAGAGGCGGTGGCTGCCGTCGCGGACTTCACCACCCTCTTCATCCAGCAGTTCTCGTGGGCGGTCTTTGACCAATGGCACTCTGCACGGAGGGGCCGCAGGTAAACCCGAGGCCTCGGCCCGCCACCGTTACGCGTACATCAGAAGTAGTCAGGGCAATATCGAGTTGGACGACACTCTTCGGCACGCGTTGGCCGCCATACCCACCGCTGACTTCAGCGCCGTGCAAGTCACGAGGCCCGTTGCGAGGCTGTGTCGGCACGGTACAACCTTGGGGAAAACGACGCTCACTGCAGTGTTTGGCACCCGAAACACATTCAAGACGGCCAACAGGCCTCTCAAGACGGCCCTTAGACGGCCACTGAGTGCGCCAAGACAGCCCAAGCGGCGCCCATGACGTTTTCGAAGGACCCCTTGACTATCCCAGGAGTGGCCCAATAGGGCGAACGCGAACCGACAATTCGAGCTTTCCGCCTCCAAGAGGCCCCCCGGAGGCCCCAAGAGGTCCCCTAAAGGCTTTCAGAACGCCACCAAAACGCACCCAGAGGCGTCCAAGAGGCCCGCAGGAAAGAAGTCCAGGCCGCGAATGGGTACAGATGGCTCGAAAAGAGCACCTGGACGGGGCAGGAGGCTCCCAATCCGACACGCGTGCACTAAGAACGCTCCACGACCCGCAGCTGGATCAAGGCGGGGAGGGACGCGAGGATCCTGTCCGCTACCTCTGCGTAGACTCCCAGCAGTGGGCCTGCATGGCCGAGCAACTTCTGGTGCTTGCAAGCGGACCCATCGAGCTGTGCGGGAGCTTCAGCTTGGCATGGGGCTTGTCGGTCGAGGCGCGCGTCCCAGATGCCCCGCGAAGAGGCTTTCCCACAGCCGTCCTCATAGTGCCATGTTCCATGCAGCCGTCGGCTGACTGCGGGCGGTGCCGCACCTGCCCAGCTGGTCGCCTGTGCCATCCGCTTGCGCCGGCTTGGGCCAAAACTATGGGCGCCAGGCTCCAGGCGTGAGCCTCAAAGGCGACGAACGGAGCAGGAAGAGGAGGGAGAGGAGGAAGGAGGATGGCAGAGGAGGAGGAGGAGGCGGAAAGGGGGGAGAAGTAGAGGACCAGTGCAAACCCAAGAATGATCATCGATGTCGCAATCAACCTCGCCTCCAACACCATATTCAAATGCCCTTGCAGTATTAGTTTTCACTGAGGGAAGTACTTCGTCGGATAACAAGCGGATGAAACTCCTGAGCTGTGCCAGGACACCATTCCTGGGGCTTCAACTCCACGAATCATCGTCGCTGGTGCGTGTCGACGATTCTGAATCGCGCCAGAACGCACCTTCTGCGGATTCATTCAACGCCACGAATCAACGAGACTGTTGCGTCCTGACAGTCCGACATGAAACGATGTCTTCCTCCATCCGTGAGGCTCGTGCAATTTGCATAGACGAATGTGCGCGGCGCTACGGCGATAGCCACATTCAAAAATGCCAGCGCCATTTTTTGAGACGGATGTGCGCGGTGCCCAAGACGACGGCCATATTTGGAGAACGACCTGCCTCCAATCCGGGAAATCTTTGCAAACCTTTCTGAAGGATGTGCGCGGAGCTTGGCGAGAGCCACATTATGAAAACGCCCGCCCACCATGCGTGAAGCTGTTGCAAATTTTAGGATTCATTATCATGAATGATGAGGGCGTCTCATGCGAAACGCACGGCCCGCCTCACGACCAGCCTCGGGGCGCGACAGGGGGGAGTTATGCAGGAGGTAAACGAATGGATGAGGAGGAGGAGGACGAGGAGGATGAGGAAGAGGAGGAGGACAATGACAAGGAGGAAGAGAAGGAAGAGGAGGAAGAGGAGGAGGAGGAGGAGGAGGATGAGGAGGAGGAGGATGAGGATGAGGAGGAGGAGGAGGATGAGGGGAGGGAGGAAAAGAAGGAGGGATGCCACCCACGAAACCTCAACGAATATCCAAGACGCTTCCGACACTCAACGCAGGCGCCACGGCGGACTGGTCCTGATGACGCCCCAGCAGTACATGCGGTTTTGCATGTGTCTGTACGCGTGCCGTTGGAAGCGGCGGTAGGTTTGATCTCACCCACCACGCGAGGTTCGTCGCGCCGATCATGGCGATGGAAGCGTTGGTAATCGTTGTCGAAGTCAGGGAGGTCATGGCAGAGGTAGCGGTAGCGAGGGTGGCGGCGGTAGCGAAGGCAACCGTGGCGACCCTATAACTAGAGCCTAAGCGCCCGCGTTGCGCGCGTGGTACTAGTGTTATATATATATATGCTTATATATAGATGTATCTATACATGCATAGACATGCGCCCCCTCTCTCTCGGCGTGCGTGCACTTATGCATTTCCACAATTCGAAGCGCGAACGTTTTCAAGAGTGTCTGTGTGCTGTGCGTGTGATTGCGTTCCCTCCGCATTGGCTTTCACATTGGGCATCTGGGGCATATGGCGCTGCGATTGATCCCGAACCCCGGGCGCTGGTCCGAGTATCTCTTTCGCGTTTCGTGGGGCGCCATCCCCGGCGAGACCGGTCCCGTGTTGATTCGATCGATGCGATTCGTTAGAGATCTCGCCCAGCTCGATCCGACTCGATTTTGTGCGTTGGGCGGTCCGATGTGGCCCGATGCTTGCGCGGGTCAGTTGTTTATCTTGGTTCCGCCAGTCTGGTTCGATTTCGATTCCGTGCCAGTGCAATCCGATCATATTCGAACTCCAGTTGGATTTGATTCAGCGATTCGATGCGAACTTCCCACGCTGGGGCCCACTTGTCGTCACGCGGTCCAGACCTCCCACGACGTGATTGGTTCACAACCTGGATCGCCGCTTCGTCACCCCGAGGAGCTTCGTCGGGTCGTCATTCCGGTCTGGTGTTGATGTCCGGGACGATCGGGGCACCCCGGGGACACCGTCGGCGAGGCGCAGTTACAAGAGAACATCCCGAAATTTGGCCAACATCGGACGACAATCGGCGGATAACGTTTTTCCCGCGATCGGCGGAAAACGCTTTTCCCGCGATGCGCGGCCAAGGTCGCTGCGACGCGAAGAAGTGGGCGGTCGCGCGTCGCGTCGGCACCACCCAAACATGCTAGTATTTTTGTCAGCGTCGGCCACGCAAGGGCGACGCGCACATTCGCAAATCCTACAATACCTGTTTTGTGGCAGGCGCAACGATCTATCACATGATTATGTTCTATCAGTTTACGTCAAATGTGTGTTTTCAACAGAGGCATATCGTACTAGTATGTTCTGATGCGTCCCAGCGCACATCTCCCTCTATGCCGTACCCCCCTGACGCGACATCTTGAGGTGTATCCTTGCGCCCGCCACGGAACATCATTTATGGGCTATAGGTTTTCCGAGCGTGCGCGCCGCCCGTACGTGGTGCAGGAGGGAGGAGGAAAAAACGTCGCATTCTATTTTCAGCACTTCCCTGGCGTGGCGTTTTGCTGTCCGCAGCAGATCCTCACTGACATGTTCCTTCTACCTGTTCTGTGCACGCAGGCACTCTGGTGTACACCAGCGCTGCGTTGCACGCGGGTGCTGTAGTGTAAACAGGCGCTGTGGTGTGCACAGGCGTTGCGGTGCACGTGAGCATTGTGGTGTAGACAGGCGCTGTCTTGCACATGGCCGACGCACCGAGAATGAGTATCTTTGCTAGGTATCCGTGCGACGCGCGACCGCTGGCCTCGCCCCTCCCCAGCTTCTTTTTCTCCCCACTTCCCCCCCCTTTTGCTCCTTCTTCTCCTCCTCCCTCCTCCCCCCTCCTCCTCCTCCTCCTCCTCCTCCTCCTCCTCCTCCTCCTCCTTTTCCTCCTCTTCACTCTTCCTCCCCCCCCTCCTCCCCTCCTCCTCCTCCTCCTCCTCCTCCTCCTCCTCCTCCTCCTCCTCCTCCTCCTCCTCCTCCTCCTCCTCCTCCCCTCCCCCCTTCCTCCTCCTCCTTTCCTCCTCCTTCTCCCTCCTCCTCCTCCTCCTCCTCCTCCTCCTCCTCCTTCCTCCTCCTCCTCCTCCTGCTCCTCCTCCTGCTTCTCCTCCTCCTCCCCCGCCCCCCCTTTTATTCACTTCCTCACGTCGCAGCGACCCCCTGGCCGCATCGCGAGCAAAACTTTGGGCGCCGCTGCTGCGGCCTGCCCGCGTTGCCGCCGCCCTCGCCCGCGCTGCCCTGGCTGCTCCTCCGACGGGCCGGCCGTCTTTCCCCCCCTTGTAAGGCCAGACTTGGAGGAGGAGGCTCCTGCTCCTCCTCCTCCTCCTCCTGCTCCTCCTCCTGCTCCTCCTTCTCCTCCCCTCCTCCTCCTCCTCCTCCTTCCTCCTCCTCCCCCTTCTCCTTCTCCTCCTCCTCCTCCTCCTCCTCCTCTCCTCCTCCTCCTCCTCCGCCTCCCCCTCCTCCTCCTCCTCCTCCCTCTCCTCGTCCTCCTCACCATTCCCACCATCCTCTTGCCCCTCGTTTCCCCCCTACCCTTCGCTGTAAGGCCAACCGTGTGCAGCTTTCTATGGTATATGTTCGCGCCGCGTTGACGCCGCCAGCGGCCCAGAGTCGCAGGATGTCGCGCGATCAGTGCTGCCGTGAAGCCGCGATCGTTCGAGGATGTTCGAGGTTGAGCGATCCACACGGTGTCAGAAGCCAACGCCCACGTCATCGCGATGTGAACTTGCCCTGTCCGCAGCACGGCTGCTTTCTCCCTGAGGCTACGGTTCGCTACGCGAGTGTGATTTTTGCAGGTCGGTTCGGGTGGCGTCGCCAGTTTGCCCAGAGAGCTTCTGTTTCGCGCCGTGGTGGTCGCAGCGATGGGTGGAGATTCTTTGATCGCGTTCTCCCGTCCCCCCCCCAACAAAAACGGATTTCCCCTCGTGGCTAAAACATCGCGACGGAAAGACCTTCGGACGTCTTCGTCTGCTCCCCAGCCTCGGGATGCTCTCGTGCAGGTGCGCCTCGCCGAGGGCGCTCCAGGGGTGCCCCGATCGTCCCGAGCGTCCGCTGGACACCGAAGGTATGACCCGAAAACCACACCTCCCCTCCTGGCCACAAAACTCACAATGGAAGGGTCTTGGCAATTTTCGGCCTCAGGGAGCCACTGAGGGCCCAGGGGCCGTCATGATCTACTCGGGATGGAAATCCGGCCCCTCGGAATGGGCCTAGTCGCCTAGTCCAATGGGGAGCTGCGTTGTGAAGAAATCACGGCGTCGGAGGTCTGGAACCCAAGATCTCCAACGATGAGATTTTCCAATTCCGGTGTTTTTCGTTGGTCTCGGTTTCGGTTAACATTGGATTTTGGCATGGGTTTTTTGATTTCCGGCGATTTCGGGCCCCAGGCCATCAAAACTGGCGCGGGGAGGAGAAACCACCCCAGGGGAAGGGCTCAAGACCTCTCTGGGGCCGCGTGCTGAAAAAACACATCGTCGTCCGTCTGAGAAGCGTGCTCTATTCTCTGATGCCCGAGGCGCTTCTCGGCTGGAGGTGCCAGTCCATGTGGCATGATTGAAAGGTGTCCTGGTTGAAACAGGTCCTGCACCCCCCCGAGCTGTCTCCGGGACCAGCTAGAAGTCAGGATCCGAAAACACGCCTCCCCCCGAGGCAAAACATAGAGAATCTAAGAACATCATATCGTCGGAGACCTGGGGTCAGAACCTGGCGCGAAATAGGCATTGCGACAGGGTCAAGAAGTAAGTGCGCGCGCCAACATGTGCGCGCATGCATGTTGATATGTGCGTTCACGTGTGCATCTGCGCGAATCTGGGCAAGAGTGAAGTGAGGACGCCTTCATCCAGCAGCACATGAGCCCGCAGATGGATATTTCCCTGTGCGTTCTTCCAGGCTTCGGCGGCTTCTACTTTACGACACTGTCCCTGTCTTGCCCTCCCGCTTTTCTCGACGTCTCGCCCTTTGCCTAGTTTCGTAATCTTCCCAAGTGTTCCTCTCTTGATGTCCCAGTCTCCGTCTTCAAGACAAATCTGCTCACCCCTCCTTCTTTCTCCCGAACTCTCTTTCTCGGGTGCGGGCGCCTCTTCGGACTGTCGTCAGGCAGCCAGGGGCTGATGGCTGGAACGCGAGGCGGAGTGCCAGCTTCACTACATATCAGGAGGGAAAGAATCACAGACAGAATGAATCGTCGATTCCCCAGAAAATATGGAACCCATGAAATATAGGAAATATGTGAAATCGGGCGAGGTAGCTCGCCCCGCCTGCAAGCGGTGCGGACGGCGGGCTGCAGCGGAGACGCATGCCAAGAGACACCCTGCTTGCCTCCAGTCGGGCCTATCCCTCTACAGGGGGAATATCCCCAAACAGTCAAAACATAGTCAGGGGACTATTTTTTGAATATTTTTTGACCATTTTGGAATATTTTTTGGGTAGTTTTTATGTTTCGTCGAAAATCCCCCTGTAGGGGGACACGCCCGACTTGATGCTTGCGTCCAGGGTGCTCTGGGCTTCTTGGGTTTCGATGGCTTTGCGATGGAGAGCGTGACGTTCCCACGCCCAACATCCAGGGGCGCCCTGGGGCCTCAGGGTTGGGTTTCTTGTGGAAGGTTTCGTGTGGACTGACCTCCGCTGTATGCATTCCTCCCCGTGTGCGTAGCGGAGAAGCAATGTCTCCCTCTCTCGAGCGATTTGGCTTGGGGGAGAGTCCAGAAGGAGTTTCCAAGGCGCCCGCAAACCTCGCATCGATCTCTGGATCTCCCAGAGGTTCCCGGGCGCCCGGCCAAAAAGTAGTTCCGCAAATGGAATCAGTTGTTCCCTAGGTCGCCGCGATCTGTAGTGAAAACCGTAGTATTCAGTCCGGCATCTCCCTCTCACAGGAGGAGTATACAATAATAGTCAGACAACGGTATGGCGACGATTTTTTGTTTAAATTTTCCAAGCAACTATTTGTTTGAACATGTTTTGAGTACTTCTTTTTTGTCGTCCAAGATCCGCCCGTAGAAGGACATGCCCGACCCTTGGGGCCATCTTGGGCGTCCTCGGGGCCTCTCGAGGGTCTCTTGGCCATCTTCAGGGCCCGCTTGGCCTGTCTTGGGCGTCTCCGGGAACTCTCCCGCGGGCCCGGCGCGCGCACGGGGAGTCTATAGGCTGCTGGCCAGGAACCTCTTCGGGCCGGATGAAAGGGGGGGATTGGGAAAGGGGGGGTTACGAAATCTGCTGCATGCAGCTGGTTTCGGCCTCACCGAGGGGCCCATTCCTCGATACATGGCCGCCTCCGGCGCCGGGAGGCGCCGGGAAAATCAGCTGCGCGAGGTGATTCTCCCCCCCTCCCTTTGCTATCCCCTCCTTTCGCCCGACGCGACCTCTCCGGGAGCGCCCCCCAGAGGCCCGGAGCACTCCTGGGGGGTCGGGGAGCACCGGGCCGGGGCCCGAGGCCGCGGCCCCTCGCAGTTCCCGCGCCCGCCCTTTGCCCTCGGGGGCAGGAGCAGCGGGTCCAGGCCGGCATGGCCGACGACACTGCGGGAGCCGTCACGTCGGGGGCGGCCACGAGAGGGGGGCGATGCCCAGGGTTAAGTCGGGCCTGTCCCTTACAGGGGGACTTCGGGCGAGAAAGTACAAAAGCTCATGAATACTCCCAACATGCTCAAAAATAGTGAAGAAGTAGTCCCCAGACTTTTTTTGTTACCGTTTTGGAATGCTCCTCCTGTAGAGGGACAGGCCGAACTTAAGACTAGGGGGGGTGGACAGCGTGGCGGGGGCCACGATCTCTCCCCAGATCTCATGGCGCCTCTTCGTAATTCGATGCGTTCCAGGGCCCCCCCCCCTGGGCCGCTTCCGCGCACACGCCGCCGGCCACGATCTGCGCCCCCCCTCCTCTTGGACGCCCCCCCCCTCTTGGACGCCCCCGAGCACTGTGGGAACCGCCATGCATTGCACGCGATGCGCGCTGCACGGCTCCGAGGGCATCCGTGGAAGGACGAGGGGTGAGGCCCCTGGCTCGAGGAGGACGGGGACGGAGACGAGAGGCAGCAGAGGGGGTGAACAGTGGACAGTTTCGCGGGTCTCGGCCCCCCCAACGATGGCGAGGTCTAGTCTGAACCCGCGGCGTGGCGTCACTCCGGTGGGCCCCCCAGCAGCCCTCGAAAGTGGCGACAAGTTCAAATTCTTAGCTAATTACCCAGCGATGGCGAGCTCTACTCAGAATTTGCGGTGAGGTGTCATCCCAGTGGCTCCCGCAGCAGCCCTCGGAAGTGGCGTCAGTTTCGCGGTTCGCAGCCCCACAGGGATGGCGCGGTCTAGTCTGAATATGCGGTACGACGTCGTTCCCCACAGCAGCTCTCGAACATGGCGTCCGTTTTGCAGTTGGCAGCCCCCCAGGGATGGCGAGGTCTAATCTGCATCTGCGGTAAAGCGCCACACCGCTGGACCCCTCAACCGCCTTCGAAAGTGACTACTGTTTCGCAGTTCGCAGATCGCCAGGGGTGGTGATGTCTAGTCTGAATCTGCGGTGAGACGTCACTCAAGTGGACCCCCCAGTGGCCGTCGAAAGTGGTGGTCGTTTCGCAGATCGCAGCCCCACAGGGATGGCGAGGTCTAATCTGAATCTGTGGTTTGATCTGCCTCCTAGTAGTCTCAATTCGGGAACGTTCCTTCAATTGTCGTGGTATTTGGAGAGCATCCGACCGAGGAAGATGAGGTGGAGGACAAAGGAGGACCGCTACCTTCTCCTTCTTCTCCTCGTTCTTCCCCTCATTCGTCTCATCGCCCCCTTCGTCCTTGCCGTCCCGCTCCCGTCTTCTGTCCTCGTCCTCTTCGGCGGCGCGCAGCTCGGTGGCGCGAGGGGGCTGGACATGCAAGACGACAAGAAGACCAGGGGTTTTACGAAGGCAGGGGCCGTTGTAGAGAGGTTCGTGCGTTTCTGAGAGGGCCTCGTAGAAGCTGTGGGGGGGGCTGCGAGAACCCCCCAGCGTTCTTAGAGTCCCCCCGCCTCCTCGCGCCACCCAGTTGTGTGCGCCGCCCAGTCCTCCCCTTCCTGCCCTGTATCTGCTGATCCAGTTTCTGCTCCTCTCCCTTCCTTGTGTCCTCGTCTCCGTGTTTTCCGTCTCGGCGTGCCCTTTCTCATCCTCGTCCCGTTTCTCCCCTCCGTCCACGTCATCACTTTCCCAGGGGAACGGAAAATTAGTTAGCCTGGCGAATGACCCAACCATATGCAGTGTGAATGCCGTCGTTGTATGCACCGCGTTCGGAGGAGCTCCCTGTAGGGCCACGAAAGGTGTGAGGGGTGTGCCAACTTTTTTCTGGTGGGCGCAAGCGAAAGCAGCCACTGGGGCCGTCGGTGGAGCTCCCTATGGGGCCGCGAAACGTGTGAGGGGTGTGCCGAAATGGGTGCGGTGGGCGCATGCGAACGCAGCCATTGGCGCCTTCGTTGGAGCTCCCGATGGGGCCACGAAACGCGTGAGGGGTGTGCCGGAGTGGGCGTTGGTGACGCATGCGGGCGGTGGCACCAGGGCCTTCGTTGGAGCTCCCTATGGGGCCACGAAACGCGCGCGTGAGGGGTGTGACGACATGCGTGTGGGTGACGCATGCGGGCGGTGGCACTCAGGGCTTCGGTGGAGCTCCCTATGAGATCACGAACCGCGTGAGGGGTGTGCCAAATTGGGTTTCGGGGACGCATGCGAACGCAGCCACTGGCGCCTTCGGTGGAGCTCCCGATGGGGCCACAAAACGTGTGAGGGGTGTGCCAAATTGTTTTTTTGGGGGGGACGCATGCGGGCGGTCCCACTGGGGGCTTCGGTGGAGCTCCCTATGAGGTCACGAAACTCGTGAGGGGTGTGCCAAATTGGGTCGGTCCCACTGGGGGCTTCGGTGGAGCTCCCTATGAGGCCACGAAACGTGTGAGGGGTGTGCCAACTTGTTTTTGTTGTGGGGGACTTCTGCGGGAGATCCCACTGGGGGCTTCGGTGGAGTTCCCTATGGGACCACGAAACGTGTGAGGGGTGTGCCAAATTGGGTGTGGGGGACGCATGTGGGCGTTCCCATTGGGGGCTTCGGTGGAGCTCCCGATGGGGCCACCAAACGTGTGAGGGGTGTGCCACATTGGGCGTGGGGGACGCATGCGGGCGGTCCCATTGGGGGCTTCGGTGGAGCTCCCTATGGGGCCACGAAACGTATGAGGGGTGTGCCAAACTGGGTGTGGGGGACGCATGCGGGCGGTCCCACTGGGGGCTTCGGTGGAGCTCCCCATGGGGCCACGAAGCGTTGTACTGGGTGGGTGAAACGCAGGAAGGAGGGGGAGGAGGGAGGAGGGGAAGGAGGAGAAAGGAAGGAGGGAGGAACGCGGGGACCGTCTCTTCAAAACGAGGACCCAACACCACAGGATGGTTGGGGAAAACTCGGAGCCGCGCGGATTTCTTGGATCCGCGCTGGACCCCCTTCCCTGGCGCGCGGAGCGCGCCAGGGGGGGGGCCCCAGCGCCGACCCGAGAAACCAGCGCAGACCTCCGAGTTATCATGCTTATGTCATTGTTCGTTTCCCTATTCCTGCTCCCCCTCCCCCCTCCTCCTCCTCCCCCTCCTCCTCCTCCTCCTCCTCCTCCTCCTCCTCCTCCTCCTCCTCCTCCTCCTCCTCCTCCTCCTCCTCCTCCTCCCCCTCCCTTGTCGGAGGGCCGCCGCCGGCCCAGGCCACCCGCGCATCGCCGCACTCGGCAAGAGCGTCGGTGTGGCGTGCCTGCTCGAGGCAGCTGGCAGGCGCGCGGGGCCTCGTCCCGGCGCGGTGGTCCCGTCGTCGTCCCTGCGCATCCTCGCGCCCGACGTCATGGCGCCAACACCGCAGAGCGGATTTCGCTCGGAAAGCAGTGGGATGGGCCCGGAGTGGCTTGGCTTGGAGATTCTCGTTCCGGATTTCGGAGCGACTTTCGGGCGGATTCTTCTTGGCAGGCAGTGAAGATCACAAGCCATCCACGTGAAGTTCGCGTCGTTTTTCGTTCGCCGTTTCGGGGTTTGCGCTGAAGAAATCCGCGCAACAATCCGCCGCGGCACGTCTGCAAAGTCGGTGCAATGATCGATGAGGAAGTCATGACGGGATATTTTTGGCCGTCTTCGGCCTCCGGGCATCCGGGGGCCTTTGTTGGGCACCCTGGTGTGAAGAGTGCACTCCCCTGCCCCTCTGCCGCCCGTGCCACCATGTGTGTATGTTGTACACGCTTGTCTTGTTTTGTGGCATGCACGCTGCCCGCCGCTGTTTTGGCCCTAGTCCTAGGGCCCTGGGACGCACCCGCAGTTGGACTGCCGCGCGGTCTTTGCTGAAAACAACTGCACTGACATTGGTAGCGGAGCTAGTAAGCTCCAGCGGACGCACTGCGTGCTCTGCTTCGGTGGTTGTGACCACCCGCGTGGGCCGCCATGGCCACCAGCCACGACGGCTCAGACGTGGAGGCTGCGTCCTCCGCAGGCACAGGTCCCCCGGACCTGCATGCAGTCCTGCGCGTGATGGCCGAGACCCAGCGGGAGCTCTTGGCCTTGCATCGGGATCGTGGCGACGGCGGTCCCAGACGTACACGTCTACTGCTGTCGCAGGTGAGGCTCCCAGAGTTCGATGGTGGAGTCGGTACGAGTACTAAGAAGTACCGAGAGTGGCGCAAGGAGGTTGAAGTCATCCGCAACCTCAATCAGCTCTCAGACGTGGAGCTGGGCCTGATCATCTACAGTCAAGTGACAGGTCGAGCCAAAGAGCTCATCGAGGTGCTTGACGCGTCGGACCTCCGACGCGAGGAGACGCTCGAGACCATCTTTGCTATCTACGACGACGCCTTCGAGAAGATGGATCACGAGCGCCTCGATCAGGTGCATCAGGATTGGGAGCGAGCACACCGTCGAGCTGGGCAGCCGATCATGGATTGGACCACGTACCTGCGCAAGAAGCGCATGGAGTTGCAGCTCGAGGATCCCACATCAGCGATCAGCGATCGCGCATTGGCAAGCAAGATGCTTCGTGGCGCTGGACTGTCGCAGAAGGAGCGAGCGCAGGTGCTCTTCAACTGTGGCGGCATCTACGACTCGAAGCGGATGGAGGTTGTGCTGAAGGCAGCCTATTCGAAGGTGCACGACACCGAGAAGCGCTCAGTGCTCCCTCGCCGCTCGCCGTTTGCGGCGCAGCGTGAGCACGGGCGCTCCTCTGGGAGTTCGGGCGGTCGCTATCCGCACCCTCCCATGGCTCGTAGGCCATGCGTGCTGCGAGGACGCCCTGGCCAGCACGTACACGAGGTAGAGAACGGCGAAGACTACGATGAACACCACGGCGACCTCGAGGAGGCGCATCATGACGAAGATGAAGCAGACGACCAGGACGATGGAGACCATGGAGGGGCCGAGGGCACCCTCTTCGAGGACGGCGCTGAGGTCGACGAGGAGCTGGTGTCGGACAACGACGGGCCTGACGACGAGGAGTACGAGGCACCGGAGGATCTTCAGGAAGCGTTCTTGGCCGGCTGGAGGGCCAAGCAGAAGACGGCGGTACAGCGTCAGAAGCGCGGGTTCGTTGCTCCTCGGCAGCGGGACCCCAAGAAGATCAACGCTAGCGGCTCCTTCCAGGCTGGTCGGAAGCCGACAGACCAGCGCAAGGCTAACAGCCGGTGTGCTGACTGCGATCAGCCTGGCCACTGGCGTGGCGACCCGGAGTGCCCCAAGGTGAAGAGTGGCGAGCGCGAGCCGTACAACAAGATCGGGCCTAAGAATGGCCAGCCAGCGTCGCCCAACCAGCGGACCTCTGTGAAGCCGCCGGCGCCTAGGCAGGTGCATGGGCCGATCGTCCACTGGGTTGGCATGGCAGGCAGTGCCGAGGAGCGTCGTGGCCGCGCTCCATGGCGCCGTGCTCCCCAGTCGGCGCCTGCCCAGAGGCGTCCAGTGGAGGGTCGAGCGGACGCGCCAGAGCGGATCATTATGCACCCCAGGCCCAACAGCATGCCTGCGCCGAGCCTACGCCAGGACGCCGATGACGGCCCAGGGGCCGCACAGAGCAGTGATGAACGCGCGCGCGCCCGTGCCAGGCGCGGGGAGGATCAGGAGGGCGAGGATGCTGTCGTGCGTTGCCATCGCATTCTGGCCAACACCCACGCAAAGGGGCACAGCGTGGAGTTGGAGTTTCCTGACCTTGCCACGGTCCATCACATCGTGGAGCGCGTGACGAACAAGAAGCCTATCTTCTTCAAGCAAGGCCGCTTCGAGAGCCTCGACTTCGTCCAGGGTCGGCTCGTGCGCCTGCAGCTGACCACATCGAGGCCTTGTACGGCGGCTGAGGTGGATCTCGACGAGATCACGGCAACTATATTCAAGATCGTGATGGGCGGCAATCGTGATACCAAGCCCCGTGGCGATCGGCGCGGTGAAGGCGGGAGTCGTGACACCAAGCAGCGTGAAGATCATCATCGAGATCGTCGGGGCGACCGCCAGCGTGATCGGGGAGCTGTTCTTCGCGAGCCTCGCGCCCCTCCTCCGCCCGAGGCGGAGGCTTCCTCGCGTTCAAGGTCGCGGAGTACACCAGGAGGCCGCGGTGTGAAGAAAGAGAAGCGGAGTCCACCAGAAGACCGCGGTGAGAAGGAAGAAAAGGAAGAAAAGAAAGAGAAGAAGAAGAAGGCGAGGAGCAGCAAAGAAGAGAAGAAAGAGAGAAAGAAGGCAAGAAGCAGCAAGGAGGTGAAGAACGAGGACGAGGCCAGCGAGGATCCTGAGGCCACCGAGGACGACAACGACCAGCGGCGTGAGGATAAGGAGGTGCCGTTCACGCCAGAGGAGATGGACGAGATCTTCTGCAGCTGGTATCCGCGTCAGGATATCTTCAGGGATTACCTGACGCCGCCGGCAACCATCCACTTCATCACTAAGAACGATCGCATCGTGCGCCTCAATCTCTACACGCGCCGCTGCGAGAAGCCAGATTTCTCCTTATCCAGCGGCCCTGCGAGGGCCCATCCCGTATACGTGGTGGAGGCGTCGGCAAAGGGAGCATCGAAGACCAAAGAATCCCCAGACGGAGCTGTGCCTGGACTAACGTCTGCCGCTCCGACTGGGGAGGCCGCCGCTGTCCCTAAGGAAGAGGACTGGGTCATGGCAGGAGCCTCCGAGGAAGTGAGAAAGAGCGAGGAAAAGAAGCGACTAGAGGTTTTGCAGCGTGATAAAGCTGAGTTGCTGGATCGCCTCGCGCTGATAGAGAAACAGGAGATGGAGATGCACGCCCGATTGAACCCATGCGAGGTCTACGACGGCCTACAGAAGCGACGTGAGCAGGCACCTCTGCCAGAGCGTGCCCTGCCCACATCTCCTGAGCAGCAGGGAGTCGGAAGCGTGTGGAAGAACATGGAGGCAATACGACGGCGTGTCCACCTTCCAGCGCCTCCAGGAGCCGCGAGCTCAGGTGCCCCTGCCGCTGCGACGGCATCTTCAGCTGCATCTGGAGTCCCGCGTGTAGTCACCGCCTCTGGACGGAGCTACGTCATGAGTGTCGGTGCCACGCAGAGTGACCTGGAGAAGCAGCAGATGCATCGAGCCATGTACGACTCGCAGTTCGACGGCGAGAGGCTGGTTCCAGGCCCGAAGGCGAAGTTCGACCCAGAGCTCATGCAGCAGCAGGCTGAATGTGTTCATCCTGTGGGCGAGTTGAAGTGGCAGTCAAACGGCACCGTGATCTTCGCGAAGTGCAAGAAGTGTTCGCTGAAGTCGGTGATTCATTACACGCTGGAGAAGCCCAAGAAGGATGAAGGGGAACCTTCCAAGAACACCCCAGACGGAGCTGTGCCAGGACTAACGTCTGCCGCCCCGACTGGGGAGGATGTTGCCGTCAAAGGGGGCGCGGACCCCTGGGCAGCAAAGGGCGCAGACCCTTGGGCAGCAAAAGGGGGATCTGCGGCCCACATGGTCACCACCCGAGAGGAGTGCCCCCGCAAGGTGGTAGATGAGCAGTCCGTCATGCTTGTTGTCTTGCCCGCGGGGCTGGCTATGATTGACACGGGCTGCAAGCGGGCTGTCGGTGGACGTCCGTGGCATGTCGAGCTGCAGAAGACTTTGGATGCCATGGGCGTGCCGTACCACAGCATCAATCAGCGCGAGTACTTCAAGTTCGGCCCAGGCGTGCCGCTCTTGTCAGAGCGTGCGTGGTGCTACACAGTCGGCATCAACGGTACGCAGGGCGAAGTTGTGATCTCCGAGGTCGATGCCGAGGTGCCAGGTCTCATCGGCCCTGATGAGATGGCAGAGTGGGACGCAGCAATCAGCTTCAGGAACGGTACTTTCACGGCGAATGGTGTGACCAAGCCGTTGGTCCCGGCTGCGTCCGGGCATCCGTGCGTGTCATTGCTGGATTTCCCGGCACCGGTCACGAGTGCCTTCCCCGTCGGACAGTCCGAGGAGCAGGACGAGCTCGCAGACGAGATGTTCAGCGGAACTGCGAGTCACGAGGAGAAGGATGAGCGCAGCGTCGCTGAGACCGTCGAGGAGGAGGACTCGCACGATTCTGACAGCAACGACGGCCAGGACGCAGGCGACTCAGAGCTGAGCACATCCCACTATCACACCAGCGACCCAGAGTCCGCGGAGACGGCATCGAGTGACGAGGAGGTTTTCATGGAGAACGCGGACAACGAGGTTTTCATGACGAAAGGTGCTCGCAGGCACGTCCGGAGCAACCTGAAGGAGCTGGAGGTTCTGATGACCGAGGAAATGGCGAACAGGAAGCTTCGGGCTGATCAGCAGGAGCAGGACGCCCTCAGGTACTACCAGGAGGAACGTGCACTGCCCTTTCAGAAGGAGACCCGGCGGCGGCCGGGGCCCTGGAGGATCGTAGAGGTCTTCGCATGGGCTTGCCAACTCACGATCCTGGCGGCGAGCATGGGATGGGACGCCCACCAGCCCATCGCAGCGCCAGAGTTCGACCTCCTGACGGTCCAGGGCAGGAACGAGGCACGGGCGTACCTGGTCGCAGTGGACCCAGACTTCGTGGCTTTGTCCCCACCTCCTACGGCATGGAGTCGGATGCAGAGTGTCGACCAGCGAAGGCCTATGCGAGTGCGCCGGCAACGCCGAGAGCGGACCGAGTACCGCATGTTGCTCTCGTTCACGGACGAGGTGATGCAGTGGCAAGCTGCAAGGGGACGCGCAGCCATGGTAATGGACCACGCGCAATCGACAATCTGGAGCCAGCCACCCGTGAGTGCAACGAAGTCGAACCCAGCATTCGAGGACGCAATCTGCCTCAAGGACACCACGAGAGTGTTGGCGAACCCTGGGGTTTGCACGGCCGTGCGCGGGAGCTGCGCAGAGGAGTTCGGCACGGCTGTGATGAGCGGTGCCGCGGATCATTTGGCCTGGCAGTTCGAGAACTCGAGTTTTCCTGCAGCACAACTCCCTGACCCCACGGAGGAGCCCAGGAGTTATGGACCCGAGCCCGCGGAGCATGGTCATGGAGAGGTTCCCAGGGACGTTTCGGAGAGACCTGAGTGGGGCAAAACACCGCAGGAGGTTCGAGCAGAGATTCGCGAGGCACTGCAGAAGACGGTGAAGGAGGAGTCCATGCAGCACCCTGCGGAGGAGGAGGAGGTTGCAGCCTCCTGGTCAGAAATGGAGCTTCCAGAGGTGGTGCGGCAGGACATCATGATGAAGATTCCGCGAAGTACGCGACGTGCTGTGCGCAAGGCCCATCGCGGTCTTGGACACCCCAGCCGACCGACGTTCATCAAGATGCTGCGTCTCGGCGGTGCCACACCTAACGCGTTGGCATACGCGAAGCATTGGCAGTGTCCGACTTGTGCTGAGTCGGAGGCGCCGCCCCGTCCGGTGCAAGGGACGGCGGATGTGCGACCATTCGGCTTCAATGTGACGGTTGTGATCGACGTGAAGTACCTACGGGACGCGGCCAAGGAGCAGCTGGTGGTCCTCAGCATGGTGGATGCCAGTACGGGATGGCACTGCGCCTGCCTTCTCAAGAATAGGACGGCCAAGCACGTAGCACGCCAGATCATGAACGAGTGGTTCAAGCATTACGGCGTGCCAGAAAACATCGTGATCGATCAGGGCGGCGAGTTCGAGGGCTACTTCAACGCGTTGATGGAGCAGTTCGGCATTAATACGAAGACGACGGGAGCTCATGCAGCATGGCAGCATGGCCTGGCCGAGCGCCACGGAGGATTGCTCGGCGCTATCTGGGGCAAGGTGGTGCACGAGTTCCACGTCCAGGGCAAGTCGATGTCTACTGTGGCCCTGGCTGCCATCATCAATGCGAAAAACTCCACGATCAGCCGCAATGGATTGACCCCGGAGCAGGCTGTCTTCGGGCGGATCTTGAACTTTACGGAGGTGACTAACAGGGACGACGATGAGGTTCTCATGTCGGTCCTCGGCGCCAAGGGCATAGCTTGGCGTTCGTCCCAAATCCGCACCGCAGCAAAGATGATGTTGCTGGAGCGCGACGCGACGGACAAGGTGCGGAGGGCGTTGCTACGACAGGCGCCGACGGTCGTCGGTGATCTGTGCCCAGGATCGAGGGTGTATTTCTGGGCACCGAATCCGTTCAAGGGACGTCGTCGGCAAGATCCTGAAAGATGGCGGGGTCCTGCGACTGTGATCGCGAAGGAGTCCAACAGCCGTTACTACGTATCCTGGCGTGGTCACGTGCTACTTGTTGCTCGTGAGCAGCTCCGGCACGCCTCCTCCCAGGAGGCCGCAGCTGCGGAGTCCATCCAGACGGACGTGCGACTGACGCAGCAGCGAGATGACCGCGCTCACCACGACATCGTGGACGTCACGCCCAAGGTGAAGGTTCAGAAGGTGAAGAAGACGTTCTTGAAGAAGGAGCGTGACCGACATGGGGAGCTCGAGGGGTCCAGGCAGCCTCGTGTGGACCTGAGGGCCCTGGACGCCATTGAGGCACAGGCCAAGGAGGAGGAGCCGCCTGAGCAGCAGCAGCTGCCGCAGCTTCCCCCTCCGAAGAGGGAACGTTCTCGTTCCCCTCCAGGGCGGATATCCTCTGAGGTGTACCCGAAGGCCTCTCCGGGAGCATCGGGCTCTGGCGGCCCTTCGGTGCCGCCGATTCCCAGAGACGATTTCGAGCTTGAGCGAAAACGGAAGTTCCTGGTAGATGACGTGCCGATTTGCATCAAGAAGACGCGTCTGCAGGCTGCTCCTACGAGTGGTTTGCCGGCCCTCCGCGAAGTGGCCATGAACGCCGTTGTGCACTCGGGGCCTCAGGAGTGGTTCGACCAGAATGCCTTGGATGGTGTCTCCACGCTCGTTCAGAAGGTCGTACGAGGAGTACGTGTACACCGAGAGCCACGGCGGAGACTCTATGATCACGACCGCCACCGGGAGTGCAATCGCCTCTCGGTGATGCTCTCCGCTACGGGCCAGTGTGCCTACAAGGACGACGGCGCGAACCGTACCAACGAGCGCACGGAGGACAGCTGGGTTGGTCTCACGCTTTTCTACCACGACAAGCCGGACGCTCATGCACAAGGGGTGTACTATTTGGACACTCCGGAGGGGCTTGTACGACAGCCGATGACTTACGAAGAATGGATCAACGTGTCATCTGTGTATGACGCATGGCTGCAGGAGGCCAGGTACGAGCACGACGTGTTCGCACTCGTGATGAAGCAGAACGCGAAGGAGCTAGACCCACGTCACTTCAACCAGCACGAGAAGGCTAAGTTCGACGAGGCCGATGCCGCCGAGTGGCGGCAATGGATCGCCAACAACACGGTCGAGCTGGTCACCGAGGAGGAGGAGAAGAGCATCCCGAAGGACAAGATCATCTCGGTGCCCATGCGTTCGGTTCGCACGAACCGGGGACGAGGGCCGGAGCTGGAGGCGAAGTCTCGCTTGATCATCCCTGGCCATCTCGATCCGCAGCTTGGTCTATTCAGGACGGATTCGCCTACTACTTCCCCTTTGGCTGTGCTGGTGTGTGCGTCTATCACAATGGCGATGGATTGGACATTCGAATGTTTCGACGTAGCGACTGCGTTCCTGTCCGGGCTGAAGCTGGAACGGGAGCTGTATGTGAGGGCTCCTAAGGACGGGCTTCCAGCCGTCGACGGTGCTGGATGGCCAGCCGTGCGGCCTTGTGCGTTGCTGCGCTTGCTGAAAGGGGCGTACGGTCTGACTGAGGCGCCTCGGTTGTGGTATCTCCGAGCCCGCCAGGTGTTGACGGACGAGGTCGGTTTCGTGGAGCTGCGCTGTGCTCGAGCTGTCTTCGTTTATCGAATGAAAGACAAGTTGATCGCTATGTTGACCTTGCACGTCGATGACGGCATGCTGTTTGGAGACCCACACGAACCCCAGTACCAGGAGGTGAAGGCGAACATCAACAGTCGTTTCAACATCAAGCACTGGAAGAAGGGCAACGACAAGGAGGCAATCGCCTATCTCGGTGAGGAGTGGTGGCGCCACCCTGATCACATCGAGATCAGCATGCACGAGTACGTCGGCAAGCTGACGAAGCACCCCCTTGCAAGGGGTGACAACGAGGAGCGGGGGATGACTCCCGAGGAGCACCACGACTACCGGAGCTTGCTCCAGAAGGTGCGGTGGCCTGTCGCACGCGTGGTGCCACAACTCGCGTATAGTGTCTCGGCGCTCGCACAGAAGGATCCGAAAGGTCGGAGGTTGCTGCGCCTGCGAGTGCTCAATGACATCATCGACCGGCTTCAGGACTACGACAAGAGAGGTCTTGCGACTCTCCGGATCCGCCGTGTGGACATCGAGCGCTTGCAGGTGCTCACGCTTATGGACGCTTCGTTTGCGAAGGAACCCGGCTGTAAGAGCCAGATGGGGTTCATGAGTATGATTGCGGACACCCGAGTTTTGAAGGAGCTAACCGTATGCTGTCTAGTGGAGTTTCAGAGCAGTACTATTACACGAGTTGTTGGATCTACGATGGCCGCAGAATCTGCGGCTATGTCCGTGGCTTTGGATCGGCAGCTTTACCTCAGGCTGCTGATTGAGGCAATCTTGTACGGGGAGCCGCCCTTGCAAGGGGACTGGAGGCTGGCGCTGAAGGTTCCAGGGGCGCTCGTGACGGATGCGAAGTCGCTCTACGATCACACGTCCAAGATCGGGTCGATGCCGGTGTCTCGGCAGACCCTCATTGACTTGCTGGTGGCCAAGGATTTGATAGAGCAGGAGGCCATCAAGTTCAAGTGGCTGCCTAATAGCCACATGCTAGCGGATGTGTTGACAAAAGCCGTGCAGCCTAACGAGGTACTATCGCAGTTCCTCCGCCACGGCCTGTTCAGCATGGTGCCTACTGCTGAGCAAGAGGATGAGGAGGCACACCGTCTGCGGCTGCGCCGCGGACAGCGTGAGCGAGCCAAGGAGCGGAAGGCCCAGCGTCGGGTCGCCGTTCCAGGGCCTGCGAGCCCGTGAGGTCCTGATTGCAGCTGCTGATGGACCTAGTGAGGGCTACGGTGATGTATGCATATCCTTTGAGTTGATCGTCTGGAGTAGTGTATCCAGATATTCATATTCTTGTATTTATATTTTGAGCCTCAGGCCGCACCTTGCTTGAGGTGTCTCATGCATATCTTTTGAGTTGACAGTCTGGATTGGTGAATCTAGACATTCATATTTATATTTCGAGCCTCAGGCCGCATCTGCTTGAGGTGTTTCGGCCCGTGGGCTGATATACATTATAATTGCGGGCAGCGTTGCCCTTTCAGAGGGAGCGGCATCGGGGCAGCATTGTACTCACCCAGTGTGAAGAGTGCACTCCCCTGCCCCTCTGCCGCCCGTGCCACCATGTGTGTATGTTGTACGCGCTTGTCTTGTTTTGTGGCATGCACGCTGCCCGCCGCTGTTTTGGCCCTAGTCCTAGGGCCGTGGGACGCACCCGCAGTTGGACTGCCGCGCGGTCTTTGCTGAAAACAACTGCACTGACACCTGGGTCCCTTCTTGGACGGTTGAGAAACGGCTCGGGATGAGAAACCAGTCCCCTGGAAGGGGTCCAGACCTCCAGGGGGCCACGTCGCGACAACATCACGACGTCCGATGTCTGTGACGTACTTCTTTTCCCCGTTCCACCTCCACGTCCCTCCTGTCATCTCCTCCGTGTTTCCTTCTTCCTTCCTGTGTCCTTCTCTCTTTTCCTCCCTTCCCCCTCCCTCTCTCCTCTTTCCTCCCCTTTCATACGTGTGCATCATCGTACACATGCGTTCCTGAAGCGATGACAGCGACGCTTAGCGATGCTCACGACACTGACGAGGCGACGGTGACTTCGACGAGCAAACGCAGACGAGCTTCCCCAGTGAGGTGTGGCAAAGTGATCCTCGACGCGGACAAATTGCTGGTCCGCCCGAACCTCAAGCCGAGGAGGATGGCTCTCCCTCTCCCCGAGTAAGTTTAGACAGTGAAGCCAGAGGATGAAAGCACTCTGATCCAACCATTATGTCAGTATCGGGCTGACGTTTCTTGCTGGACTTTTCTGAACCAAATTGACTACTGATCATGTGCATGGAAAGGTATGTGCAAGAAGTTAGAACGGAACAAAAGCCCACGTGGGTGGGAGAAACCCGTGCCGGTTCTGAGTCCAATTCCCTAAGGAGCGCCTACGATCTGCCTGCGTGACATGGGTTGTTTGGGCTTCCCACGGGTCTCCCAGTCATAGGATCTCGGCCTAAGGCTGCCTCTTCGCGCTGGGATTCTGCTTGCCCGCAAGGTCCCGCCCATGGGTTCCGTTGTCCAACGGGTCGCCGCCGGGTGTTGCTAGAAGTGCCCCTGGCTCAAGGTGGCCCCAGGATTTCCAACCAGAGAACCCCTCATCCGGGGGCAAAGATAGGAGGGGATAGGCATAGGGGGGATGCAACGACCCCCAATCGCCCATTGATCGCCGATAGGGACCCGCTAGCCCCAACCTGTCCAGGAAGGTGCGGATTCATTTTCGGGGGCCTATCGCCGATCTATCGGCGATGTATCGACGATTCCAGGTCGATGCTTCCCCCTCTGTGCCAGCCCCCCCCTATCGTTGCCCCTCACCCATGGGGCCCAGAGGAGGGCCCCCAGGGGCCTCAGAAGCGAGCGAAACGCTGGCGTCAACTTGGGCCCTGAGGCACCTCTAGCAACCCCCCATCCAATGCCTCCCCTCCGTACAGCGTCGCTGCGCCGGGATTACATTAGTTGCCGATACAGGACGCCAGTGCAGCTCGTGAGCCTGCCCGAGGCATTGGACCCGTCGCTCTCGCCCACTCCTCCCGATGAAAGTCGACTGACCACCTCACGGATTCTGGCTGGGCCTATTCTGTGCCGAAGATCGGTGTCTATGCCCCCCTATGCCAAGCTCAGCCAAGCTTGGGGGGGGGGGAGGGGGGGAGGGCTATTGAGAAGCGCCCCGCTTCTTAGACGGCGCGGCCCTTAACTATAGATGTAGGGCCGGCGCCTTCTGAGAAGCAGCCTCCTAAGAAGCCTTCCCCCCTCCCTCCACCCCATGATGCGCGCCGCCAACAGGCTAGGAGGGCGTGTGTGCACCGACCCGGGGCCCAGGAGATGGCACGGCCAGGATCTGTGAGGCCTCGGCGACGCGCAAGACTGGCACTGCGCGGGAGCTGTCCTCTTGCCTGCGCGGCTCTCGGGGGGCTTTCGGGGGGCCAAGCCCAAAAGCACGCAGGTCACTGCTGTCTCATCGCACGCACCGCTCGGCCACGCTTGCCCCGGGTGATTCTGGCGTGCAGCCGACCGGCGGCTACCCGACGCTCCCAGACTCCTTCCCTCGTGGGCCAAGCACATGATACTGGTATCCACGGCCTCGCAGGACGGGCCCCTGGGCCGCGGCCCCGCGGACACGGAGCGTTTTTTCTTCGCGGGCGCTCCGCGCAGAACGTACCCGTGCGACCGCGTATCCGCGGGATCGCAGACCCGGAATCCAGAACACGAGGCTGCGGATACGGATGTGCCCGCCGCCTGTGATTCCCGCCTCCCCGAGAAGGAACACGCTGATCCTCCACGATCTGCCAGACGGGGTGTCCGAGGAGGAGCTCCGGCACCTCTTCGAAGGGCCCCCGGCCCGCGCCCGCGCGCGGCCGCCGTGGCCCTGGACTCGGCCCTGTCTCCTCCCAGGGGCGCTGGTGGGCTTCGGAAGGGCGCGAGGAGGGTGGCCCTGACTTCCTCGCGTCGTGAAGACAGGCACGACGAGAGGTTTTTGGTAGTTTTCTCAGGCTCCCGCAGGTTTTCCAGTCTCGGGGTGCTCTCCTGCAGCTGCGCCTCGCCTGGGGATGCCCATATCGTCCCCAGCGGCCGCTGGAGACCCGACACGACGTCGGATATTTTGCGTCGTGGGAGCACGATCAGGGTGATTAGGAGGGGGATGAGGAACCGAGTTCGCTCTGTTCGGAACGAAGCGACGAAGGAAAAAGCAGCATACACACATTTGATGGGAGTTCTGCGCGGATTTCTCGGAATGGCGTTGGGTCTCGCTGGCGGCGCCAGAGGCGCCGCCCCTGCCGAGGCAACGTGGCGAAACCTCGCCGGTCCGAGTCCCACCCGGCGGCAGCGAGGCGGCAACGAGGCGGCCACGGGCGGCAACGCGGCGACACCTCGCAAGACCCACCAAGCGCACGAGGCGTCAACGAGGCGGCGCACGAGGCGGCCACGGGCGGCAACGTGGCGAAACCTCGCCGGTCCCACCCGGCGCGCGAGGCGGCAACGAGGCGGCAACGTGGAGAGGCCTCGCTGGACCCTTTGAACGCAGGAGGCGACACCGGGGCGGCAGCGGGGCGGCCACGGGGCGGCGACGGGGAAAGCCTCGCGGGGCCCAAGCACTTTCCCGAGGAGTCCAGTAAGAGTCCCACAGTGCAGGCATTGTTTTGGGAAGTGCCCAGCGCGGAAGGGCAAGGGACAAAGGTGGTGCGAATGCGGGTTCCGACCAAGAGTGGTGCGCAGGGGGTCCGTGATATCCCCCCGTATACGGGATCGGGAAGAAGTGTGGATCATATTTCCTGCGCTTGCAGCGAGAAGGAGGATGAGGAGGAGTGTCATCAATTGGTCGAAGCTCTCGAAGTCTCCGTCCCACTGCGATGGAAGTCCGTTCTCTCTGCCAACTTCTCCTCGCCGAGTGCGAGAGGCCTTTCGAACTGTATCGAGCCAGAACAGCGTCCAAACATATACCTGCTCTATCTGCTGTCTGCTACTGCACATGCCAGCTTGCTGGAACGGGGGAAGGGGACAGGGAAAACTGTAACTCGTAAGCTACACGCCTCCCAAACACAACTAACACACATTGTATGGAGTTCAGCTGACAGTTCGAGGAGCGACCAGGGGAGGCCTTCATACAGAGGCCAAGGTTTAACTCTCCGTTGCAACTCGCCCAACACATGTATAGCTTGGTATATAATGATATGACGCGAGTTCGCCCTTTTCTTTTGTCCCCTTCTCTTTCCTGGCTGGCTGGCTGGTTGGCTGGCTGATTCGTAGTTGGTTGGCCAGTTTGTTCGGCGATGGGGCTTCCGACTTGTTCGCATGTCGGCAGGCTCGCTTTCGATTCTTGTGATGCTCCCGATAGTGTATCAAGACATCTTCGGAGGGTAGTTTTTGGAGCTCCCCTTGAAATGTTGTTACCATCCTGGACCTCCATGAGGCCCTCCAGGGGCTTTCTGGGGGCTCTCTTGGGGTCCTCGTGGGGCCCTCTTGGGGTCGCCAGGGGCTGCCCAGTGCCAGGCGGCTGTCCAGGGCTCGCCTCTTTGGGGTGGGCCCCGAGCGTGCCCTGCAAGTTCGTATGTTGAGCCGCTATCAATAAGCTACCTCTGAAGCCCCTCTTTGGGATTCCTACTGGACCTTCTGGTGACTTCCTTGGGTCCTTCTTTGGGCCCTCTTAGTGCCATTTGGGGCCCTCCAGGGCCCTGCCCGTCAGGGTGCCATCGGTGGCCTTGGCCCAGGCTGCTCCCAAGACGGCTCCAAAACCGGACGCCAAAGGCCCCCAATACCGCATTTCCAGCAGACGTCCAAGAGGCTTCGAGACGACCCATGAACGGCTGGAGGGCACGGAAGCTCTTCAAGAATGCGCCCCGGGAAGGCGTCATCGTCGAATTCGAGGCCTTGCCGGGGCGACCCAGCTGGGTTTTCTTGACTTCGTTGCGCCTTGGCTTGGCCCCAGATGCGTGGCCAGGAAGAG
The DNA here is from genome assembly GCA_963575745.1 of Prorocentrum cordatum. Taxonomy (NCBI): domain Eukaryota; class Dinophyceae; order Prorocentrales; family Prorocentraceae; genus Prorocentrum; species Prorocentrum cordatum. The sequence goes on along the minus strand of CAUYUJ010000007.1, from coordinate 92,529 downwards.
AGGCGGAGGATTTCGAAACTCCGTGGTGTGGCTTTGGTGGCATGTACTTCGGAGCCAGACTCGGGAACAGGTCTTCGTTGCTAAGTTCCTCCTCCTCCTCTGGTCTCTGGGTGAATCCAAGGAAGCGCAAGAAACGTCGAATAAGCCCCAGGACTCCCAGACATGTCGCCAGGATCCCAAGAGTTAATTGCCGCAGGTCCCTCTACCACCCCGAACGATCTCCAGAATCGCCCCTACCTTTCTCATTGGCAACTTGCGATGCGAGTTCCCTGAGCGCGGCTAGAACCTAAGCGCGCGCGAAGCGCGCGCGTGGTTTTAGTATATGTACATATATCGAACTATATTTACACATGCGTGTATGTATGTATGTATGTATGTATGTATGTATGTATGTATGTATGCATGCATGCATGCATGCATGCATGCATGCATGCATGCATGCATGCATGTATGTATGTATGTATGTATGTATGTATGTATGTATGTATGTATGTATGTATGTGCATGTATGTATGTATGTATGTATGTATGCATGTATGTATGCATGCATGCATGCATGCATGCATGCATGCATGCATGCATGCATGCATGCATGCATGCATGCATGCATGTATGTATGTATGTATGTATGTATGTATGTATGTATGTATGTATGTATGTATGTATGTATGTATGTGTGTGTATATATATATATGTCCCTCCCTCTCCCAGGAGAGACGAGGGGAAGAGGAGTGCGGAGGAGGGGGAGGGAGTGGAGGTGGTGATGGCTTATCGTCTTGGGTCCCGCGCGATTGATAGTCCGACTCGACCCGATCTCCCGCTGCGCTGCTGGCCGACCCTGCCGGGCCCCCCCCGGCTCGCGAGGTCGCCAGAGGGCGCGGGCCTCGTGTCCGTGAAGCCAGACGTGAACCGCACGGCGGGCCCGCGTCTGGCCAGCCTTTGCGCGGGCTTCGGCCGCGCGTAGAGGGGGGTGGGGTCAAGTCGGGCGTGTCCTCCCTCCACAGGAGGAATGTTCAAGAGTAGTCAAAAAGTAGGCTGGGGACGATTTCAGGAGCATTTTTTGACATGTTTGAATTTCTTCTTTTGCCTTTTTTAGATTTTTCATCCAAAATCCGCCTGTAGGAGGAAACGCCCGACCTAGGGGTAGGGGGAGGGGGGAGGGCTTCTTAGAAGCACCCCTGCTTCTTAGAAGGCGCGGGCCTTCTCTGTAGATGTAAGGCCGGCGCTTTCTAAGAAGCAACCTCCTCGTAAGAAGCCTTCCCCCCTCACCGTACCCCTTTTGCGCGCCGCGAAGGGTTACTGCTGTCGTAGGCAGGCCGCTGGGCGCACGCTCTTTTTGGTGTTGCGGCCACGCACGCGGCGTCGCGGCGTACGGTCGGTTCGCGTCGCGTCGACCGGCGGCGACCCCGCCGCCGACGTTCAACAGTCGACTCAGAATTGGCCGAGCGATCCGACGTTTTGGAAGCGGCCAATCATTCAAGTTTGGACGATCCCCGTGGTGTCAGGAAGCAGCGCCGAAGTCGGCGCGACGCGAACCTGCCGTAGGCAGTCGAGCGGGAGAGCGTGCGCGGCTGGGCCAGATCACGCGGCGTGTAGAGCAGGGATCCGCCCACAGGGGATCAACCGGGTCGCTCGTGGTGGGGCGCGAGGGGCGGGGGATACGGGGAGAGGGGGAGAGTGGCAGGCGTCAGGAGCCGCCTGCAAGCAGGCGGAGACAGGCAGCTTCGAGCACGCTGCACCTGAGGCCGCGGCAACGTGTGCGCTCGAGCGGGAGACGAGGGGCGGGGGCCACTGCTTTTTCGTAGCGTTTTTCATTCATTGTTTTGCCGATTGGCGCGGGCCCTCGCACCCCCCCTCCCCCCCTCCCCATGGAGTAGAGCTTGGCTGTTTTTGGCGCCTGCTTCGAGCAGGTGGAGTCCCCCCCCCATAGCACGCACTGTTGCAAGCAGTTGCGCTAAGCAGAGGTCCGGAGCTAGACCCCTCCCCCCCTTTCCGCCCAATGTCTAAACGCCGAATAGGAAAACACTCACGGAGGAGAACCCTGGACCACGGCCATGGAGAGCCCATCGGCAGGGGGCCGACTCCTGGGTGGTAGTACGCCCGAGCGTCGTCCTGTTGCGGGTGACGCTCGGGCGTGCCACCGCCCAGGCGGCGGCCCCCTACCGATGAGTTCTCGGCAGCGGTGGTCCATGTTGCTCCTCCAGCGTTCGAGGATTGAGGGCGGATGATCGACGGTCTGCTCTGACTGGATTCTTCGTCGCCGCGGCTGGACTCCCCTACGGCCTAGGACATTTTCTTGACGCTCCGCGTCTCCTCAACAGCCCATCCAAAAGCGATGCCCAGGAGAGTTGTTTTTACCAGGGATGTGTAGGAGCAAGCAGTGGATTGAAGAGGGGGGCAGCAGTCAAACCGAAGCTCGGGATCAGCCTGATCAGACCCAGGAGTAATGCATCAGACTGCTCGACATGGGAGCCTCTTGGTACCCTTTTGGGGCTATCTTGTGGCCCTCGTGAGGGCCTTAGGAGGCCTCTTGCGGCCATTTTGAAGACCATCGATCAAGGCCCTCCCCGTCGAAGCCCGCAAACTCACCTCGTGGGGCACTCTTGGGGCGCTTCTGGCTCGCTCTTTGGCGCTCTGGGGCCCGTGTTGGAGCCCATCTTGGGCCGCTTGAGAGGCATCTTGGACCATTTTGGCGGCCTTGGTTGCCTTCTTCGCCGTCTTGGAAGCTCGGGAGCGTCGACCAGTTGTTTTTTCGTGGCCTCGGGCGGGGGGGCGGTGCATGCAGCAGGTTGCTGGTAGGAGGGGGGCGCCCCTTAGAACAATGCAGAAGTCCTACAAGACAGCCCTTGCCATGCCCACACGCTTCAACGTGCCAGGGGGCACGGTGGCGGATGAATCCGAAACTAGATTCTCAAGGTCATGAACATATGACGAGGGAGGTTTTGTTCGCCGCTCTTGTCTTCTGGGGGCCGTTCTCGGGCACCCAGGACCGTCAAAACACAGCTCGAGATGAAAGCTTGCACTGGAGGCAATCGCTCTGGTGGACGGAGAAGGGCGGGGGCAGCCCTGACATCCTCGCAGGTTGGAGGTCGGAGGTCGTTTTCGGCCTCCCGGGTCCCTCACGGGGCCCCGGTGCAGCCAGCAACAGCGAATCGTGATGCAAAGCCAGTCCTTGGGAAAAGCGTCGGGACTTCTGGCGGCCCCGCAATGACAATTTTAGATCATCGGATTTCCAGGTCTGCGCGGGAGAGAGGAGGCTGGGAGGGTCGGAGGGATCCCCAGAGGTCTCTGGACCCCCGTAAGCGCCTGCAGAGGTCAGTAGAGGCCTTCAAAGGTCCCCCGAGAGTCTCCAGAGGCTTTCGGTGACGGAGAAATTGCAGAGAAGGTGCAACAAACATTGATCGCCCCCCTTTGTCGTCTCCTCCTCCTCGACCTCCCCCCGCTCCCAAGATGCCTGACCTCCGATGTCGTGATCCTGTCAAGACGTGTCCCTCCTCACCTCTCGGCCCCTGCGCTGTTCGATGGTCCCAGGGCACGGGGGCGGCCCTCAGAGGCAGCGCTTTGATCGAAACATCATTATTCTGGAGGGGGTACTTATCAAGGGGGGGCGATTCGCCTTCCAGCTGAGCTTGCCCATGCCCGCCCCCTCCTTCCTCTCCTCGCCCTCCTCGTCTTCCTTCTCTTCCTCCAGCCCCCCCTCGACCCGTTCCGACAGCACACGCCCAGCCGCCCCAGCGGATTCAGGGGGGGGGGCGATTGATGTCGAATCCAGAGGATCCAGACATGCGACGCCGTGTTTATTTCGCAGTGCGCCCCCCAAAGGTCTGCACCCTTCCTGGGTACTGGCTTTTCGTTCAGAGTCGTATCCTCATGGCCGAGGGCCTCTGGCGACCGAACGCTGCCCAGACCCTTCTGCTGTCGTGTTCTTCTGTACGAGGCGAGGAGGTGTCGGGTCGTAACTCGGGCCTCGGGCGGCCGTTGAGAGGGCTCTCGGGGCACCTCCAGAGCGCTCCCGGCGAGGCGCAGCTGCAGGATCAGTTTTCGATGCTGGAACACTCTTTGTTGGAAACCGACGAGCAGGCTTTTTGTTCCCAACCATCCTGTGGTTTTGGGTCCTCGTTTTGAAGGGTCAGCGCCCCGCGTTCCTCCTCACTCCTCCCCCTCCCTCCTCTCTCCCATCCTTGCCTCTGCCCTCACACGTTCTCATCGTCATCAGCGGCATCATCATCACGACGACCATCATCGTGATCATTATCCTCATCATCGTCAACACCATCGTCATCGCCATCACCATCAGCCGTTCTGTCACACTCCTCACACGTTTCGTGGCCCCATAGGGAGCTCCACCTAAGGCCTCAGTGGCGACGTTCACATATGGGCGTCACGCCCGTGTCGGCACACCCCTCACACGTTTCGTGGCCGCACAGAGAGCTCCACCGACGGCCCCAGTGGAGAGACTTTCGCATATGGGCGTCACGCAAGTTTCAGCACACCGCTTACACGTTTCGTGGCCCCGTACGGATCTTCACCGAACGGCCCAGTGGCGACGTTGGCATTTGGGGGTCACGCTCTCTTCGGCACACCCCTCACACGTTTCGTGGCTCCGTTTGGAGCTCCACCAAAGTCCCAAGTGGCGGCGCTCGCATTTGGGGGGGGCACCGAAGGCCCCAGTGACGACGTTCGCATGTGGGCGTCACGCCCGTTTCGGTACCACCCTCACACGTTTCGTGGCCCCATAAGGAGCTCCACCGAAGGACCAGTGGCAGCGCCCAGACGGCGGCCCCGTCTCATTTTGGCACACCTCTCCCACGTTATGTGGCGCCAGAGGGAGCTCCACCTGAGGCCCCAGTGCCTGCACCCGCATGGCGTCCCCACCTCACTTCGGCACACCCCCTTCACACGCTACGTGGTCCCATAAGGAGATCCACCGAAGGAGATACCCACAACGACGGTACTCACAACTGCATGCGGTTCGGTTTTTCGTGTTTGTTTCCCTAGGGAGCGATCGTTTTGAAGAGACAGTGATCGTCTGTGGAATGGTGCCATCGTTTTGAAGAGAGAGCGCCCCGCGTCTTCTCTCTCCCCTCCCTCCTCCCAGATCTGTCATCCATGCCTCTGCCCTCCCCATGTCAACCATGTCGGTTTCGTCACCCCCTAAGGGGCTCCGCTGAAGGCCCCAGTAGCGACGTTCGCACGTGGGCGCCACGCCCACACGTTTCGTGGCCCCCATAGGGAGCTGGACCTGAGGACCCAGCGCCACGCCGATTTTGGCACACCCATCGCACGTTGCGTGGCCCCAGGTGGAGCTTCACCCAATGCACCAGGTGGCCGCGCCCCCGTGCGGCCGCCACGCCCGTTCTGGCACACGCCTCGCGGGGCTCGTGGCCGCACAGGGAGCTCCGCCTGAGGCCCCAGTGGCGATTTTCGCATGTGGGCGTCACGCCCGTGTCGGCACACCCCTCACACGCTTCGTGGCCCCGTACGGGGCTCCATCTAAAGTTCCAGTGGCAGGGTTCGCATGTAGGCGTCACGCCTGGGTCGGCACACCCCTCACACGTTTCGTGGCCCCATAGGGAGCCCCACCTGCGGCCCCCGTGACGACGTGCGCATGTGGGCGTCACGCCCGTTTCGGTACCACCCTCACACGTCTCGTGGCCCCACAAGGAGCAACACCGAAAGCCCCAGTGGCGGTGTCCACAGGCGGCCGCCTGTTTTGGCACACCCCTCACATGTTTCGTGACCGCACAGGGAGCTCCACCTGATGCCCCAACGGCGGCGTCCCCGTGTGGGCGTCATGCCCGTTTCGGCACACCCTTCACACGTTTCGTGGCCCCATAGGGAGCTCTACCGAATACCCTGGTGGCGGTGACCATAGGCGGCCGCCCTACCCTTTTCGGTACATCCCTCACACGTTTCGTGGCCGCGAAGGGATCTCCACCGAAGGCCCCAGCGGCGGTGTCTACATGTGGTCGATCTACCCATTTCGGCACACCCTTCATACGTTTTGGGGCCCCGTAGGGAGCTCCGCCGAATGCCCCAGTGACAGCGCCCGCATGGCGGCGCACCATTTCGGCTCACCCATTGCACGCTTCGTGGCCCAATAGAGAGCCCCAGTGGCAGCGCCCGCATGGCCGCCCCGCCCCATTTCGGCACACCCTTCGCACGCTTCTTGGCCACAAAAAGGCGATACTCACAACGAGTGTGATCGCGACTGCCTGTGGTTGGGTCCCTGGTCAGGAGTGTGTGTGTGTGTGTGTTGCTTGCTTGCCCGCTTGCTCGCTGGATTGCTAGTTAAGTAGTTTATTAGTTAGTTAGCAAGTTAGTTCGTTAGCTAGCTAGTTAGTCAGTTGGCTGTTTAGTTAGTTAAGCAGTAAGCTTGTTTGTTTGTTAGTTTGTTGTTATATTAGTTTGGTATATCGTTAGTTTGCCAGCGTGCGAGCTAGTTGATAAGCTAATCAGTCTGTTTGATTGCCTGCTTGCTTGCTTGTTTGGTTGATTGTTTGTCTGAGTGGTTGGTTGGTTGGTTTGTCGGTTGTTTGGTTGTTTGGTTGTTTGTTTGCTTGTTTGTTTGTTTGACTGTCTGCCTGGCTGTCTGTTTGGTTGTTTGCATGTTAGTTTGTTTGTTAGTTTGTTTGTCCGTTTGTTTGAAACGGGTGTCAGACACCGTTCGTCGTGATTTGTTTTAAGAGGCGAGGAGGTCAGAGGACGTCGGAGGTCTGGGAGGCCTGGGAGGGTGGGCTCGGTCTCGCTCGCCGCCACTCCCCCCAGTCCTGGTGCTGCCAGAGGTGTTCCTAGCTCCTCCTCCTCCTCCTCGTCCTCCTTCTCGTCCTCCTCCTCCTCCGCCTCCTCCTCCTCCTCCTCCTCCTCCTCCTCCTCCTCCTCCCCCAGGTGTCCCCAGGATTTCCAAGGAGGCCCCCACAGCCTCCAGAGCACCCCTCACGAGGCCCCGAGGGCCCCAGGGGGTCCAAAATGGCGCGAAAAGCTGGCGACACCTTGGGCCAGGGACACCCTTGGCAGCCCCCGACCATCCGCCGCCACCCGCACCTCAGGCGTTCGTGGCCTTCGGCACCGACGACGACGCGCAGCGCGCCGCCCTGTGGCTGCGGTCGCGGGGAATCCTGCGGGAGGGAGGGGAAGGCAGGGGAGGGGAGGGGAGGGGAGGGGAGGGGAGGAAAGGGGAGGGAAGGCAGGGAGGGGAGGGGAAGGCAGGGGAGGGAGGAAAGGGGGGGAAGGAGGAAGGCAGGGGAGGGGAGAGAAGGCAGGGGAGGGGAGGAAGGAGGGGAGGGAGGAAAGGGGAGGGAAGGCAAGGGAGGGGAGGGGGGGAGGGGAGGGGAGGGGGAGGGAGGGGCACCTGTGAAGCCGGGAGGCCGGCGCGCGTTCGAGCGGGGGGATCGGCACTTTTTTGAAAGCATCTTCGGGGAGGAATCCAGGCCTTTTTCCTGAAAGCATTTCTTTGAAAACATCTTCGGGGAGGGAACGCATTTTTTTGTTGAACACATTTTTTTGAAATCCAGGCCTTTGTCCTTGCCTTCTTCCTCATAATCAGTCGCTTCGCTCATCCCGCCGGCCCGCACTGCTGTATGGTTTTTACAGTGGGAACCCATGCCAAGAAGCACTCTGTTTGCCTCTAGGGTGCCCTGGGTTTCTTGGGTTTCGATGGTTTTGCGATGGAGAGCGTGACGTTCCCAGGCCAAAACCACATGGACGTCCTGGGATCTCAGGGTTGGGTTTCTTGTGGAAGGTTTCTGGTGGACTAGCCTCCACTGTAGTGGCCTTCGGCCAGGCTGGGTCGGGGACAGGAGGCCTTGTTGGGAGGCTCGTTGGGGTCTGGCCTCTCGTGGGAGCATCGCAGCTGCACTTTGAAGCCTCTCTGGGGGCCTCTTGGGTTAGGTCGGGCACGTCCCTCTACAGGAGGAACATTCAATTTTTGTCAAAAAAATAGTCAGGGGACGATGTTACGTTTTTTGTTGTTGTTTTTTTTTTGGGGGGGGGGGCTTGTATATATATATATATATATATATATATATACATATATATACACACATTTGTTTGACATGTTTTGACTGTTTTCTATTTGTCGTCCAAAATTAGGTCTGTAGGGGGACACGCCCGACCTAACTCGTGGGACCCCTCGGTGGTGTTTCTGGGGGCCTGCGGGGGCCTCCTGAGGGGCCCCTGAGGGGCCTGCTGGCGGTCTCGGGGGCCACCTTCGGGGGACAGGGCTTGGAACAGCAGCTCGGATCCACGCCTGCTTCTCGCCTTTCTCCTAGTTTTCTGTGCCCGCGGGGTGGGTGGGAGGTTCGAGGTTTTTTGAAGTGTTTCACAGGGTCCAGGAGCAGGAGGCCCTCCAGCCTCGGTGTTTTCCAGCAGCCGCGCCTCGCCGAGAGTGTTCAGGGGTGCCCGAATCGTCCCGAAAGGCCGTCGGATACTGGAGGTATGACCCGAAAAAACTAAATCCCTTGCGGGGGGGAGGGGAGGTGGGAGGAGGAGGACGAGGAGGACGAGGAGAAGTCACTCTTGGCACATAACGAACGCAACAGCCGCGTCGCTTATGTTTGCCTAGCGCAAGAAAAAAAGGGGGAGGAGGAGGAGGAGGAGGAGGAGGAAGAGGAGGAGGAGGAGGAGGAGGAAGAGGAGGAAGAGAGGAAGAGGAGGAGGAGGAGGAGGAGGAGGACGAGGAGGAGGACGAGGAGGAGGAGAAAGAGGAAAGAGGCGGAAGCGGAGGCGGAGGCGGAGGCGGAGGAGGAGGAGGAGGCGGAGGAGGAGGAGGAGGAGGAGGAGGAGGAGGAGGAGGAGGAGGGGAGGAGGAGGAGGAGGAGGAGGAGGAGGACGAGGAGAAAGAGGAGGCGGAGGCGGAAGCGGAGGCGGTGGCGGAGGCGGAGGCGGAGGAGGAGACGAGGAGGAGGGAGGAGGAGGAGGAGGAGGAGGAGGAGGCGGAGGAGGAGAGGAGGAGGAGGAGGAGGAGGAGGAGGAGAGGAGGAGGGAGGAGAGGGAGGAGAGGAGAGGGATGAGGAGGGAGGGGGAGAGGGAGGGAGGGAGGGAGGGAGGAAGGGAGGGGAGGGGAGGGGAGGGGCGTGGAGGGAGGGAGGGCTGGGGGGAGGAGGAGGCGGAGGCGGAGGCGGAGGTGGAGGCGGAGGAGGATACGGAGGAGGAGGCAGAGGAGGATTAGGAGGAGGAGGAGCAGGAGGAGGACGAGTACTACCAACAACATTTTGCAACAACAGTACTGGTAGTATTAACTTGAGCAAAATCAGATTACTATGAACAATACTGCTACTATTAATAGTAGAAAATCAGTACAAATAGTGCGAACAACAATCATACTTATACTATTACCATTGTTCGCAATTCTACTATTAATAAGACAACTAAGAGGAAGAGGATGACGCGTAGGAGGAGGAGGAGGGATGACGAGGGCGAGGAGGGCGAGTACCAATGCAAAGTTAAGACTTGCCAGCGATGTTGCAATAAACCCTCCGTCCAAGTTTCCTCTTCATAGGTTCCTCCGAGGGTATTTTCATTGCGGGAAGTCCCCGGCTCGGTGACAATTGTCTGATAATCCCCAATCGTGCCAAAGCACTGCTCCTGGGACTTCAAAGCCGCGGATGAACGCCCGACAATCCTAAATCGTGCGAAAAAGCGAAGCGCCCCGACAATCGTAAATCGTTCCATAAACAGCAATCCTTCGACTTCGACCATACGGATCCTTCCAACTGTTGCAAGCCTTTCAGACGAACGTGTGCGGCGCCTAGGCGAGGGCCACATTTTGAAAGGAACCGCCCTCTAGCATTCAACCTGTTGCGAACTTGCAGAATGAACATGCGCGGCGCTGTGGCAAGACTCACATTTTGAAAACGACCCGTCCTCCCTCCGTGAAACTGTTGCGAACTTTTCGGGCGAATTGTGCGCGGAGCTATGGCGAGAGGCACATTTTGAAAGCGACCCGGCCGCCATCTGTGAAGCTGTCACCAACTTCACGCTCCGGGAGCATGCGTGGCGAAGAAGTCTCAGGCGAAGTATTTGGCCTGCCCTACGGACACGTCTGGGGGTGCGGCAGGGAGGAGCTCTTGTAAGGGGAAGCAGTGAAGGAGGATGAGGATGAGGAGGAGGAGGGGGAGGAGGAGGAGAAGGAGGTGGAGGAGGTGGAGGAGGAGGAGGAGGAGTCAACTTACTTTATCTCAAACCTATGTCGAAGGCCTTACGGCCGGTGCCGCCGACCCTGAAAAGGAGACGGCGACGATGACGACGATGACGACGATGACGATGAGACGACGACGACGACGACGACGACGACGACGACGACGACGACGACGACGACGACGACGACGACGACGACGACGACGACGACGACGACGACGACGACGACGACGACGACGACGACGACGACGACGACGACGACGACGACGACGACGACGACGACGACGACGACGACGACGACGACGACGACGACGACGACGACGACAACGACGACGACGACGACGACGACGACGACGACGACGGCGGCGGCGGCGGCGACGACGACGGCGACGACGACGCCGACGTGGGCCAAAGTCGTCAGCGATGCTTCTTGTGGTCACTCCAGACGGCTCTCAGGGGTCTCTGCGGAGGAATTTAGGGGCCTCTCGGAAGCCTCTTGGGAGCCTCTTGGGGGCTTCTTGGGGGCTTCTTGAGGGCTTCTCGGGGGCGTCTTGAAGGCCTCTTCGGGCTTACTGAGAGTTTCTCGGGGGCGAGGGGTCAAAATGTTCGTTCGGGTCCCCCGTCTGGGCACGCTCGTGGAGCCGTCTTGGGGGCCTCTTGGGTCGTCTTGGAGGCTTTTTGGTTTGTCTTGGGGTCCTCTTGGGCTGTTTTTGGGCTCTCTTGGAGGATCTTTGGCCGTCTTGGGGCGACCTTGGGGGCCCTTTGTGCCGTCTAGGAGCGGCGGGAAGTGGAAGAGGCGAGAACGCCAGAGTCTTTCAAACACCGACGGGGTCGGCGAATTGAACAGCTGCCTAATGAGCTTGCGTGCTGCCCTGGGCGATCGCCCAGGGCAGGCAACTGCTCCAGTCACTGCGTGACAGACCAGCGGTAAGCTTCGAGCTTCGAGAAGGAGGGGGAGGAACGGGACCGACATCGTGATTTTCCGTATCGCGGTTTCTCGGATGTTTGGTTCGCTGGCCAGAGTCGGCCCTGGCTGACCTGGGTTAGCTGGGTCAAGCTTGTCTCCACACGGGCGGCCCCTGAAACCCGATTTGGGGCAGCAAGTTACCACATCGTGGGACGTTGCGAATGGAATGGGAACGTCGACCGTGTCTTTCTGGTAGAGCTTAATCCTCCTCCTCCTCCTCCTCCTCCTCCTCCTCCTCCTCCTCCTAGGGAGTCGGCGTTGAAGGCTCAGGCGCTTTGAGAACCGACGGAAACAGGAGTTGCTGAACTTCTTCTCACACGACGACCGCCACGCAATCGCACGGGCCAGAGAGGGAGCTATGGGGGGCATGTCAGGTGGATGGCGATTGCAGTGCTCTCGATATTTGCGTTGATGAAGCTGGTATTCTTCAATCAGCTGGCGGCGAAGACCACAGAAAGACCGGAAGAAATAAGCAGTGCACTACGAGAGTGGGATGTGATTGTATTGGCAGGGGCTCACCAGTGGGGCGGACCAGAGCCGATGAAGAAAACGAGTCGCAGATATCATACGGCATCGCAGTTCGGGGCAAGGAAGGGACAGTGGAGAACCAACTCATGTGGTAGGGCGTTCCTGGTATCCAACGAGATGATGAAAGACAAGGCCTTCCTCGCACAGTACTGACCCCCTGCCCAGCTGCAAGGTAGAACGGCGGGGATCAGACTGCGGACGAGAGCATGAGACGTCACAATCTTCGCACCATAGTTACCGCCAGAGATGGTGCACAAACAATGGTTTCATTTTCGAAAAGTATGAAGTGGGCAGAGGAGAAGTGCGACGACGCTGGTGGCAGATTTATTATCATTGTGGGAGGAGATGCCAACAGCCTGCTGGGAATGCACAGGTCTGACAGCAGGGATGTGGTGGTCAGCGGACACAGTTCGGGCAAACATGCAACAACATTGGGACCAGTGGTCAAGGGAGTGGAAAATGACCGCGCTGCAGCATTCAGAGAATTTTGCGTGCGCAGCCTATTGACAGTGGTCACGACGTTCATCGATTGTGGGCCTACCTGCTACTGCGTGAAAAATGAGAAGATGATGGCGAGCAAGATGGACCACGTAGCGATGCCGTCGGGGGCCCTGCCCCATGTGCGCAGGGGCGCAGCATTGAGAGGAGTTGCAACAAAAAACCGCAGAATATCAAAACGAGAGGGCGCAGAGGCCACATCCCTCTGGGCTTGGATATTGGACTGGAGCATCAATTTCATTTCTCGGGCAGGCACTGGCAGCAAAGAGCAGCAAGTAAGTGGGCCGCAACGTGCGGATGGAATGCCCGGGGAAGGTCGCCTGATGGCGGAATTCTAAAGCGCGTTCGACCGCCGCTAGCAGGTCGCCCAGTCGCAGCAGCCAGGAGGAGCATTAGCGAGGTTCTCTCGGAATGCCACCCAGGCTGTTCCTTCACTTCAGTTCTCCATGGAGATGCATTGGCGAGGTTTTCCCGGAGTGCAGCCCAGGATGTACCTGCCGAAGCCCAGGGGAAGCATTTGCGAGGTTCTCTCGGAATGCAACTCATGGGGGGGGCATGCGGCAGAAGAAGAATGGGGAGAGCCGCAAGAGCGCCCGCTGGCAGATCAGATGTGGCAGGAGTGGAGTGAGTCGGGTAGGAATGCCATGGAGGAAGTATTCCCGATCAAGGAGAAGCAGGAGAACGAGGGGGGGGGGGGGGGGGGGGGGCGCTTCCCAGTTGTTACGTCGCTCCCTGCTGGCACAAAGGATGAAGTTAAGAGTGGGCGTGGTAGAGTCTGACGCGCGGGAGAAACTGGATGGGGGCCAGAAAGGAGCTGGCGCAGATGCAGATTTTGCCGCGCAAACACAGGACAGACCCGACAAAGGCAATACCAAATATGCAGACATGAGATTTCGTGAGCATGCGAGAACAACACCTTCAGCAATATGGACAAGCTCAGAGCGGAATATCAGAGGAATGTGGGGTGGGGTGGGGTGGGGGGGGGGGCAAAGAGGATGTATTCTTTCTCAGCGCGGATTTGGTGGAGTACAGAGGAATGGCCCCAGTAACTGGGCAAGCGCCCCCGCGAGGGCGGCTGGCAGCCGAGCCGATGGGCCAGGGGGAGTACGGGGCGGGGCATGGCGAGATGATAGCAGAGAAAATGCCGCCCCCGCTGGTTATGATGTTGGAAGCGCATGTGGAGAGGGACAAGAGAGACATGTTGATGTGCTGCTGGGGCGCGGCAAAGAGGAGGGCCGCCCCCCCATGGGGGGTGCCGGTGGAAGCTGGGTGGGCAGCAAGTGCGAGCGGCGGAGAAGCGAGACGACGAGGAGGACTCGGGCAAGTGCAGCTCGCTCTACAAGTACAGAGTGGGAAGGTTTATTTTACAGAGGATGGGTTGGGCATCGGGCAGGGCGTTGGGCAGGGCAGACAGACGACGATGGTGAAGCACTAGGCGGACAAGAAAGCGCACCACTTGGGGAGATGCGAGAAAACTGGGCTGGGCGCGTCGGCGTTGGAGAAAGAAGCGAGCATGAAGTGTAGGGGCAACCTGGGGGACATCCGTATCGGGCGTCGCCAATCTCAAGCCACTGCGTTGGATTGGCGCAGACCTAGTTCCTTTTTCAGCGGATAAAGGCAATCAGAAGAATGGGGGTTGAAGGACAAGAGTCACAATGGGAATTGATTCTCGCAGAGGTATCCATCGCAGAGGCGAGGCATCGAATCGCCCATGCTGGGCGCAGGGGGTGTGGGCTGTGGGTGGGGTGGGTGGTGGTGGTGGTGGTGGTGGTGTGTGTGTGTGTGTGTGGGCTTAGAAATAGAACCAGAGAGAACGCGAATATCTGCGTCGAAGCTATGCGCTGGAGAACAGGGCAAGCAGGGGTTAGCGCTATCGCCAGCAACAACGACTGCGCGAACACCATCGCGAGCACGAAACGCACCCCCCTGCTGGCATCGGTGCCCCCCGCGTGGGAAGAGGAGGGCCGGCAATTTGCAGTCGAGGTGCTACGCTGCGCGTCAATGAGTATGCAAATCGCAGATGACTGGCTGCTGCGTGCAAGGACTACGAGTGGCGCGTACATGGGATGCCCTTGCGCCCGTGGCAGTTCAATGACACCTGCAACCTTTGCGTGGGGCAATGACACCAGGAGGCAAGAGAGAGGGGCGATATTTAGGTCATGCATGATACAGTGGACCCCGTCAACGAACAAGAGCGCGAACTCTCGCTCAACGCGTTCATGAACGACATCGCCAAGAGCCGCGCAGTGGTCTCGTCTGGGCGAATCCCTCTGGAGACTGGAGTTAGCGAGATATTCTCGGAGCACCAGTTGGGGCTGGGCGAAAGCGGGGACTTCTCGGCTCGTCGGGGCTCCCAGTCCCAATCGGCCCCTGGCGGAAGCGAGGTTATCTCGTATCGCCCAAGGGCCCGTGCGACAAGAGTTGCGGAGCAGACCAATGCCACCGCGCAGCGCCTAGAGAGCCGGCTGGAGAGGGTGGGGTGGGGTCTGGGCCCAGCCACCTGGTGGCTCTTCGAGGGCCAGGGCGGGATGGAACCGCGAGGCAGCTGCAGAGAGAGAAGAAGATCAAGGGCGCGTCGGTGAGGAGGATGCGAGTATTGGGGCCTTGCCTGCCAGGACACCATGGATATGTTGAAGAGATAAAGAGGAGGTGCGAGGCCATGCAGTTGGCCTGCAGACAATTTGGTTGCTTCTGTCATCATATACAAAAAAGAACATAAAAAAGGGGGATGTGTTCCAGGCGTGTGCGCGGGAGCTTGCCCGAGCGGCTTGGCGGAATTCGTGCTGGAAGAACGCCGCTTGAATGCACTCGACAGTGCGGTGACATTACTTGTGAGAGGAATGGCAGGTGGCAGGATGAGCTGGGCAGAAGCAGATGGTAGGACCAGATGAGCCGGCCGTGCCCGCAGACAGTCAGGGGGGGCATTCGCGAGGTTTCTCGGAGTGCAACTCAGGGCAGCCAATGTGGGCGCAACAGCGCCTGCGTCGCCATCGCAATTGGGTGTTTTTTTGAGTACCGGCATGTACACTACTGCAGGGTGTCGAAGGGAAAAGAGAGTGATCGCCAGGAAGCCCGCCAGTGTGCTCCTCATTGGCCCTATCTCGTACCGTGACTCACAGTATGCTCCACCTCGGATGCACTTCGAGGGGGGGCGATGGTTACTTCAACAGAGTACCGGAGTACAGATGTGACGATACATGGGACTCTTTCGGAACGACCGAGAAATGAGCCGAGTGGGAGAGGGGAGCACGAAATTCAAACTGTAGACTATTCAGCCCCCCCAGCAACAGTCTGGGGTCTCGGGCCTTCCGTCTTTCCCTCCTCTCTTCCTTTTGAGGTTGTGTCGTCGTTTCCTCCCCCTCTGGCTTGGGCGCCCTTTTAAGCCCGCGCGTCCCCTCCCCTAGGGCGCGCGGAAGCAGCCGCTCGTCCCGCGCTGGCCCGAAAGGGTTCGCGATGTAAGGTGGCGAGCCTATCTTGCGGGGCCACTTCGGAGCTCGGTCTTTGAGCTACGTGGTATGCCCCTTTCCGGCCCTAGTGAGAGGACAGGGCTGTGGTACAACAAATCGCAGGGGATTTTGACTGTGGAGCGTAGGTCGCCTGAGTAGGTGCTCGCACGTTGTGCCCCGTTATGTGGGTGTCCTTGTCCTTGTCTTCCTAGAGCTTCATCGATCCGTGAGAGCCCCAGGACTCGAAGCTGGGCGCGCAAAGGGCGGAATTCGGCGCCTGGACTTCGGAGGCGTCCCCAGACATCTGATGTCCTGTTCCCACTTCTATTTTGTGTTGGGTCCTCGTTGCCACTCCGCAGCGCCAAGCGTCTCGTTCCTTCCCCCTCCCCCTTCCTCCTCCTCCTCCTCCTCCTCCTCCTCCTCCTCCTCCTCCGCCTCCCCCTCCTCCTCCTCCACCTCCTCCTAGTCATCCTCCTCCTCCCCCTTCCCCTTTCCTTCTTCCCCCTCCTTCTCCTCCTCGTCCTCGTCCTCCTCCCCCCTTCCTCCTTCTAGTCCTTGTCCCTCCTCCTCCTCCTCCTGTTCCCCTCCTCTCCTCCACCCCTCCTCCCCTCCTCCTCCCTCCTCCTCCCTCCTCTCCTTCTTCGCACTCCTCCTCCTCGTCCTCGTCCTCGTCCTCCTCCTCTTCCTCTTCCTCCTCCTCCCTCGTCCTCTTCCTCCTCCTCCCTCCTCCTTCTTCCTGCCCCGGTCAATGTCGGCACACCCATCGCGCGCTTTGTTTCGGCAAACACTTTACATTTTCCGTGGTCTTCGAAGAAATCCAAGCGCCCCAGTGGGAACTCCATTTCGGCACAGGGCTCAAACGTTTCGTGCCCCCCCCCTTAGGAGCTCTACGGGATGCCCCAGTGGCAGGGTTCACATGGTTACCCGCCCCAGTCCTGCACAGCCCTCACACGTGTGGTGCCCCCATGGGGAGCCCAATCGAAACGCCGAAGTGGCAGGGTTCGCACGATTACCCGCCTCATTTCGGCATACCGATCACATGTTGCGTGCCCCCCCCAAGGAAGCTCTAGTGAAGGCCCCTGTGGGAGGGTTCGCATGGTCACTCACCCCATATCGGCACACCACTCACATGTTTCGTTTCTCCAAAGGGGGTTCCACCGAAAACCGCAGTGGCAGAATTCGCACGATTACTCGCCCCATCTCGGCACACCGCTCACACCTTGCGTGGCCCTTTGGGAAGATCCACCGACGGCCCCTGTGAGAGGGTTCGCATGCTTACCCGTCCTATTTCGGCATTCTCCTCACACGGTTGGTGACCCTCTCGGGAGTTCCACCGAATGCCCCAGTGGCAGAGTCCGCACGGCCACATGTGGTTCCTTCCAGCTTCGGCACACCACTGACACATTTCGTGCCCCTACAGGGAGCCCCACCGAAGACCCCAGTGGTAGGGTTCGCACACGGTTCCCCACCCATTTCGGCACACTGCTCACGAGCTACCGATGGCCCCCGTCCTTTTGCGGGCCCCCATCCCCCCTCTCGCTTGCCTCTCGCGCTGCTCGAAGATGCTTATTGCTGAGTCCTGCACCAGGATATTTTTCCCCCGATGCGATGAGGTCAGGGCGCCCCCCCCGCCCCTCTTCTAGGAAAACGAACATTGACATAAACATGGAAACTCGGAGGTCCGCGCGGACTTCTTGGATCCTCGCTTGACCCCCCTCCCTGTCGTGCGGAGCGCGCCACGGGCGGCGCTGCAGGCGCCTCCAGGGGGCCTCCAGCGCGGATCCGAGAAATCCGCGCGGACCTCCGAGTTTTTATGTTCATGTCATTGTTCGTCCCCCCCCTCCCTCGCCCCCCTCTTTGGTCCAACCAAGTGCATACAGGGCCTCTGACGGCTACCAGGGGCCCTGAGGATTCCCAGGAGCGTGGCTTCCAGGTAGCCTCGGGCCCCCGCCCGCCGTCGTCGTACCCCCCCTCGTCGCCGCCGCCACCGCCGTCGTCGTCGTCGTCGTCGTCGTCGCTGTCGCCGCCGCCGTCGTCGTCTACGTCGTCGTCTACGTCGTCGTCGTCGTCGTCGTCATAGTCTTCGTTGTCGTCGTCGTCGTCGTCGTCGTCATCGTCGTCAGCTCTATTCAGTTGCGCCGCAAGGTCGCAGACGCTGCGCGGGGAGGGCGTGAAGTGCTCCATCAAGTCGGATGGGGGCCGCGCGAGCGCGAATGGTCAGGAGGGGGATAGGCAGGGGAGAGCGGACCCTCAGAGCTTGGCCGTCACTGAAAACAGTGACGGCCGATGCTTCGGCCTCACGTGAGGCGTTCAGTTTTCCGTTTCTCTTATTCATAATTTCCGAAGGGTTGACAATCACGCGCTTTTCTACCCATGCGTCCTTCTGGATGCTTGGCTCTGTGGTGGTTGTGGTGGCCGATGCTTTGTCGAGCCCGTTTTTTATTGCTTGGGGCATGACGGGCGTAATGGCCCCCGCCCCCCCCCCGTGACGTAACGCTCCCCCCCCAGTGCGTTCCGGGCAATGCCGCCGTGCGCATCGTGATCCGCATAGGTGTCCGCATAGGAATCCGCATAGGAGTCTGGTCCGCAGTCGTCGTCGTCGTCGTCGTCGTCGTCGTCGTCGTCGTCGTCGTCGTCGTCGCTCGTCGCTCGTCGCTCATCGTCGTCGTGCGCGCGGACGCAGCTGGATTTTTTTTTTTTTTGTTTTTGTTTGAATCCGGGCCGATGACGGCAATCATTTGGGGGGGGTGGAGGGGGCCGATGATGTCACGTTTTGCGCCAGCGGCGTCTGGGAATGCCTAGGAATCATCGAGGACGGGTAGCAGCAGCATGTCTGTGGCGATCTGCACCACAACGCCTGTGTACACCATAGTGCTTGCGTGCACCACGGCGCCTGTGTACACCACGCCGCCTATGTACACCACAGCAGCCGCGTACATCACAGCGCCAGTGTGTGCCACAGTGCCTGCTGGCACCACAAGCGCTTGTGTACACCACAGCGCCTGCGTACACCACATCAGCCATGTGCAACACATCCAACACAGCACCTGTGTACACCACAGTGCCTGCGTGCACTCGGCACGGCACCAGTGAATAGACAATTCTGCGGTGCACGCTGAGACGAGCACGTGCTCTGCAGTGCCGACCCGCACGACGGGGGGGAAGGGTGAGGGAGGAGGGGGAGGAGGATGAGGAGGAGGAGGAGGAGGAGGAGGAGGCGGAGGTGGAGAGGGAGGAGGGAGGAGGGAAACACGTCGCATTCTATTCTCAGCACGTCCCTGGCGTGGCGTTTAGCTGTCCGCAGCAGATCCTCACCGACATGCTCCTTCTACCTGTCCTGTGCACGCAGGCACTCTGGTGTACACCAGCGCTGCGTTGCACGCGGATGCTGTGGTGTAGACAGGCGCTGTGGTGTGCACAGGCGTTGCGGTACACGTGAGCATTGTGGTGTAGACAGGCGCTGTGTTGCACATGGCTGCTGCGGTGCACACATTCGCTGCGGTGCAGACCAGCGCTGCGGTGCACGCAAGCACTGCGGTGTACACAGGCGCTGTGGCGCGAGCACTGGTGTACACAGGCGCTGTGGGGCAGATCGCCACCTACATGCTGCTCGCGTCGTCGTCGCCGTCGTCGTCGTCGCTCGTCGCTCGTCGCTCATTGTCGTCGTGCGCGCGGGCGCGGCTGTGGTGCCCCTTCCCCCATGACGCCCGTCATCGCCGACGATGAAGATACGCGCTCGTCGTTGTCGCCCTCTGAAATCTGCATTCCTGGCCCCAGGGCCGTCAGAAGACAGCTCGGGATGGAAAGCCAGCCCAGGGGGAAGCTGTCGAAGCCCGTGGGGCCGAGGTCATGAAAGACGTGCAGAGCCCGAGTACTGGGGAGGCGAAGGAGTTGGAGGCGGCGGCAGGGGAAAGAAGAGGAGGAGGAGGAAGAGGAGGAGTAGGCAGGGGGAGGAGGGAGAAGGAGGGAGGAGGAGGAGGAGGAGGATGAGGAGGAGGAGGAGGAAGAGGAAAAGGAGGAGGAGAGGGTCGATGGTCGAGATTTGAGGATCGAGGCTTGAATCCTTTTTGGACCTCCAGACGCCGTCAGAAGCATCAAAAGGCGTTCAGAGACATCTGAGGCGACCCCTGTATGCTTAGGGGGTGCTCCCGTCTTCTTACGTACGGGTCGTTCTTTGAAGATGGATCTCCCAGATTCCAATCTTTCCCCAATGCTACAGTGTGAGTGCCTCACTACGCCAACAAGCAAAGGGGAGTTCTTCTGGTTTCATTTTTCGGGTGGTGGGCCGAAGCACAGTCTATAGTCTATTCCAACCGCCTTCCCGCTTAGCGCTTGCCACCAACTTCTTCCCAATGGCCTGGGGTCGGGCGACCATGCTGTCATGAACGAAGCGGCTGGCGTAGGAGACGCTCGAGGTCTTTTCTGAGCCAATGTCCAGCGGCCCTCGTCTCTGGAGCCTGCGCGGAGCAGCAGGAGAGACATGTTGGAAATCCTGCAACGCATCGTCTCCATCATCATCAACATCATCATCACTCATCACCATCATCATCATTAGCATCAGCATCATCATCATCAGCATCAGCATAAACACCATTATCATCATCACCGTCATCACCATCATCATCACCATCATCATCAGCATCATCATCAGCATCATTAGCGTCATCACCATACCATCACCATCATCATCAGCATCACCATCATTACCATCATCATCATCACCATCATCATCATAATCATCAGCACCAACATCATCATCACACTCATCATCATCATTACCACCATCACCATCATCAACATCAGCTACTATCACCATCATTACCATCATCATTACCATCATCCTCACCATCATCATCATCAGCATCATCATACCATCATCATCATCATCAGCATCAGCATCATTATCATCACCATCATCATCACCATCACCACCATCGTCATCACCATCAGCATCATCATCATCGGTATTACCATCACCATTAGCGTCATCAGCATCATCTTCATCACCATCATCATCATCACCAGCATCAGCATGGTCATCCTCAACATCATCAGCATCATCACCATCACCATCATCAGCATCAGCATCAGCATAATCATCAGCAGCACCACCATCATCAGCAGCATCATCGGCATCATCATCACCATCAGCATCAGCATCATCATCAACATCATCAGCAGCATCAGCGTTAGCATCATCATCATTACCATTATCACCATCATCATCACCATCAGCTCCAATATCATCATCAGCACCATCATCATCATCATCACCATCATCATCATCACCATCATTATCATCGTCAGCATCAGCATCAGCATCAGCATCATTACCAGCATCAGCATCACCATCATCACCATCATCATACACATCACCATCACTGGCATCACCATCAGCATCACCATCATCACCATCATCAGCATCATTAGTACTGTCATCGCAATCATCATCAGTATCATCATCAGCATCATCATCATCATAAGCTTCATCAGCAGCATCAGCATTAGCATCGTCATCATCACCATCAGCATCAGCATCATCAGCATCAGCATCATCATCATCATCAACATCATCGTCATCATCCGCATCAGCATCATCATCATCACCATCACCACCAGCATCATCATCTTCAACATCATCACCGTTATCATCCCTATCATCACCATCGTCATCATCACCATCACCATCATCAGCAGCATCATCATCATCACTAGCAGCATCACCTTCAGCATCAGCATCAGCATAAGCATCATCACCCTTATCAGCATCATCATCATCACCATGATCATCATCAGCATCATCACCATCATTATCAGCATCATCATCACCAGTGTCATTATCATCAGTATGAGCATCAGGATCGTCATTACCATCAGCATCAGCATCGTCATCATCATAATCATCACCATCATCATCATCACCACCATCACCATCATTACCATCATCATTACCATCATCCTCACCATCATCATCATCAGCATCATTATCACCATCATCAGCATCATCATACCATCATCATTATCATCAGCATCAGCATCATTATCATCACCATCATCATCCCCATCACCACCATCGTCATCACCATCAGCATCATCATCATCGGTATTACCATCACCATCAGCGTCATCAGCATCATCTTCATCACCATCATCATCACCAGCATCAGCATGGTCATCATCAACATCATCAGCATCATCACCATCACCATCATCAGCATCAGCATCAGCATAATCATCAGCAGCACCACCATCATCAGCAGCATCATCAGCATCATCGTCACCATCAGCATCAGCATCATCATCAGTATCATCAGCGGCATCAGCGTCAGCATCATCATCATCATTCCCATTATCACCATCATCATCACCATCAGCTCAAATATCATCATCATCAGCATCATCATCACCATCATCATCATCATCACCATCATTATCATCGTCAGCATCAGCATCAGCATCAGCATCATTACCAGCATCAGCATCACCATCATCACCATCATCATAAACATCACCATCACTGGCATCACCATCAGCATCACCATCATCACCATCATCAGCATCATTAGTACTGGCATCGCAATCATCATCAGTATCATCATCAGCATCATCATCATCATAAGCTTCATCAGCAGCATCAGCATTAGCATCGTCATCATCACCATCAGCATCAGCATCATCAGCATCAGCATCATCATCATCATCATCAACATCGTCGTCATCATCCGCATCAGCATCATCATCATCATCACCATCACCACCAGCATAATCATCTTCAACATCATCACCGTTATCATCACTATCATCACCATCGTCATCATCACCATCACCATCATCAGCAGCATCATCATCATCACTAGCAGCATCACCTTGAGCATCAGCATCAGCCTAAGCATTATCACCCTCATCAGCATCATCATCATCATCATCATCACCATGATCATCATCAGCATCATCACCATCATTATCAGCATCATCATCACCAGCATCATCATCACCACCATCATCACCGTCATAATCATCACCATCATCAGCATCAGCATCAGCATCGTCAGCGCCATCACCATCAGCATCACCATCAGCATCACCATCAGCATCACCATCTTCATCACCATCAGCAGCAGCATCAGCATCAGCATCAGCATCGTTATCAGCATCACCATCATCACCATCATCATCACCAACATCCATCACCATCGTCATCACCATCATCATCACCATCACCACCACCATCATCACCATCATTACCATCATCATCAGCATCACCATCATCAGCAGCATCATCATCACCGTCATAATCATGATCACCATCATTACCATCAGCATCAACATCGTCAGCGCCATCATCATCAGCATCACCATCAGCACCACCATCGTCATCACCATCAGCAGCAGCATAAGCATCAGCATTAACATCGTTATCAACATCACCATCATCACCATCATCATCACCACCATCGTCATCACCATCGTCATCACCATCATCATCATCACCATCATCACCACCACCATCATCACCATCATCATCATCATCATCATCATCATCCTCACCATCATCATCACCATCATCAGCATCAGCATCATCATCATCATCCTCATCCTCATCCTCATCCTCATCCTCATCCTCATCCTCATCATCATTATCATCATCGTCGTCGTCGTCCATCCTCATCCTCATCCTCATCATCATTATCATCATCATCATCATTATCATCATCATCGTCGTCGTCATCATCATCCTCACCATCATCATACCATCACCATCCTCTCCTCCTCATCACCTCATCCTCCTCATCCTCATCCTCATCCTCATCCTCATCCTCATCCTCATCCTCATCCTCACATCCTCATCCTCATTCCCTCATCCTCATCCTCATCCTCATCCTCATCCTCATCCTCATCCTCATCATCATTATCATCATCATCGTCGTCGTCGTCGTCGTCATCATCATCCTCCTCATGATCAGCTCCATGCTCATGGGAGGCTGGCGGCGGAGGGCGCAGCCCTCCAGCTGCCGCAGACGGCAGCCCAGCGAGGGAACCCCGAGGGCAGGGCGAGCAGCCAGCGGTCTTGACGGGTCCCGTCGCCCGACCTTCCTCCTCTTCCTCCTCCTCCTCCTTCTCCTTCTCCCCTCCCCCTCCTCCTCCTCCTCGTCCTCCTCCTCCTCCTCCTCCTCCTCCATTCCCCCTCCTCCTCCTCCTCCTCCTCCTCCTTTTTCTCCTCCTCCTCCTCCTCGCGGAGAAGAGGGGAACGAGGAGCGGGGAAAGAGGAGCCGGGCTCGACGACGGCCTGGCGGCAAGCCCGAGATCCAGGAGTCGCGTTCTTGTCCACCCCTGGCGTTTGCTTCCCTT
The DNA here is from genome assembly GCA_963575745.1 of Prorocentrum cordatum. Lineage (NCBI taxonomy): Eukaryota > Dinophyceae > Prorocentrales > Prorocentraceae > Prorocentrum > Prorocentrum cordatum. Next base: position 68,604 of record CAUYUJ010000007.1, on the reverse strand, counting down.
CTCGGGCAGTGGCCGGACAAGCGAGGGGCAAAGCTGGGTCCAGTGCTCCCGTCGTGATTTCTTCGCGGTGCTGCTCGCTTTTCGTGACGTTGGATCTCACGGAGGGCGTGCAGGCGGAGCACTCTGGCGGCAACGTTGTGGCAGCTTGGGGGCCTTCTGGGGCCGCCTTGGGGGCCCCTTCGTTGCTTCCGGGGGCCTCTCGCGCCACCCTTGGGGCGTAACGGGCAAGATGGGGGCCATCTTTGGGCTTCTGGGGCCCAAGTGGGGGGCCTCCCGTCGGCGTCACCCCAACATACTTACACTAGATGTGCGTCGCCCCCCCAGGGGCGACGTGGGCACCCAGAGATCTTATAAGTACATGCGTCGTGGCGGGCGCTTTCTGGCCGCACCGCTCGGGTCGGGAAACGATCTACTACAAGACGGATGTACTATATGTTCGGGTCGGGCGCGCGCCTCCAAGGAGGGCATGTAGTATGAGTATGTCTCTGTGCATCCCATCCCGCGTTGGGGCCATACTGGGGCCTTGTTGGACCATCCTGGGCGATTTTGGCGGCATCTTGGGACTGGGGCCTCTCAGTGGCAGTCTTAGGCAATTTGTGGAACCTTGGGGAAGGGAGTCAGGAGTGGAGAAACAGGAGGCAACCAGCAAAAGATAACACAAAGAACACAAGCAGCAGTCCAGCGCCAACCTTGACAGCCTTGCGCCCCCAAGGTTGCCAGCAGATCTGACAGCGACCAAGACGGCGATGACGGCTGCGGTGGCGAGGACGGTGGTGCAGCGCTCCCGCTTTGCGCTGGGAGGAGGAGGAGGAGGACGAGGAGAAGGAGGGGGAGGAGGGGGAGGGGGAGGAGGGGGAGGAGGGGGAGAAGGGGAGGAGGAGCAGGAGGAGGATGAGCAGGAGGAGGAGGAGGAGGAGGCGGAGGAGGCGGAGGTGGCCAAGCAACGACCCACACGTAAAGTTCCAGAGCTTTTTGGCCTGAGAGCGCCTCGCGAAGCGGCAAACGCCAAACGTCAGCCGCGGAGCCCAGTCATGGTCCGCGTGCTCGCCCTCGTGTGCGTGCTGGTGCTGGCCGCTGCTGGGCCGGCGACCTGCATGGACAGCCTGGTGGCGCGCACAAGGGGGTGGCGGGAGGCCTCTGCTTGTCATGGGGGCCGCCCCCCTTCCCTCCGAGGCGGGAATTTATACATGACCACCGCCTGGAGGATCAATTTTCGGATACCTAGGCAGGAAATGCATATGGACTTTTTTGGGCCCCCGGGGGCCAAAGTATATCCATATCCACCGCCCGCTGGGGCACCAGGACGTCGGTTCCCAGGCGGTGGATCTGGATAAATCCTCGCCTCGCATTCCCAGACACCCGAACGTGGCTCCTCAGAGTTCTGGAGCCCTTCCAGGGGACCGGCCAGTGTCAGGGCTTACATGGCGCCGCCCCGCCCATCTCGGCACAACACTCACACGTTTCGTAGCCCCAGAGGGAGCTCCACCGAGGGCACCAGGGGCAGGGTTCCCATGCCCCGCCCCGCCCATTTTGGACACCCCTCACGTTTCGTGGCCCCAGAGGGAGCTCCACCGAGGGCGCCAGCGGTAGGGTTCACGTGTCGCTGCCCAGTCCATTTCGGCACGCTCTTCACCCGTTTCGTGGCCCCAGAGGGAGCTCCACAGAGAGCACCCGTGCCAGGATTTGCATGGCGCCGCCCCGCCCATTTCGGCACACCTCTCATTTTTTTCGTGGCCCTGTAGTGCATTCCATCGAGGGCGCCAGCGGCAGAGTTCGCATGCAGCCGCCCTGCCCATTCCAGCACAGCCCTCACCTTCTTCGTGGCCCCATAGGGAGCTCCCCCTCTGCATATGGTTGGATCCTTCGCCGGGATATTTCCACAACGTGGCTCCCCAGGACTTTGGACCCCTTCTCGAGTCGTTATCCCAATCATCCTGTGGTGTTGGGTCCCCGTTTTCAATCCAGGGCGCCCTGCGTCCTCACCTCACCTCCCTCCGCCTTCTCCTCCCTCCCCCCTCACCATTTCATTATCGTCTCAAACACAATCCGTACACAGGTTTCGTGACCCCACACATCTCAACTGGAAGCCCCAGTGGAGGGGTTCGCATGGCGCCGCCCCGCCCATGTCGGCACACCCCTCGCACGTTTCGTCGCCCCATAGGGAGCTCCGCCGAAGGACACAGTGGCAGAGAGTTCGCATGGTGCCGCCCTGCCCATTTCGGCGCAGCTGGTCTTACAGGGAGCTCCCCCCTCTGGCGTCCCTCCTGCCTTGCGCCACTCACACTTCCATGTGGTTGGGTCCTCCGCCAGGATGTTTTTGACTGTCCCGAGGCCCGGTGAGAGCCCCCAGAGGCCGAAACATGCTAAAATCCGTCGCTCGCGTTTTTTCAAACACGCAAGGGGCTTGGTTTTCGGGTCAAACCGTAAAACTCGTGCCTCTGGCGGCCGTTCGGGGCAATGCGGGCACCCCTAGCACGCTCTCGGCGGGGGACAGTTGAAGGACTGCAACCCGAGGCTGGCAAACTCCCAAGAACCGAAGAAAACGTTCGAGCACCTGTGAGGTCCTCCTCCTCCTCCTCCTCCTCCTCCTCCTCCCTCCTCCTCCTCCTCCTCCTCCTCCTCCTCCTCCTCCTCCTCCTCCTCCTCCGCCTCCTCCTCCTCCTCCTAATGATCCCTTCTCCTCCTCCCTTTTCCTTCCCCTCTTCTTCCTCCTCCTCCTCCTCCTCCTCCTCCTCCTCCTCCTCCTCCTCCTCCTCGCGCCACCCCACTTGAGCGCGCCGCCGAACAGCGGCCCGGACATGACGCAGCGCGATGCCCACAGCGGTGCCGTCGCCCCTCCCCGTCGGGGGGCGCCAACAGTACGCTTGCACTGGTCCTGGCCAGGTCGGTCTTGATTTGGAGGAGGAGGGGGGGGAGGAGGAGGGGGAGGAGGAGGAGGCGGAGGCGGAGGAGGCGGAGGAGGAGGAGGAGGAGGAGGAGGAGGAGGTATGGGAACGAACAATGATACGAACATGCAAATTCTGAGGTCCGCGCAGATTTCTCGGATCCGCGCTGGGGCCCCCTGGCGGCGCCTCTGGCGCCGCCCCTGGCGCAGGGAGGGGGGTCCAGCGCCGATCCGAGGAATCCGCGCGGACCTCCGAGTTATGTTCATGTCATTCTTCATTCCCCTACGAGGGCCCCCGAGAGGCCGAACGTGACCAACCCTGGAGTCGGGCCTGTCCCTCTACAGGAGTATTCAAAAATAGTGAAAATATAGTCCGGAACGATTTTTGGAATATTTTTGTTTTTTCCCGGAAAGGGCGCGGGCCCAGGGTTCTCTTTTAGTTGGTAAACCTAATCCCCCGGTGCCAACTTGAAGGAGGCCGGCGGATTTTTTCCCTGATAAATATCGAGGTCGAAGGAGGCCGGCGGATTAAAATTTGAGGATGTCTCGAGCGAAACGCTTGTTTTTGAAATCCCGATCGATAAATCACAGGGTGCGGGCCACTTTTTCGTGTGTTGAGGATGTCTCGAGCGAAACGCTTGCTCCGCAGAGTTTGCCGAGGATGTCTCGAGCGAAAACGCTTGTTTTGCAGAGCCGACCGCGACGCGGAAAAGCGCCCCGCGCGAAGGAATTTCGATGATGTCTCGACTAATTCGTTTGTTTTTGTACGATTTCCTGGAATTTTGGCAGGATGTCTCGAGCGAAATGCACGACCCCACCCTAGCACGACCATACCCCAGCACGACCACACCCCAGCACGACCAGACCCCAGCACGACCCCACCCCAGCACGACCCCACCCCAGCACGACCATACCCCAGCACGACCACACCCCAGCACGACCCGACCCCAGCACGACCCTACCCCAGCAAGACCACACCCCAGCACGACCACACCCCAGCACGACCTCACCACAGCACGACCACACCCCAGCACGACCACGCCCCAGCACGACCACGCCCCAGCACGACCACGCCCCAGCACGACCACCCCCCAGCACGACCACACCCCAGCCCCAGCACGACCACCCCCCAGCACGACCACACCCCAGCACGACCACTCCCCAGCACGACCACACCCCAGCACGACCACACCCCAGCACGACCACACCCAGTCGCACCCCCGTGGAATGTTTCGTGGCGTGTCTGGTTGAGTGGTTGCCTGTTCGTGGGGTGTCTCGTGGAATGTTTCACGGGGTGTCTCGTGGAATGTTTCGTGAGGTGTCTCGTGGAATGTTTCGTGAGGTGTCTCGTGGGATGTTTCGCGGGGTGTCTCGTGGGATGTTTCGTGAGATGTCGCCCAGTTGGGTATCGTGCAAACGTGACCATGCTGCACATGTCTTTATCCCTTTCCGGGTTCGTGGGTCCATCATGTTTTTTGGGGGGGGGACTATTTTTGATTTTTCGCCCCAAATCCCCCTGCAGGAGGACATGCCCGATCTACGACCAGCACTTCCTCGTCGGGATTTCACGCCACACGGAGGCGGGGTCTTCGGGTCACAGCCCGGGCCTTCGGGGGCGGCCGCTCGGGAGACTGAGTGGGTATCTGGGCGCCCCCGAAGCACTCTTGACGAAGCGCAGCTGCAGGAACGCATCCCGAGGCTGGAGAGCTGCCGTGAACCGACGAAAACGTAGAACAAGCAACCGTAGTGTTGAGTCGGGCCTGTCCCTCTCCTGGGGGCAATCAGAAAATAGTCAAATCATAGTCTGGGGACGATTTTATTTTTCGTCCGAAATCCGTCTGTAGGTGGACATGCTCGACCTAAACGTAGTGATTTTGCGAACGACGCGGGGAGGTCGGGGCAGCTGGCGTTCCCCGACTCCGTTCGGGGGGGTCCACGAGCCGGATCCTCCTCCTCCTCCTCGTCCTGAGGACGGTGTGTTTGGATATCGTGGCCAGGGTCATGAAACCTCACAGACTGCATCGCCTTCTCCCTCTTCTTCTTTCATTCCGTTCCCAGGCTCCACCCTCGTCCGCGCACAGACGAATGACCGAGGAAATCGGGGTCCATTGCGCCGACATTTGCGTGCTAGCTGCCCGCGTAATGCGGCTCGTAAGCGCCCCGGTTTCGATGCAGGCGTGCCACGCTGGCGGCCCGCGTCAGCCGACGCGTGCGGTCGCTCTACCATCTCGCGTGAGACCCGCTCCTTTTCGTCGCACACATGCCTCGGGACACAGGTATTCAATCTCGACTTATCATGGCGACAACATCGCAGAGTGGATTTCGTCCGGAGAACAATCGGATGGGCCCGGAGTGTCCTGGATAATTTCGTTCCGGATTGCGAAGTGGATGTCGTGCGGAGTTTTTGGCCAGGAATCAAGGCTGAACAAACATCCACGTAAAACTCACTCTGTTTTTCGCTCGCCGTTTCGGGGTCTTGCGTTGGCAGAAATCCGCGCGAAAATCCGCTGCAGCCCGTCTGCAAGGTCGGTGCAGTCCTTACCCGACTTTGCCTTCTCGTCCTCCTCCTCCTCCTCCTCCTCCTCCTCCTCCTCCCTCCTCCTCCCTCCTTCCTCCCCTCATCCTCCTCCCCCTCCTCCTCCTCCTCCTCCTCCTCCCCCCCTCCTTCCTCTCCCCCTCCTCCCCCTCCTTCTCTTCCTCCCCCTCCTCCTCCTCCTTCCGTAGCCATTTTGGCTCATGCCTTTCCGTAGGTTCCCCGCTCCTGGACCTTGTCCCCAGGCCTAACAGTCGGGGCAACGCGGCGGGCGTTGGGGCTTTGGGGGAGCGGGGCTTTGGGATCACGGTGCATGCAATGGCTGCGGGAGGTCGCCCTGCGGAGTGGCGGCCGCCTTCGCTCTGCGCTGCGCAGGCCCACCTGTGGGGGCCATCGGCGGCAAGGCGAATGGCGAGAGAGAGAGCTCAGGCGGCGTGCGAGCCGGCGTTGTGGGCCTCGCTGGCTCCCTGCGAGCCAGGCTCCTGGCAAGACCGCGAGCGGGCGGCCAGGCCGGCGCTCCAGCTGCTAGCGCAGGGACGCCCTGTGCCAGGCAGTCGCTGCCTCCGCAGGAGCGCCGCCTGGCACGCCCAGCGCGTGCCGCCGGGCGGCTTCGCTCGCGCATCCTCTGCTGCACTGGACTGGGCCGCTGCTGGGCCCAGGATCGGACGGGGCGGATCGGCGCCGACCGCGGACACCCACACGCCGACCCTCGGCGAGTCGCTGGACGTGGAGGCCCCGAGTGCGCCCGCCCCTCCCCTCCCCCCTGCCGCGTCGGAGGCGGCCGCTGCAGGCTACCCTTGCGCGACGAAGGAGGAGGTGGAGGACACCACAGAGGAGGGCATTGGCCGCTGCGACCCCGTCGGCCCCCTGGTGGCGGACGACCCCGAGGTCCAGGCGGCGGCACCGCACCACGTGCCGCCCAACGCCTGGCAGCAGCAGCCCAATCAGGTTACCACCATGGAGACCCCCGACGCCGTCTCGTCCTTCGTGGCTGCCATTTCCGATTCTGGCAGCACCTCGAGCCCCTGGTCGCCAACGCGGACGAAATGCTACTGGAGGTCGTCAAGATGACCCTGCAGGACGAGGACTCGCCTGCTCCTGGCGACGTTGGAGTGGGGCCCACCACGGAGGAGGACGATAGCACGGCGGCTGCCCAGGCAGACTCACTACACGTGCAAGCGCCGTCGGAGGCGCAACACCGCGGAGCTGCTCGCCGAGACACTGCACACCCCCGCCCAGACGCCTCCGACAACGACCTGAGCTCCGCGGATGTGGCGACGGCGGCTGGCTCGGCGGTGGAGACCATGAGCCTCCCTGACGCTGGCCAGCACCAGGCGGAGACTCCGCACTCCGCCCCTAGGCGCACGCCGCTCCGCACCAAAGCAGCCCCCTTCGCGCCGTGGCAGGACGTCGACTTCCACGGCTTCCCCCGCATCGGCGGCGCGAGGTGCCAGGCTGCTCACCATGCGAGGCTGCGTAGGGAGTGCACCCTCGTGGAGGAGGTGCATCGGGCTCTCACGCATCCCCTCGCGATGCGGCTACCCACGGCATGCCGTGGATGATGCGCCGCCACGGGCCTGCACGAGGGAGGGGCCCTCTCCGTCCTCGCCGAGTGCATCGTGCAGTGCCTGTCCATCTCCGTGGTCGGCTGAGGACCGCTCGGCCGCCCGCCCCCGCACCATGGTGTGCTGTTCTGCTACTCCTGCTCCTCTTCCTCCTCCTCCTCCTCCTTCTCCCCCTCCTCCCCCTCCTCCTCCCTCTCCTCCTCTTCCTCCTCCTCCTCCCCCTCCTCCGCCTCCTCCCCTCCTCCTCCCCCTCCTCCGCCTACTCCTCCTCCCCGTTCTCCTCCTTCTCCGCCTCCTCCTCCCCCTCCTCCCCCTCCTCACCATCATCTTTCTCCTCCTCCTCACCCGACTTTGCCCTCCTCTTGGTTTCGTCCGTCGAAGGGCGGGGGGGTGGCTGCAGCGCCGCTTCCCGGCCAGCTTCGGGGCCCCGGGTAGGCCCAACGCCCTCGCGCTCCCCGCTCCCGCCCGCGCGAGCTCGCCGCCGGCGCCGACTCCGACTTCTCCTCGACTCCGACTTTGACCTCGAGTCGATCCCACTCCCCCCCTACAGGAAGCGCCCAGATATCTCGATCCCCCATTACCTCCAGGAGGTCTGGGCAGGGAGGGAGGGTCTCCTCCACGAGGCGCCACCGTCAGAGCAAACCTCTCGCGCATCCGCCAGCCCTGCAAATCCAGTCGCACAGTAGGACATGGATTGCTCTTTTACGATTCGCGACAAACGCGTGCTGCTGCTGCAGCTGCTGCTGTGAGCATCGTGTAACCGATCCCCATCTCCGTCAGCGTGGGCCGGGCCCCACTGGCCGATCTGCCCCCCCTGGATGGGGACATGGGCTGCTATCCTCGGGCTTCGGGGGGCAGATCTCCGCAACCGAGGTGGCGAGACGGTGGGGCTCGAGGTGTGAATGGGGATTAGGGTTAAGTCGGGCCTATCCCTCTACGGGAGCAATATCCAAAAATAGTCAACACATAGGGGATTGGTCAGACATGCCGCAGTGGGCCCCCTTCGGCGCCCCCCGACCCCGTGCCCCTCCCCCGCACGCGCGGGCCGCCCGGGCCCACGGGCCAGCCGCTGGCACTGCGCCGCTGGGGCAGGCGGGCCGCGGCGCGCCGGCGCGGGGGCCAGCGCCCGAGGCCCGTGCCTCGGGGGCCTCCCCACCAAGCAGTGGCGAAGCTCTGCACGAACGAGATGGGCACGGGAAGAATGGGTACAATGCCCAACAGCAGTTCCTGTTCATTTTGAACTGGACTCGCTGTCCACGCCGCCGCGGCCTGTGTCCATTCGAGACAGAAGGCCGCCTGCCCAACAGCGGCCGCTGTTGGTTTGAGACAATATTTACAGTTGGGCATTGTACCCATTTTTTCCGTACCCATTTCAGGCGTCCAAAGAAGCGTCTTGGCTGCCCTAGAAGCAGGGGGGAGAAGACCACCCCGACCCCGGCAATTGGCGTTTACTAAACGGCCCTGGGCGTTTACTAAGCGGCCCTGCCCTGTTCGGCTCCTTCCTTGGATGCGTTTACCAAACGGCTTCGTTTGTCGGGGTGCTTGTTATGGGGTGAATTGTCTGCTCTCTAAAGAAGTCTACCAGAGAATGTTCGAATAATCTTTTCGGGGTCTGCAAGACATGTTCTTAGAACTTCTCTGGCCGGAGCTGTCTTGCTTGAATTCGTCGGGGTCATGCTCTAAGAACACTGTCTTTGTTTTTCGAACATTTCTGGGTTCTAAGAAACTTCGTGGTAGGCCTATAGGAATACCGGGACGGTCGGTCCCTGTTCAATCCCAGGTTCGATGATCCTCGTGATTTCTCATGGCGCCAACATCGCAGAGCGGATTTCGTCCAGACAACAATCAGATGGGCCCAGAGTGTCCTGGAGAATGTCGTTCCGGATTTCGAGGTGACTTTCGTGCGGATTTTGGCGGCCAGGAATGAAGACTAAACAATAGCCGCGCGAAATTCGCTTCGTTTTCCGCTGGCCGTTTCGGGGTTGTGCATTGACAGAAATCCACGCCAAACATCCGCTGCAGAACTTCTGCAAGGTCGGCGCAGTGAGACTTCCGTCGCATTCGGGCTCCTGGGGTCCTCCGTGGGCCCCGGGGTCGTCAAGAAGCGACCCTTGGCGGCGAGCCCGGGTTTGAGATTCGAGGTTCTCGGGCGTCGTCGTCGGTTCCCGGCGGGTTTCAGCCTCGGGGTGCGTTCCAGCGGCTGCGCCTTGCCGAGGACCTTCGGGTGGTGCTCGGATCGTCCCGAACGCACGCCGGAGAGCCGAGTTGTGATCTCCAAGCTGCCAGGCGTCCCAGGTGTTAGCCCAAAGTGTGTGTGTGTGTGTGTGTGTGTGTTGCTAGGGGGCCACATGCGAATCCTACCCCTACCCCCCACGATTTCTGAGGGGGAGGGTGGGGTTCACTTCGCTCGATAGCTCCCGAACGAAATGAACCCCACCCTCCCCCTCAGAAATCGTGGGGGGCAGGGGAAGGGTTCGCATGTGGTCTCCTAGTTGCCGAGTTCTTCATTGGCTGTGGCCCCGTTGCGGGGACGCAGTTGCCTACTCGGCTCTCCCGCGCTGGCCTGCACGGCTTGGTCGGGCCCCGTCCTTTGCACCTCACCTTCTTGCGCTTTCGCTTCGTGTCTCTCTCTCTCTCTCTCTCTCTCCGCTTCCGGTGCATCCCACCGCTCGCTTCGACCGGCGCGTGGCCGTCTCGCACACCCGTGCACCCGTGGGCTCAAAAAGTGTTTGCCCCGTTCAGCCCCATCGACAGCACGCAGCCCGCGTCGGCCCTCATGAGGTTCGCCGCCTGCGTCGGTAGACAAACGCACGTTTGCGTTCACGCACGTTCTGGGGGTCATCGACACGTGGAGTCGGATTTCGGAGGAGGACAAAATACCGATGCCACTGCCCTTCCATCGGTTTCCCCTCGTTGGGCCTCCGTCGCGACCGCTGGATCCGCGTCGAAGTTCTGGCCGCGCCAGCCCCGGTGGCCAGTTTCCCAGGGCCCCCAGCGGCCGCGGCGGCCCGGCACACCTCCCCGAGCATCAGCAGCTCGTGCACCAGGCGGGCTTGCGCCGCCACACCTGGGGGGCGCCGGCCTCCTCCGTCCTCTTTTGTCCTCCCTCTTCCTCCTTCTTCGTCCCCCCTCGTCTTCCTCCCTTCTCCTTCTCCTCTTCCCTCCTCCCTCCTCCTCCTTCTCCCCCGCTTCTGGGGCTTGCGTAGGAGGCAACCTGTCGGCATGAGACCTTCCACCTTTTCCCAACCGTCCTGAGGTGGTGGGTCCTCACTGTGAAAAGACAGTGCCCCGCGTCACCACCTCTCCTCTCCTCTCCTCTCCTCTCCTCTCCTCTCCTCCTCTCCTCTCCTCTTCCTCTCCTCTCCTCTCCTCTCCTCTCCTCTCCTCTCCTCTCCTCTCCTCTCCTCTCCTCTCCTCTCCTCTCCTCTCCTCTCCTCTCCTCTCCTCTCCTCTCCCCTCCTTCCTTACACCCCTGCCTCTGCCTTCCGCACGTCAATTTCGGCACACCACTCACACGCTTCGTGGCCCCAAAGGGAGCTCCACCGAAGGCCATAGTGATTGCATTCGCATGGCGGCACCGCGCTCATGTCGGCACACCGCTCGCGCGTTTTGTGACCCCATAAATGGGGTCCACCGAAGGCCCAAGTGGCTGCGTCGCATGGCGGCGCCGTCCTATTTCGGCGCGCCTCTCACGAGGATCGTGGCCCTACAGGGAGCTCCACCGAAGGCCTCAGTGGCTGCGTTCGCACGTCTGCACAGCACCGATTTCGGCGCACCCCTTACGAGGACCGTGGTCCCATAGGGAGTTCCACCGGAGGCCCCAGTTGATCAGTTCGCATGGCGGCACCGCACCCATTTCGGCACACCCCTGAAGGGATCGTGGCCCATTGGAGGGTCCTCCGAAGGTCCAAATGGCTGCGTTCGCATGGCGGCACCGCGCCCACTTCGGCACACCCCGCACCAGGATAGGGAGCTCAACCGAAAGCCCCAGCGGCCGCGTTCGCATGGCGGTACCGCACCAATTTCGGCACACCCTTCACGAGGATCGTGGCCTCTCATGGGGAGTTCCACTGCAGGCCCCAGTGGCAAAGTTCGCACAGCGGCGCTGCCCTACTTCGTCACACCTTTAACGAGGATCGTGGCCCCATGGGGAGGTCCAGTGAAACCGGCACCCGCAACGCGGTAATCGTAAACCCACCAGCCCTTTGGGCGTAGGTGGTCTAGGGGGTTTCCTTTTCCAACCCCCTTCTTCCCCTTCGGGGAGGGGTTCACCCCGCCCCCCTTACCCCTCCCCTGGACATGGACGGGGGGGGGCGGCGATGCGTCGGAACGTGTGAGATGCTCCAAGACGGTCCCACGAGGGCCTCGGAGAGCCCAAGATGACTTCCAATATGGCTCAAGACAGCGCAAGATGCCTCAAGATGGCTTTCAAAATGCTCCAACAAACCCCAAGAAGCTCCAAGACGGCTCCCAGAAGCCTCCGAGACCCCAAGGAGTTCCCCAAGATTCCCAGATCCGTCAAAACGAAAAGAATCATTGATGATTGCTTTCTCGCCTTTTCGCTTCCGATGGCCATCCGACGCCTCAAGGCTCCAAGATGGCCCAAGAGGTCCCCAAGAGGGGCCCAAGAGAGCCCCAAGACGGCCCCGATAGCGCTCAAGAGCGCTCCAAAAGCGCCCCCAAAGCGCACCAAGAGGCGACTTTTGGGGCTCCCGAGGGGGGACCCTCATTGAAGCTTCCCTCTTATTTGATCGATCTCGACGATGGCCCCAAGAGCGTTCCTAAGGCTCTCAAGAGCGCCCGAAAATGGCCCCAAGAGGCGCCCAGACGGCCCCAAGAGGCGCCCAAGATGCTTCCAAAAGGCTCCCAAGAGGCCCCCAAGAGGCTTCAAAGGATCCCCGAGGCACCCGAGATGCCCCCCAGACGTTCCACCATCCTCCCCCTCTTGGGGTATCGGACGGCTTCCCCCGCCCTTTGTTCTTCTGCATGCTCCCCCGCTTCCCTGATCACCTCAACTCCCCTGGGCACCGTTTCTGGATGGGCTGGCGGGGATACTTTTTTGATCGCGACCGCAGGCGGGCACCCGCGCGGCGTCAAAGGGTCGAACAGCAGGCGAGAGTCGGGCACAGAGGACGGACGAAGGAAGAGAGAACAGGAAGGAGGAGAGGCGGCGACGAGAGACAAGAACAGAAGAGGCGGGAAGGAAGAAGAACAGCCGCGGCTCAGACGTGGAACAAGTAGAGGTCCGCCCACAACTTGCAGTACTCCCAGTACTTGACGTAAGTAGGCAGCGGAGGGCCCGAATCCAATCCAGTCGGTTGCCGATGCCACGTAAAGGCAAGGAGAGCACAGAACCGAGGAGTGACCAACGGCGGCAGGAGCAAGTGGAAGCGCGAAAGCGCCCTTGCTGAAGGACGGAATACAGTACCCCAGGCCATCTCCAGGGCCAGCGCAGCTAGCAGTCGCGCTAGCAGAAAGGTTCACCTAAGGTGGCCCGGCGTCCAGCGGGGGGGAGCAGCAGCAGTGAAGGGAAACGTTGCCACCTGAGTCAACCTGAGCTGGAGTGCAGCTAACAGCCGCAGAACGTTGGAGGATTGCTTCGCCTGAGACATGGGGTCCTCTGGTAGGGTGCAGCTAACAGCCGCAGGAAGGTGAGAATTTGTTTCGCCTGAGACGTGCAGCCTGGGGGGAACTGGCCGCGCCAGCCAAGATGGGGGGGGGGTACAGGTAACAGCCGCAGGATGCGGGGAGGTGAACCCGCCTGACGCAATGACGACGCCAAGCAGGGGTGCAGCTAACAGCCGCAGAGCGAGGGGAACATAATACACCTGAGACATCCCGAAACTAGGGCCAGAGCGCAGCAGACAGCTGCAGTGAGATGGGGGAAGGCACCGCGAATGCTTCGCCTGAGACATCCTAGTTCTCTGGTAGGGTGCAGCTAACAGCCGCAGGAAGGTGGGAAAAGGTTACCTTCGCCTGAGACATGTTACGCCTGAGATGGACCGACGACCAGGGGGGTGAAGTTAGCAGCAGCAGAGTGGAGGGAGACGGTGCCACCTGGGGCAACCTGAGCCAGAGTGCAGCTAACAGCCGCAGAACGTTGGATGATTGCAACGCCTGAGACATATAGGTCCTCTGGTAGGGTGCAGCTAACAGCCGCAGGAAGGGGGATATAGTTTCGCCTGAGACGTGCAGCCCGGGGGGTACGGGCCGAGCCTGCATAGAAGGTAGGGGTGCAGCAAACGGCCGCAGGATGCTGGGTAGTGATCCCGCCAGATACGCGACGAAGCCCAGCTGGGGTGCAGCTCACAGCCGCAGAGCGGGGGGAAAAGATAAAACCAGAGACAACCCGAGACCTGGCCGGAATGCAGCTGACAGCCGCAGTGTGGTGGGGGATATCAACGCGATTGCTACGCATGAGACGTCCCGGTGCACTGGTAGGGTGCAGCCAACAGCCGCAGGAATGTGGGAAATGGTTATCTTCGCCTGAGACATACTGGAGCTCTGCATGGGAGCGGCAAACGTGGGGGTAGCCGAATGCCGCAGACGGCCACGAACTGGGTGAAGTGGCCAGAAGGATCGTCGAGCCCAGCCCGCAGGGAGGGGAGGGGAGCCACAGCCAGATCCACACCAGTGCAGCAGGAAGCCGCAGCGGCGTCAAGCGGGCGGTGGACACAACGGCCGAAGGAGACGACAGACGAGGCGAGGGCAACCAACCAGAAGGAGGGTGGAAAGGCGACCATGGAGATAAAGGGAGCTGCCAGGTGCGGGAGAAGACCCAGCGAACCCAGAGGGTCCGCCAGGGGAGGTAGGTGCACCAGGGCGAGGGAGGGACAGCAGCGGGGGGCACCAGGAAAAGGATGGCGACCCAGGCAAGTCCAGTGGGCCAGTCGGTGAAGGGCGATCTGGCCAGGATAAGACCGAGCACCCGACCCGCAAGGAGGGGTAGGGGACCACAACCCGATCCACCCCAGTGCAGCAGACAGCCGCAACGGCGTGGAGCGGGCGGTGGGCAGGGCGGGCAACTGGTGGCGCCATGCAGCGGACAGTGCAGTTGTGTTGCAGGACGCGCACGAGGTGGCCGCCGTGCCGCTGGTGCCGCTCGTACTGGCCGTGGAACCCAGCTCGCACAGCGTGGGACTGGGTGACCCTGACGTTCCCACAGCGCCGTGTCGCAGTTCGACGTAGTACTTGCCGGCGTGGTGCAGCTCGACTGTGTCGCACCCGAGCTCGTGCTGCTCGACGTTGCACTGCACGTCTCGACCTCGCTCACGCTGCTGCTATGTGCCGACGTGGGGCCCACGGTGGAAGTGGCAGAGGACGTGCATGGCTCGAGACCGTACTGGCCGTGGCCGTACTGCTCGAGGTCTCACTGCGGTACGTCTGAGACGTGCTGCAAGCCAACGGCGCACTGGAGACCAGGCGTTGGCAATGCAGCTGTGCTGCTGTTCGCGCTCGTTCTAGCCGGCGGGGTGTTGCTCGACATTCTGCGTAGTACGACCTCGTTCAAGCTGCTGCTCCCTGTCGCCATGGAACTCACCGTAGAGGTGGCTGGGACGTCGCATGCTCGAGACCGTACTGGCCATGCCTGTGCTGCTCGAGGAAGCATTGGAGAGCTTCTGAGACGCACTGCTAGACAGCGATGCACTGGAAGTCGAGGTGGTGGACAATGTGGTTGCACGGCGGGGCACACTCGAGCTGACCGTCGTGCTGTTGGAGCCACACGTGCTGGCCTTCGACCACCTCGTCCCGGGCAGCGCGGTAGTGAATGATTCTGTCGTAGCCGTCAGCGTCGAGCCGCTGCACACCGTAGTGCAGGCCGGCGTGGTGCTGCTCGACTGTGCCGCACTGCGCGAAGTTGCGCTGCACGCTACGCCCACGCTCGCGGTGCTGCTCGCTGTCGTCGTGGAGCTCACCGTGGAGGTGGCCGTGGACGACGCCCTGCGCCTGGCCGTACTGGACCGCACAGACTAGCCGATGAGCTCGCCTCGGTCAGCGTGGTGTGAGTGACCTTGTGGTATTTGCCAGCGTCGTGCCGCTGCTCATCGTCGTGCTAGCCGCCGTGGTGCTGCTCGACACTGTCGCACTTGAAAACGTACTGGTCGTCAGAGGCGTGCTGCAGCCAACGGTGCACTGTGAGTCAGGGTGGTGGACGTTGCCGTTGTGCTGCTGGACGCGCTCGAGCTGGCCGACGTGCTGCTGGGGCCGCTCGTACTGCGGCCACGAGACGGTACTGGTCGTGGCCGCTTGGCTCGAGGACGCACAGCTGGTCGTCCGCGACGTACTGCAAGACCGCGATGCGCGGGGCAACCCAGGGGAGGACCCTGCCCTATTCGCCAGCGTCGTGCTGCTGCCCACCATGGTGCTGGCCGACGTGGTGCTGCTCGACTGCGTTGAGCTCGTGGACGTACAACTCGACGTTGCGCAGCTCACCTCGCCCCCCGCTCGCGTTGCTGCTTATTCAACGTGGAGCCCGCCGTGGACGTGGCCGTAAGTCCAACCAGCCCTCTGGGCACAGGTGGCTTAACGAGCTCTGTATTCACTCTGCCACAGCACCCGCTGGCCCCTGCTCGGGGGAGAGGCTTACAACTGTCCCATGTCGTTGAAAACGCAACCTCCCCCAGCCGACAGGCAGCCAACCTGGGCCAATCAGCCTCCCCGCGACAAATCCAGGGACAACCAGAGCATACCGCCTGCCAACGAATAAGGCGCATGCGCGGGCGCCCCTCACGCTCCCACGGCGGCCCTGTCCGCTGCGTGCTACTGCGCGGCCTTAACCAAGACAGCCGCGGGATGGTAGGAAGAGGTTTCGCCTGAGACCAGCCGATGCTCTGTTGGGGTGCGGCTAACAGCCGCGGGATGGTAGGAGGTGGTTTGGCCTGAGACCTGCTGAACAAGCCGTAAGTGGGAGATTGTTAGGAAGTGGTTTCGCCTGGGACCAGCCGTTGCCCTGCTGGGGTGCGGCTAACAGCCGCGGGGCGGTAGGAAAGGCTTCCCACTCCTTGTATTTGCTGCAAGTGGGAGACTGTTTCGCCTGAGACATGCTGGTCCTCTGGTAGGGTGCATCTAACAGCCGCAGGATGGTGGGAAATGGCTACGCCTGAGACATGCCGCCGTGCAGCCACTTGGGGAAGGCCAGCGGAGGGGCAACCGGATGCCGCAGTCGCCGCGAGCAGGGTGAAGGGGCCAGGATACGACCGTCAGCAGACAGCCGCAGGAAGGCGGGAAAGGGTTATCTTCGCCTGAGACGTGTGACGCCTGGGATGGGCCGACGTCCAGCGGGGGTGAAGTTAGCATCAGCAGAGTGGAGGGAGACGGTCCCGCCTGAAGTAACCTGAGCCAGAGTGCAGCTAATAGCCGCAGAACGTTAGATGATTGCAACGCCTGAGACATATTGGCCCTCTGGTAGGGTGCAGCTATTGTGAGAAGTGGTTCCGCCTGAGACCAGCCAATGCTCCGCTGGGGGGTGGCTAACAGCCGCGTGATGGTAGGAGGTGGTTTCGCCTGCGACTAGCCGGCGCTCTGTTGAGGTGCGGCAAATAGCTGCGGGAAGGAAGGAAATGGTATCGCCTGAGACCTGCCAATGCACTGCTGGGGTGCGGCTGCCAGCCGCGTAGAGATGGGAAGTGGTTCCACCTGAGACATCCCGATGCATGGCCGGAGTGTAGCAGACAACCGCGTAGGGAAGGGGGATGGCTTCGCCTGAGGCATGCGGTCCTCTTGTAGGGTGTAGCTCACAGCCGCAGGGAATGGAAGGGGGCCGCAGCCCGTTCTACACCATTGCAGCAGACAGCCACAACGGCGTGGAGCGGGCGGCGGACACAACAGCCGAAGGAGGCGACGGCCGAGACAGGCCCTGAGGGCAATCAACCACGAGGGCGGCGAGCCGCCGCCGTGGAGTTAAGAGAAGCGCGGCGCCAACCAGGAGGGTAGCGAGCCGCCGCCGTGGAGCCAACCAGAAGGAGGCTGACGAGTCGCCCGAGAGTAGACCCACCCTACAGTGTGCGGTCATTATCGGCGGCCACGCGATCCCGACCATCTCCCGGCGGTGCCTGGCGCCCCTTGTTCGCGCCTGCTTGGTGTCCCACATGTTGCCCGCGCACTTGCGCCCAGTCGACTCCCAGGCCCAGAGAATCGCCCATGGCCCGAGCATCGCAGCTGTGGTTGTGAAGTGAGGTGGGGAAAGCGACGCAGGTTTGCTGGTCGTGCCGACGCGGGTCGGAAGCGCGCATGGTGCCAGGGGCAGCGCGTTGCTTGGAAAAGGCGTGCCAGACGGCTGTGAACGACGCGCCCAGGGTGACCTGAAGGTGCCTGATCGTCTCGTTTGGTGACTCCCTGTGGGATTCCCATTGGGAGTCGTGGGCCCGGGCTTTATAGAGCGGCCTTCCAGTGTTGGAGTCCCGTGGTCCTGACTGCTGGCGATCCGCGAACAGACTGGGCGTCCACCCACTCACTTCCCGTCCGACGCGCCAAGGATGCCCTCCGGTCGGGCTGCCGGCCCGTCTCGACGGTGGAGCCCCCGCCCCCGCCAGGGGGGGGGGGCGGTTTGGCGCGCTTTGCAGGGATGCAGGGGTTGCCCCGTGGATGCTCGTCGAGGCGTCCGCCCGCGTCGAGTCGCTGGCAGTCGAAGGAGGACGAATAGGGGCGAAAGGGCTCCTCGAAACCAGCTGGAGGATGGCTTCGTTGTCCCGCTCGCCAGGGGAAGGCTGGCGCGCGGGCTCGGTGGGACTCCCCAGTGCCGTCTGGAGGGTGGCTTCACTGTCGGGCTGCCCGTCGGGCTGGCTCTCGGGCTGGCCGTGGGGCTGGCCGTGGGACTGGGCGACAGGCAAGGCCTCAGGTGGAGTGTTGGGTAGGGCGTCGGGTTGGGCGTCGGGGGCGGTGTCGGGTGAGGCGTCAGACAGGTCGTGGGGCTGGTCGTGGAGCTGGCCATGGGACTGGCCGTGGAGCTGGCTGTCGGGCTGGCCGTCGGGCTGGCCGTTGGGCTGGCAGTCGGGCTGGCCGTCGGACTGGTCGCAGAGCTGGCAGTCGGGGTGGCCGTGGGGCTGGCGGTCGGGCTTGCCGTGGAGCTGGCTGCAGGGATAATCGTGGGTCGGGCAGTCGGGCTGGCAGTGGAGCTGGCCTTCAGTTTGGCCGTGCTGGCGGTCAGGCTGGTCGTGGGGCTGGCCGTGTGGCTGGTCGTGGGGCTGGGGATCGGGCTGGCCGTGAGGCTGGCAGTCGGGCTGGCCGTCGGGCTTGCCGTCGGGCTGGCCGTGGGGCGGGCCGTCGGGCTGGCTGCGGGACAGGCCGTGGGACTGGCCGTAGGGCTGGCCGTGGGGCTGGCCGTGGGGCTGACAGTCGGACTGGCCGTGGGGCTGTCGGTCGGGCTGGCAGTGGGGGTGGCCGTGGGGCTGGAGGTCAGGTTGGCCGTGGGACTGGCCGTGGGGGTGGCCGTGGGGGTGGCCGTGGGGCTGGCCGTGGGGCTGGAAGTCGGGCTGGCCGTGGGGCCAGCCGTGGGGCTGGCAGTCGGGCTGGCCGTAGGGCGGGCCGTGGGGCTGGCAGTCGGGCTGTCCGTGGGCCTGGCCGTGGGGCTGGCCGAGGGGCTGGCAGTCAGGCTGGCCGCGGGGCTGGTCGTGGGGGTGGCCGTCTGGCTGGCCGTTGGGCTGGCCAGGCTGGCCGTGGGGCTGGCCGCGGGATTGGCGATGTGGCTGGCAGTCGGGCGGGCGTCGGGCTGGCTGTGGGGCTGGTCGTGGGGCTGGCCGTGGGGCTGGCCGCGGGGCTGGCAGTCGGGCTGGCCATGCGGGCCAACGGGCTGGCCGTCAGGCAGGCCGTGGGGCTGGCAGCCGGCCATGCGGTGGGGCTGGCAGTCGGGCTGGCCGAGAGGCTGGTCGCCAGCCAAACTTTCCGTGGGGCTGGCCGTTGGGCTGGCCGTCGGCCTGGCCGCGGGGCTGCCCGTCGGGCTGCCCGTGAGGCTGGCGCTCGGCCTGGCCGTCGGGCCGGCTGTGGGGCTGGCAGTCGGGTCGGCCGTGGGGCTGGCGGTCGGGCTGGCGGCTGGCCGTGGGGCTGGCCGTGGGACTGGCCGCGGGGCTGGCAATCGGGCTGGCCTCGGGGCGGGCCGTCTGGCTGTTCGTCTGGCTGGCCGTGGGGCTGGCCGGGCTGGCCGTGGGGCTGGAAGTCGGGCTGGCAGTCGAGCCGCCGTGGGGCTGGCAGTCGGGCTGGCCGTCGGGCTGGCCGTGGGGCGGGCAGTCGGGTTGGCCGAAGGCCGGCTGGGCTGGCAGCCGGGCAGGCCGTGGGGCTGGCAGTCGGGCAATCCGGGTGGCTGGCCGCCGAGCTGGCTGTGGGGCAGGCCGCCGGGCAAGCGGCATGCTGCCGCGGCGGCGCTGGCCACCGCGCCAACCGCCGCCGCCGCCGCCGGCAGGGGGCCGGCAGCGGCGGCGGCAGCGGCGGCAGCAGCGGCCGCCGCGACAGCGGCCGTCACGCTGTCCGCGCGCCGCCGCTGCCGCCGCCGCCGGAGGGGAGCCGCGGGCGGGCAGCGGTGGCGGCGGCGGCGCCCGCGCCACGCCGCGACGGCGGGGGCGGCCGCGGCGGCGCCGGGCCACCGCCGCGCGCCCCGCCGCCGCCTCCGCCGGCGGGGAGCCGGCATCGGCAGCGGCAGCGGCAGCGGCAGCGGCAGCGGCGGCGGCAACCGCCGCAAGCCCGGGCGGCGGCGGCCAGGCGCCAGCGGGGGTTCAGCTGGGCCGGCCGCCGCCGCCGCCAGCCGCCGCCGCCTCCCGCGCGCCAGCCTCCAGGGGGGAGGCGGCGGCGGCTTGCATCCGCAGCAGCGGCATGCGGAGGACCCGGGCGGGGCGGCCCGTCCCGGGCGGCGGCGGTAAGGTGCTGCCGCCGTCGCAGGGCGGCGCTGGAAGCCATCGCGACGGGGGGCCCGGCGTGAACCCGGACCAGGGGCGGGCTCGGGCCGAGGCGGCTTGAGCTCGAGGCTACGGAGGCAGGCGGGGATCCTTTTTCCCGGAAAGGGCTTTGGCCCAGGGTTCTCTTTTAGTATGTAAACATGTCCCCGGTGCCCAACTTGAAGGAGGCCGGCGGATTCTTTCCCTGATAAATATCGAGGTCGAAGGAGGCCGGCGGATTAAAATTTGAGGATGTCTCAGGCGAAACGCTTGTTTTTGAAATCCCGATCGATAAATCACAGGGTGCGGGACACCTCAGCACGACCACACCCCCAGCATGACCACACCCCAGCACGACCACGCCCAGCACGACCACGCCCCAGCACGACCACACCCCAGCACGACCACACCCCAGCACGACCACACCCCAGCACGACCACACCCCAGCACGACCACACCCCAGCACCAGCACGACCACACCCCAGCACGACCCGATCGATAAATCACAGGGTGCGGACCACCCCAGCACGACCACACCCCAGCACGACCCCACCCCAGCACGACCCCACCCCAGCACGACCACGCCCCAGCACGACCACACCCCAGCACGACCACACCCCAGCACGACCACACCCCAGCACGACCCCACCCCAGCACGACCCCACCCTACCCCAGCACGACCACACCCCAGCACGACCACACCCCAGCGACCCACCCAGCACGACCCCACCCCAGCACGAGCAAGACACCCCAGCAAGACCACACCCCAGCACGACCACACCCCAGCACGACCTCACCACAGCACGACCACACCCCAGCACGACCACGCCCCAGCACGACCACGCCCCAGCACGACCACGCCCCAGCACGACCACCCCCCAGCACCCCCCCAGCACGACCACCCCCCAGCACGACCACCCCCCAGCACGACCACACCCCAGCACGACCACTCCCCAGCACGACCACACCGCCTTGGTTGAGTGGTTGCCTGTCGTCGTGGAATGTTTCGTGGGGTGTCTCGTGGAATGTTTCGCGGGGTGTCTCGTGGAATGTTTCGTGAGGTGTCTCGTGGAATGTTTCGTGAGGTGTCTCGTGGGATGTTTCGTGAAGTGTCTCGTGGGATGTTTCGTGAGGTGTTGCCCAGTTGGGTATCGTGAAAACGTGTCCATGCTCCACATGTCTATATCCCTTTCCGGCTTCGTGGGTCCATCATGTTTTGGTCAGCGGCCCCGAGACTAGTATCAGGGAGCAAAAGCGGCGTCCGAGAATTCGAGAGGCAAACTCACGAAGGCGCAGAAGCCCTTACCACAGTGGGCAGGCCGCTGTGCCCGGAGAAAATGAGAATGCCCCGAAGTGAGTCGCCGATGTGGCGCCAGACTTCAACGGTCGACCTGCACAAGTCGAGCGGCTGAGCGGCCGAGACCGGAAAACAGCGCGCGACAGCTGGAAAGGGGCCGAAGGCTGTACAGGCGTTGTAGGCTGAACCACTCAGCGCCCAGTCCTCAGTGATCCGCACCACAGTGTCGGGGGGGAGCCGTGCGGCTGTGACCCAAAGCGCGACTGCACGGTGCTGCCTCAGGGGGAGAGGGGTCCCGCTGGCGTGGTGAGCATCGCCGACGGATGAAGGGAAAAGGTGGGGGGCGGTTCCCCCAGCCCCCTGGGAGCCAAACAAAAGCAACAGCAAAGGTAAAAGCAAACGCGCGGTTCCCCCAGTTGCGCTCCTTGGGTGCCAAGCAAGCAAAACCAAGCAAAAACACAACCAAGCAAAAGCAACACCAAAAGCAAAGCAAGCACAGCCAATGCGAAATTGTAAATGTAGATGTAGATGCAGATGTGGGTGTAGGTGTAGATGTGGATGTAGATGTAGATGTAGATGTAGGTGTAGGTGTAGATGTAGGTGTGGATGTAGATGTAGATGTGAGTCTCGCTGTTGATGTAGATTAGACGTAGATGCAGGTGTATATGTAGATGTAGCTGTAGGTGTAGATGTACATGTAGGTCTAGATGTATTTTTAGGTGTTGATGTAGACGTAGGTGTAGACACACATGTAGATGTAAAACACATCCCAATGCCCCGCCCTCATCTCCGTGCCTGCTTGCTTTCGCTGCTGCCTCGGCGACTTGCTGCCTGCTTCTGATGCTGCTTCACTTACGGCGTGGCGTCGGCGGTTCTGGCGCTACTACTACTACTACTACTCCTCCTCCTACTACTATTACTACTACTACTACTACTACTACTACTACTACTACTACTACTCCTACTCCTACTCCTACTCCTACTCCTACTCCCACTCCTACTCCTACTCCTACTCCTACTCCTACTCCTACTCCTACTCGTACTCCTACTCCTACTCCTACTCCTACTCCTACTCCTACTCCTGCTCCTACTCCGACTCCTACTCCCTAACTCCTACTCCTACTCCTACTCCTACTCCTACTCCAACTCCTACTTTACTCCACTCCTACTCCTACTCCTACTCCCTACTCCCACTCCACTCCCACTCCTACTCCACACCTACTACTACTACCACTACTACTACTACTACTACTACGACTACTACTACTACTACTACTAC
>CAUYUJ010000007.1:26515-46083 GCA_963575745.1 Prorocentrum cordatum | reverse complement strand
TCTCTCTCTCTCTCTCTCTCTCTCTCTCTCTCTTCTATCTCTATCTCTCTCTCTCTCTCTTCTCTCTTCTCTCTCTCTCTCTCTCTCTCTCTCTCTCTTCTCTCTTCTCTCTTTCTCTCGCCTGTCTCCTCTCTCAACTCCCCCTCTCTCTCTCTCTCCGCTCTCTCTCTTTCTCTCCTCTCCCTCTCTCTCGCTTCCTCTCTCTCTCTCTCTTGCTCTCTCTCTCTCTCTCTCTTTCTCTCCTTCTCTCTCTCTCTATCTTCCTCTCTCTCTCTCTCTCGCTCTCTCTCTCTCTCTCTCTTCCTCGCTCTCTCTCTCTCTCTCTCTCTCTCGCTCGCTCTCTCCCGCTCTCTCTCTCTCTCTCTCTCTCTCTCCTCTGTGCTCTCTTCGCTACTGGCTTCTGACGGAGTCTGGGTTAGGTGAGCCTGAGTGTGGGTGAGTCTGAGTATGGGTACGTCTGTGTGTGCCTGACTCTGAAGAAATGAATCTGAGTGTGAGTGAGCTTGTGTATGAGTGAGTCTGGGTGCGAGTCTGAATCCCAATGGTGCCCCTGGCAGTGTCTGGCGACTAGGAGGCCCGGGTCGACTCCTCTTTGGGAAGCCAAAATGCTGCCCCTGGCAGCGTTTGGTGACTATGAAGCCCCTGGTGGACCCCCCCTGGGGCTCCCAAATGATGCCCCTGGCAGCGTTTTGTGACCATGAGGCTCTCAAGAGAGACATGTTGGGGAGGCCAAGCGGCAATTCTAGCTGAGGCGTCCCACCAAAATCGGCGCGAACGGGCTCGTGAGATCAGCCAGGGTGGCTCCCCCTTGGGGCTCCCAAATGATGCCCCTGGCAGCGTTTTGTGACCATGAGGCTCTCAAGAGATACATGTTGGGGGCGCCAAACGGCAATTCTAGCTGAGGCGTCCCACCAAAATCGGCGCGAACGGGCTCGTGAGATCAGCCAGGGTGGCTCCCCCTTGGGGCTCCCAAATGATGCCCCTGGCAGCGTTTTGTGACCATGAGGCTCTCAAGAGAGACATGTTGGGGAGGCCAAACGGCAATTCTAGCTGAGGCGTCCCACCAAAATCGGCGCGAACGGGCTCGTGAGATCAGCCAGGGTGGCTCCCCCTTGGGGCTCCCAAATGATGCCCCTGGCAGCGTTTTGTGACCATGAGGCTCTCAAGAGATACATGTTGGGGACGCCAAACGGCAATTCTAGCTGAGACGTCCCACCAAAATCGGCGCGAACGGGCTCGTGAGATCAGCCAGGGTGGCTCCCCCTTGGGGCTCCCAAATGATGCCCCTGGCAGCGTTTTGTGACCATGAGGCTCTCAAGAGAGACATGTTGGGGAGGCCAAACGGCAATTCTAGCTGAGACGTCCCACCAAAATCGGCGCGAACGGGCTCGTGAGATCAGCCAGGGTGGCTCCCCCTTGGGGCTCCCAAATGATGCCCCTGGCAGCGTTTTGTGACCATGAGGCTCTCAAGAGAGACATGTTGGGGAGGCCAAACGGCAATTTTAGCTGAGACGTCCCACCAAAATCGGCGCGAACGGGCTCGTGAGATCAGCCAGGGTGGCTCCCCCTTGGGGCTCCCAAATGATGCCCCTGGCAGCGTTTTGTGACCATGAGGCTCTCAAGAGAGACATGTTGGGGAGGCCAAACGGCAATTTTAGCTGAGACGTCCCACCAAAATCGGCGCGAACGGGCTCGTGATATCAGCCAGGGTGGCTCCCCCTTGGGGCTCCCAAATGATGCCCCTGGCAGCGTTTTGTGATCATGAGAGAGTGTGAGTGAAATCTCTTATCTTGTCTTAGCTTATCTTATATCAACTCATCTTATCGCATCATATCTTGTCTTATCTTATTACTCCATAGGCTGTCTTATCTTATATATTATCCTACCTTGTCATATATCTTATCTTACCTTATCATATCTTGTGCTATCTTATCTTATCTTGTAGTATCTTATCTTGTCTTGTCTTATCTGGTGATTATCATTGGGAGGAGGGAGGCGCGAGCGGGAGGAAGGAGGAGCAGTGGGAGGCGTCAGAGTAATAACAAGAACCCCAATCCTTAGGATATGGGGAAATATGGGAAAATATGGGAAGTGGCGGGGAAGACAAAAACCAAGAAAATATAGGAAAATATGGGGAACATCTTTTTTTGTGTATTTATTTGTGTGTCCCAGGGCCCCTTCAATACTGGGCCATCTTGGGCGCCCTGACCGCTCGCGACCCCCCCCCCGCAAAACCTCGGGGAGACGAGGGGAGAAACAGATCGTTCCACCGCCTACGCCCCGAGGGCTGGGGGGATTCGCGTCGATTAGCGTCAATTGGCGTCGACTGCGCGTCGATTCATGGTCGATGAATGTCGACTGGCGTCGGTTAGCGTCGGTTCGCAAGAGCCAGCAGGTTGATACGGGAGGCTCCCATGAGTTGCCACCGAAGGGGTGCGCGCGCGCTTGGGCGTGGCGCGAGGGGAGGGCTTCTGGGAAGCCCTCTCCCGGCCTCTAAGAAGCCTTCTCCGAAGCCTGCGGGCCCGTACAGTGGAGACCCGTGCCAAGAAGCACCCTGCGTGCCTCCAGGGCGCCCTGAATTTCTTGGGTTTCGATGGTTTTGCGACGGAAGGTGTGGCGTTCCCACCAAAAATCCATGGACGTCCTGGGGTCTCCGGGTTGGGTTTCTTGTGGAAGGTTTCTGGTGGATCGGCCCCCACTGCCTAAGGCCCATGCCCTCCAAGAAGCCCCCAGCCTCCTCATTCCGCACGGCACAGTCATCGGGGGGGGGGACGACTAATCTTCAACGGAACGCCCCATCCCCCCCCCACACCCCGCTCCACGTGCGTCCAAAATTCTCCTCCCCCCCCCCCCACCTGGCCCAGGAACTCGAGAGCTGCAAAGCTGCCATCCCCCCCCCCAGCCCCGCCCCGACGGCGCGCGCCCAATCCCCCCGTCGAAATCCACTGAAAGGAAGGGGGGGCGACTCTTGTGTGCCATCCGGGGTAGCAGACGGCCGCCCCCCTGTGCGCGCCCGCCAGAAGGCTGCAGTCACCGAGGCGTGATCCCGTGGCCGTCCCGGGCCGTCCCGGGCATCCATGGGAGGCGTTTCTGGGGTCCAGGAGGGGGGTGATCACTAGGGGGGCTGGATATCACGGCGGGGGCCATGGTATCTCCCCAGATCTCATGGCCCCTCTACGTGTGCTGTACGTTCCGTGGCCCCCTGGGCCGCGCACATGCCTCGGGCTATGATTTGTGAATCCCCCTCTTGGACGCCCCCTCTTGGATGCCCCCGATTTTCTGTCTACACTGCCGCCCCTGCAGCCCTGCGTGATGCACACGTCATCTCCGCAGACGCGTATATTTTTAGGTGACGTAGTCACTGCTCTTATTGCTATGCGATGCAGGTGTCATCGACGACAAACGTAGGTGCGCTTCGCCTCGTCATATGTAAGCGCCAAGTAGCCTTTTTTCGGTGCGGAATGCTATCGTCACAAGCCGTCGTGATAAGCTTGCCAAGGCGTGAGCTTCCCCAGACCGTTCGAGGCATCCTTCGAAGGCATCGCTGACTTCACGAGATACTTCGTGATCCCCTGTGTGGAGGCGACGGATGGAAGACGTCTCTGCGCCGTCCCCTCTTCCAGTCTTCACCTGGTCTCTGCAGAAGTACGCGTCATGATGGCGAGCAGGTTTCATCTAAGCAGATGCCTTTCGCCTCGTGAACAAGATTTGCGTGCCGCCTACCTGCCTCCGTTGCAGCATGCGGCTGGACTCGACGCCCCCTGGAGACGCTCGGACGTGGAGTCCAAAATTGCGTGCCGCCCCGCGCCACCCGCCACCCGCCGCCCTCTCCCCCCCAAAACGAAACCTTCATACACAAGCATTCGGAGGTCCCCGCGGATTTCTTGGGCTGGCGCTGGGCCCCTTCCCCCGGCGCCCCTTTCCTGGCGCGCGGGGCGTGCTGGGGGCGTCGAGAGGGGGATGCGGGAGGGGGGGCCAGCGCCAGCCCAATACTGTCCGCGCGGACCTCCGTAAGCTTTTGGCTGTTCAGATTGTTGACAGCTCCTGTAATTTCTGCCCGGTGCCCTCAGACACGTCTAGGCCAAACAGCGCTCTCACGTTTTAGCCACAAGCGTCTATAGACACATTGGGGCCGTTGCGCTCGGCGCAGTACAAGGCCAGAGAAAGGGTAGATCCGTTTACTGTATGTTCCTGCTCTGGAGCAGATCCGACATGGTACTCCAAGACATATCCTCCCCCCGTGAGGCAGCTATGCGCCGCCATGCCCGCCAGGGCCCCAAGATGGCGCATAGACCCTCCTGGTCAAGGCTAGGAGATAGTCTGCGCCGTGCCAGAACCCAGGACGGCCCTGGCCAGGCGTGGTAATGGTGGCGACGTGTAGCTGCCTTCTGCGTAAATCTGCGTGAGCATAAACTTTCGACGCTCCGCACGGATTTCTCGGATCGGCGCTGGGACCCCCCTGGCGGCGCCTGCAGCGCCGATCTAACAAATCCGCGCGGACCGCCGAAAACTTTATTCATGCCGGTTTTCCCGAACTGTGCTTGCACTCAGGGGTTCCTATTTGTTCCCAGCCATCCTGTGGTGTTGGGTCCTCGATTTGAAGAGAGCGCCCCGCGTCTCCTCTCCTCCGTCCTCCTCCCCCTTCCTCCCTCCTCCCATCCCTGCCTCTGCTCTCCGCATGTCAGTTCCGGCGCACCCCACACGTTTCGTGGCCCAATGGGGAGCTCCACCGAAGGCCTCAGTGGCTGCGTTCGCATGCAGTTCCACCCCCCATGTCGGCACGCCGCTCACACGCTTCCTTGCGTCATAGGGAGCTCTACCGAAGGCCCCAGTGGCTCCGTTCGCATGCGGTTCGGCCCCCATCTCGGCACACCCCTCACGCGTTTCGTGGCCCATCAGGGAGCTCCACCGAAGGCCCCCGCGGCTCCGTTCGCATGCGGTTCCACCACCACTTGGGCACATCCCTCCTGCGTTTCGTGGCCCCACAGGAAGCTCCACCGAAGGAGCCAGAGGTTCCGTTCGCATGCGGTTCCACCCCCACTTGGGCACACCCCTCCCACGTTTCGGGGCCCCATAGGGAGCTCCTCTGAAGGCCCCAGAAGCCCCGTTGGCACGCGGCTCCACCCCCACTTGGGCACACCCATCACACTTGTCGTAGCACAATAGGGAGCTCCACCTCAGGCCCCAGTGGCTCCATTCGCATGCGGTTCCACCCCCATTTGGGCACGCCGCTCACACGCTTCGTAGCCCTATAGGGAGCTCCACCTCAGGCCCCGGTGGCTCCGTTCGCATGCAGTTCCACCCCATTTGGGCACACCGCTCACACGTTTTGTGGCGTCGTAGGGAGCTCCACCGAGGGCCCCAGTGGCTCCGTTCGCATGCCGCCGCCCCTCCACTGGCACACCCCTCCCACGTTTCCCGGCCCCATAGGGAGCTCCACTGAAGGTCCCATTGGCAGGCACTGCGAGCGTGATCGCGCGCATTTCGGCACGCCCCTCACGCGTTTCGTGGCCCCATAGGGAGCTCCACCGAAGACGATACTGACAACTGCGCTGCTCACAACTGCTCATGGTTGGGTCCTTCGCCAGGATCATTTTCTAAGGAACTGGGCCTGCGTGTCGGTCTGGCAGCTCCGTGCCCGCCGTTGCTACCCCGCCGCCGCCCCGTCGCCGCCTCGTCGCCGCCCGTCGTCCTGTGTGCCTCCCGGTCTGGCGGCCACGTGCTCGCCGTTGCCGCTCCGTCGCCGCCTCGTCGCCGCCCGTCGTCTGGGCCCGTGTGCCGGTCTTGTCCCTATGTGCCCGCCGTTGCCGCCCCGTCGCCGCCTCGTCGCCGCCAATTGATTGCACTGCATAGGCTGCACAGCACAGGTCTTCCTCTTGAAAAAGGGATTTAGATCCACCACCCTTCCGAGGCCGGACTTATCCGCCCCCTTGGGGGTGTGCAATTTACATCTGATTTTGTCCCATCGTTCATGCTAAATACGAATTCATTGATGATCCCGAAGACGAGGCCATGACTAGCTTTCCGAACAATACCGAAACCTGGAGGTGCACGCCAGACAATGCCCAGATGAAATCCGAATGGTGTGGCGTTTCAAAGTCACGGTGCGCATTGTGTACCGGCTTTTGTTGGTGTTCGATGAGTCCGCCCGCCATGATGCTGGGGAAGATGCGGAGCGTTGCAAGGCCTTTTCTCCCCCTTTCCTCCTCTTCGTCTCCCCTTCCCCCATCTTCCTCCTCCGCTAGCTCCCATCCGCCTGTGTTTCCATCGCTGGTCGCAAACTATAGAGGTTCCAGCGGCGTGGGCGGAATTCGTGGCATGCCTGCCCGTCGGGAGAAACATTTCTCTTCTCACGCCCGCCTTGTGCCCACACGAGGCCCTCCTCGCGCGTACACGAGCTGCGCGCGGGGCGGAATGCTTAGGCTCGCGTGAGTTTTCCTGTGCCGAAGCGCTGGGGAAGACCGATGTGGGTACAAGATCCCATGTGCTTCTTCACCTAGCTCAACCATTTAAACTGTTTGCTCGATTTGCGCAAACAACGACTTCATATATTCGATACCGTATCGACCCCCTCCCGCATCCCTTGCAAAACATGTAATGCGAGCACATTTCTTCATCTTCAAAGATCTTTAAATGATCCCTTACAGCAAATAGACGGAGTGCACACGCGCGCGTCGTCGCGCGCGCATCCTGGAATCTTTCAAAAGCTTTAGCCAGGCACCGCCATTGCCGCTTCATGGGCTTTCAAATCAAGTTGCGGTTGGGTGGGTGGGATGATTGCGCGATCAATGAAGTTGACAATTCACACGTGCGCAATGATTAATTGCACCACGTAGTTTGCATCACACAAGCTGCACTACATTGCACCACACATGGTACACAACATATATTCCACAACATAATTTGCCCCACATAGATTGCACAGCATACACTGCACCACATATATTGCACCACATGGTTTGCTAGAACCACACTGGTCGGTGTTCACGCTGGCTCGCATTTCTTCTTGAAGTGTAACTGCCTTCTGCGTATGTCGAACACTCGCCCGAGTATAGGTTCACGTCGTAACGACGCAGCGGCGACCACATCTTGGACGTTGAAGTCTGAGCGCCGGCGGCGGCCCAGAGTCGGCCGACGTCGAACGATCGGCGCCATCGGGAAGCGGCGATCTTTCAATGCTGAAACGTCCACGCGATGTCGGAAGCCGATGTTCGTCACGACGAGAACCCGCCGTTGCTGGCTCGCGTGATCGGCCTCTCGAACCATGTGCCGTCTTGCTCCGCGTGCGCCTGCATCGGGCATCTTGCTCCACTCTGGTCGACTGCTCTGTCGGCCCCTCTCTTGCGCGGGACCTTCCGCTGCTCGGCGTCGCCCCAGGGTGGGCGCGCGTGGAAGGGGGTCCTCTAAGGGAGGCAGCTGGCCCATGGCGGGCCCTCCCGCCTTCGGAGAACCCATGCTACCCAAATGAGGCCAGAGTAGATCGGGGTCGGAGGATCGCGCCGCATCGCCAATGCACCTAGACATCCTCGCGTCGTTCAAATATTGCGACGGTGAGTTTTTCGGCAGTTTTCGGCTTCTGGGGGCTCGTATTGGGTCGAGGGGCCGTCCCAAAAATGAACTGGGATGGGACACGTGTCCTTGACAGCGCACCCTCGACCCGCGCCTCCGCGCCGTGTCCGTCTTACCGTGGTTCCTCTGCCGACCGTCTGGCTTCAAGGGCCACCCAGCATGCTCGGCTCCCCCGTGGGCCACCCTGACGGCACCACGCCGCGGGGCCACCCTGACGGCTACAACCCTGCGGAGGCCCTCCCGCCGGGGCCCGTCCAGGTCGTCCAGATGGACGGTGGCCACACGGCGTGGACCGAGCTCCCGACGTGCTCTGCCCCCCGAGAGCACGCCGGTCCCCTGCGCCGACCCCCGTGCGCACTGCCCCCGGCACCCTGTCGGCCTTCTTCGCTGGCTGGCGCGAGCACCAGACACGATGTCGGTGGCTGTCACCGAGCGCGTTCCACTACCCGCAAAGTACCTACTCGCAAACGTCCGAAAAGCACACGTCTGCATCGACGTAGCGTACCGTGAATCCCCCACGGCGGATCCAGGCCATTTGCGAGTAGTCGCTTTGCGAGTAGTGGAACGCGCTCGTCTATTGAAGAGCGACGCCTGGTGCGACGCCTCATACGGCGTCTTCAACCGGAGCCCCGGGCTGCCCGTGCCACGCCCGCCCCCCCAAGCCACTCGCCCAACCGTCCCACCGCGCTGGGAACTCTCCCCCATCTGCTCCGCCTCTCGGCATTCCAGCGTGTGGAGGAGGGGCCCCGGTGGCGCCCACCCCGGCGAGACCCGATACTCGAGCTCGGCGCACAGGGAGCCATCGGCGGTTCCGGCACTCCAGGCCTTCCAGACGGGGTCCGAGTTCGGTGGATGGGGTCGGAGGCGTGTGTTGCACGGGTGATGTCTGGCAAGTGCGGCTCGAAGTGCAGCCAGAATCTCCCCACGCCGATGCCGCCGATGCGTCGCCAACGTCGCCGACGTATCGCTGCTGCATCGCCGATGCAGCGCCCATGCATCGACGATGCACTGGCGATGCGGCGCGATTCTCCGACCCCATCTACTCGGACCCCATCTCGGAGGCCCCACCTATTCGGACCCCATCTGCTCGGACTCCATCTCGGAGGCCTCTGCTCCCGGGGCACGCCTCAGCGAGGCGCAGCGGCCGAGTCCCCAGCCCAGAGAGGCCTCCACGGGACGTTCCCCTGCCGAGCAGGCCACCTTCCAGCGGCGCAGGCGGGCCTCGACCGGAGGGCGGCGCGGCCGCGCCTCCCCGCCACCCCGAGGCGGGGCCCCCCCCCCTGGGCAGGCACCGCCCGCACCCGCCCTGGCCTTGCCCTCGGCTGGTCTGCCTGCTGCTCACCCCCGCGCCCCCTTGTGGCGCCGCGGTGGGTCCCCACCCTCGAGGGCTCCTCCTCCTCCTCCTCCTCCTCCTCCTCTTCCTCCTCCTCCTCCTCCTCCTCCTCCGCCCTCCTCCTCCGCCCTCCTCCTCCTCGTCCTCCTCCTCCGCCTCCTCTCTTTTTCCTGCTGCTGCTGCTGCTGCTGCTGCTGCTGCTGCTGCTGCTGCTGTTTGCACTGCTGATGGGATGAATCCGAAGCAACCGCGTGAATTATCGAAAAGCATGCGGAGGGGGGGGCAGCGCACCTTACGCCGTCGCCGCAGCACCCAACGCGCAATCATGCTGCTGGAAGAACTTTGCACATGGGTCCAAGGGAACGAAGAAAACTTTAGCCTCCTCCAGGACCTCGAGACCCAGCAGGCCACTCTGTACACCTGCAGGGACATCTTCCAAGAACATCGCAGCCAGAAGTCGGCACATCGCTGACGAGTAGGCCTTTGCCGGAGCCATCCGATACGTCCAGTCCCTCTTCCTTCCAACGGCAGCAATATGCCCACCTGGATGCTGGCACCTTCCAGCACCCTGCCAACGAGCCAGGAGCTGGGGCAACGAGGGAATGTGGATTCCGTGCAATCTCGTGGGCTTCAAGTGCATACACCCAAACATGCGTAGGTCCAGTCGCACAGAACATGCAGACGAACGGGAAGCACTCTATCTTACCTCGGGAAGTCGCCAGCCGGACGGCGACTCAGCTCGTCAAAAACCTCCTAGTTCTCCATAATAGCACACGTCCTTGTCAAATGGGCACGCACTAGGAACATCGCAACAGTACAAAGCAGTTCGTTCCTTCCTGGCGGCCACCTGTCCCCTTTCCTGAGCAGTGAGCCCTGGATTCTCCAAGGTTCCTAGAAGAGCCTGATGAGCCTATGCCCACGACGCCTCCCAGCGACCCTGGGGCCAGACTCCAAAGCGATCGCCCCAGCGGTCGACCAGGTTTCGCACGGCGGGCCCCCGATCACCCTAACCACGATCCTCTGGGCCATCAAACTCCGCCAATACTTCACGGTACTGGGCTTTTAAAGGTCCCCACGGTCACACCCAGGATGGCTTACACAACACCTCCTGCTCCTCCTGCTCCTCCTCCTCCTCCTTCTCCCCGCTCGTCCTTCTCCTCCTGCTCCTCCTCCCTCCTCCTCCTCCTCCTCCTCCTCCTCCTCCTCCTCCTCCTCCTCCTCCCCTCCTCCTCCTCCTCCTCCTCCTCCTCCTCCTCCTCCTCCTCCTCCTCCTCCTCCTCCTCGTCCTCCTCCTCCTCCTCCTCCTCCTCCTCCTCGCTCCTCCTCTCCTCCACGTCCCGGGGCCGCTCGGCTAGCACGACACCCCACGGCGAATCTGGGCTCCCGGTCTCCCCCACCGCGCCGCAGCCGTTCAGCCACGCACCTGGCGCCGCGCAGGCCAGCGACGACGCAGCAGGCGCCGCAG
The DNA here is from genome assembly GCA_963575745.1 of Prorocentrum cordatum. NCBI lineage: Eukaryota > Dinophyceae > Prorocentrales > Prorocentraceae > Prorocentrum > Prorocentrum cordatum. Next base: position 35,716 of record CAUYUJ010000007.1, on the reverse strand, counting down.
CTGCAGTGAGGCTGCGACGCGGCTCCCGGCTCCCGCCCGGGCGCCTCCGTCCCCGTCCTGCCGCCTCCCCCGCGGACGAGGCCGGAGGGATTAAGAATGGCGCAAACATAAAAACTCGGAGGTCCGCGCGGATTTCTCGGATCCGCGCTGAACCCTCCTGGCGGCGCCTCCAGCGCCGCCCCTGGCGCGCTCCGCGCGCCAGGGAGGGGGGTCCAGAGCAGATCCGAAAAATCCGCGCGGACCTCCGAGTTTTTATGTTTATGCCATTCTTAGTTCCCCTAGAGGAGGCGCGCCTTGTCCCCGTCCAGAGGCTGAACGTCCTCCGCACTGGCAGCGCACCATTCCGCGATGGAGGTGCCTGGAGCACGGCGCACCTGGACCCCACTCTTCGGCAACACGACCCCTCGTGGCAACCCCATGGGCCCAGCCCAGCTTTCTCGTGAATCATTGGCTCAGTCCTTGGCCTCCATCCCCCAGTGGGATGTTCTTGGCGCTCCGACCTCTTGGAAGCGCCGCGCCTCGAGCTGCCCATCCCCAGGTTGAACCCACCCTCCTGTTCACCAGCGACATCCTTGTCTGCCCCTGGCCGTTTGCCAGCGCGCCGAGCCCCCTCTAGCGCGCGGGCTTGCCGCGTGCGGACGCTTCACTCCCTCCCACGGCCGCTGTCGCGGGCTGCGCTGTTCCACCCTTTGCTCTATTCACGCCATCCTTGTTTCCGCCCCATCGGTGTTCGGCTTGTTTTTGCTCCCTCTCCTCCTCCTCCTGCTCCTCCTCCTTCTTCTCCACCTCCTCCTTCTCCTTTTCCTCTTCCTCCTCCTCCTCCTCGCTCCTCCTCGCTCCTCCTCCTCCTCCTCCTCCTCCTCCTCCTCTCCTCCTCCTCCTCCTCCTCCTCCTCCTCCTCGCTCCTCCTCGCTCCTCCTCCTCCTCCTCCTCCTCCTCCTCCTCCTCCTCCTCCTCCTCCTCGCTCCTCCTCCTCCTTCCGTAGCCAATTTGGCTCAAGCCATTTTGGCTCAAGCCGTATCGGCTCAGGGTGGTCTGCGCGACCCGCTCGGCCTGGCTCCACCCGACCCGCTCCGCGGGTCTTCCTGCTCCCTCTCCCTCGGGCCGTGCGCGCCTCGGCCGGCGGCCGCCCGCCCTCTGCCCCTCGCTCTCCAGCCATGGCGGAGGTCGCTCCTGGCACAGCCGCTGTGAACGGCCTGCCAGCACTGCCTGTGCCGACTCCCCCTCCTGGGGGGTGTGTGCTGCCGCCCGCGCCACCGCCCGCGCCCCAGGTACAAGCCGCGGTGGCTGAGCAGCTCAGCGCCTTGACGGTGATTGTGAAAGAGGGTTTCACTTCGCACAAAGCAGAGTTTGAGTTGTTTCGCCAGCAGATGACAGTGACGGGGTCCAACTTCGATCGTATGCAGGAGGAGTTCGCGGATATGAATCGTCGCTCGGAGGCTCGTTGGGCAGAGATAAAGAAGTCCCAGGATGCAGCGATCCACCAGGTCTCGATTGACACAGATGCGAAGTTGGCGGCAGTAGTGGCAAAGATAGTCGTTCAGATGCAAGAGTTACAGCAGAAGCTTTCAGCAGGTTCGTCTCATTGTTCTAGGTTTCGAGAAGCCCCTGCTGGAAGCGTCTCTCAAGGAAGCGGTGGCCCCGATCGTCGCCGCGTGTAGTCCAGCTGGAGAAGGACCGATCGTTCGACCATACTCCCTCACGCGGAAGGTGATCCTTGACTTCCCCAGTGCCCTGTCGTGCACGGCGTTCTTCGGTAAGAGCCAGACCATTGGTAAGACTGTATACAAGAACCCGATTGATAACCAGGGCTGGGAACTCCGCGTGCGTCGTGACTTGCCCCCAGCTAGCCGGAAGTTGTTCTACTACCTGGGACAGACTCGAGCGATCATCGGGAAGGTCTTGGGGGAGAAAGGTTTCCAGGTGGGCAGCAACGGTCTTGGCGGTCAGACATGTGGTCTCATTGCGGCTACCCACCTTGTGATTCTTGCGAAGGTCACGGTCCTGGAGTGCGGTCGCCCCGAACTCGTTCTGATCCCTGAGGCCCTCGGAACTTTCGGAGTAGGTGAGCACGCTGCATGCATTGTCACCCTTTTTGATCAGATTCGGCCCTTCGTGTGATGGCCCCAGTTGTCCTGGAGCCCCCCGCCTCGGGATTCCCAGTGCGCTGCCTGGTCTTTTTTGTCGGGTCCCTGGTGGTTCGGGCCCTCCCTGGGATGGTGGGCCTGTCGGGGGAAACCATCGGACCCGTGTGCCGACCAGCCAGGATAGTGCTCAGCCAGCCAACCAGTGTTTTAATCTGAATTCAGGAGGACCTTTTACCCCTGGTGACCCGTCCTCTGGAGCGAACGGGGTGTTTGCTCCCTCTTCTGCGCTTACCTTGTGCTCTTGGAATACACGTGCTCTCTTCTCTTCGTACTCTACTTCGTCTCCACTGGCAGCTCGGCGTTATAAGCAGATGTATGGTCTTGTTGGCAGGCTTGGCGCTGTGTGCTTACAGGAGACTCATGGCGCGGTGTCTGATGTGGAGATGCTACAGCGTGATGATCGTTGTCGTAGTGCAATTGTTCACCATTCGATGATCGATCCGAGGGCTGGGGGCGGTGTTGTTACTGTCATATCGAGTAAGCTGGCTTCGCAGTTCGAATCGATCACTCCGTTTCCGTTGATTGCTGGCCGTGTTCTCGCCTCGCACCTGAAGGGACGTAGTGGGGACTTAGTGATTGTCAATGTGCACGTGCCGAATACTTCTGATCCAGTTGCGATGTATCGCAGGTACCTGTGTGTGATTCAGGCGTTCCTTCCATTGGCTGCGCACACCATGTGCTTGATTGCTGGGGATTGGAACTTTATGGAGGTTGAGGAGGGGCGGTTTCGGACTGACGGCACGTGGTTAGCAGGGGATAGGGAACACACTGATGCCTTTCAGCTTATCTGTGGGTCTTGGGCTGAGCTTTCCCAGCCAGATCCAACTCGGCGTGATGTGTTCCAGGGAGAAGTCCGTGGGGTTGCCCGCCTGGGCCGCATCTACACCTCTCTCTCGGCCCCTGTATTGAATGATTTGGCGGTGGCGGTAAATGCCCTGGGGCATGCCGTGAAGACCTTCGCCTCGTCTGACCACATCCCCGTCGTGGCCACTGTCGCTCTGAGAATGCCATCAGCATTACCCACCCAGATTCCTAAGTGGATTTTCCGACATGGAGCTTACCATGAGTTACGTACCAGCGCTATTATGGAAATCGACCAGGATCTGAACCCTCGGGAGAAACTGGCTCGGGTGAAGGAGATTTTCTGGCAGATGGCCCCTCTGTTCAAGGCTCGGTATCGGTCGAAGCCCCCGACGGAGAATTGTGAGAAGCTCCACTTTGCTATGATGGCCTTCCGTGGGTGGCGTATGGGCAGGTTCGACCAGTGTGTGCGTGCAATGCGTGCGCATCCTCGGTTGCGTCAGTACTTTGATCCAGACCGTGAGAGATGCTTGGATATAGTCGGCTTAGGTGCATTGGTGCAGTCTCTGAAGGATGTTTGGTATGAGTCGGAGGAACGGGCGATGGACGGGTGGGGGGGTGACGAGAAGTCTAAGGCTAAGGCAATGGCACGCTTGCAGCACCTTCGTCGTGCTTGGTCATAGATGCGACGCCGATGCGGGCTCTCTGGGGTCCTGGACAGTTCTGGACATGCGTGCCCTTCTCCGACGGTCTCTGCCGAGGCCCTTCGGGACCATTGGCAGGCGGTTTTTGCCGCCAAGGAACCGGATCGGACCCTTTGGCTTGAAATCCTCGCTCATGCCCAGCCGATCCAGTTGGACCCGGAACATTGGAAGTTGGAAGTTGATGGTTTTATTGAACGAGCCCGATTTAAGCATCACTCTGCCCCTGGGGAGGATGGCATTCCGTATGGATGCTGGAAAGCCGAGGGGGCCGCTGATGTTTTATTTGCTGTTTACGATGAGATGTGCCAAGCGTCGGGGGTACTGTTTCGGCGTGCGTGCGTCGTGGAAGGATGTTTTTCCTGCCCAAAGACGTCAAAGATGACGAGAACCCCGCTGTCCTTGTTCGGTCGCCTGATAAGACTCGCCCGCTCACGCTTGCGAATGCCGATGCGAAGCTCCTGAGTGACGCCTTCTCCATTGGCCTCCAGCGGGCTGCGCCGTCAGTGATCGATCCGATCCAGCCGGGGGGGGGGTCCGCGGCGTGGGCTCCTTGACAGCGTGGTCGAGATTGAATGGTGGGGTCTTCGTCAGATGCTTACTGGTGGGGATCGCTCGGGCATCCTTTTCACGGACTTTGAGGCTGCGTTCCCCTCTTTGATCGTCTCCTGGATATTGGCGGTCTTGGAGTCTATGGGTGTTCCTGGTGAAGTTTGTGGTTTCTATCGCGAGTTGTACCGTGACAGTGCGGCTGTAATCCAATTCCCTGGGACTACTGGTGTTACGTTTTCGGTGGAGCGTGGGGTGCGGCAAGGTGATCTTGCTTCGATGCTCCTCTTCGCTTATGCGCTAGAATCAGTATTGCGTTGGATGAGGGCCAAGCTCACGGACCATGTCCCTCGGATTAGAGCGTACGCTGATGATCTCTCCTTCTGCCTTTCCAACATCCTGACTGACCTCCAGCCGACGCTCTTGCTCCTTCGTAAGTTGGAACATGCCGTGGGACTTGGACTGAACATTCCCAAATGTAAGGTACTGGTGATTGGCTCGCTTGATCCTGATAGATTAGTTGCCCACCTTCGAGCCAAGGGGAGTGAGTACTACCGCATTGGGTTTGTTCGTGTGGTTCTATACTTGGGATTCTGGCTTGGGCCTGGGGCTCTGGATGAAGTACGGAGCAACACCATCCCCAAGTTCTGGATGACGGTTCGGAGGCTCCGTGGGCTGGGGCTTGGGCTTCCCCAGACCATTCGCCTCTTCCACTCGCACTGCATGTCGATTCTGGCGTACCAGTTACAACTCTGTCCTGTGACCAATGCTCCCTCGCTCCTCCTCCTCCTCGCTCCTCCTCCCCGCTCCTCCTCTGTCCGGCCGCGTGCGGCAAGCCCTCGAGTCCCAGACCCTCTGGAGGCTTATGATGTTCCAACCTACTTTAGTCTTGATCACCAGGAAAGAATGTCGAGCACCAGAAAAGTACCCAACGACTCAAGGGTTTTTACGTGTCGGGCCCTGGAACAAAAAGACACTCGTCCGACACCGTTTCGACACCGTTTCGGCACTGTTTCGACACTTGTCCGGGTGCTCGAAATTCTTTCTGGGATGTGTTCCTCAAGTACGATGGGAGCAACATAACTCGAGGCATGAGAAAATTGCGACGGCAGGTCTTTCGCTATTTTCGCCCTCTGGGGGCCTTCACCGGGCCGCGGGACCGTGCAAGAACGGCTGAGGATGAGAAGCCGGTCCCTGGGGAGGGCTCCAGACTTCTCAGGGTCACGTCATGAAAAGATCAAAACTTCGGGGGTCTGGGGTCATTCCCCACTCGACCCCCTCGCGGCTGCCCCCCGCAAGTCATGCCGCGTGGTCCCCAATGGGCGGACCAAGCATGTCCTTGCCGTGTGAGCTGGACTGGCCCTTGCTTGACTTAGTGTGTGTGTGTGTGTGCACGCCCCATCGCCAGCGCAGTGACTCTGCCTAGCCGCCGACGTAAGCATATATAAATATAGAGTATGTATGTACTATGTATTATGCATGCATGTATGTATGCATGCATGCATGTATGTATATATATATATATATATGCATGTCTGTATACATGCATGTATGTATGTACGTACGCATGTCTGTATGTATACATGTATGCATGTATGCATGTATGCATGTATGCATGTATGCATGCATGCATGCGTGCCTGTATATAGGTCTGTATATAGGTATGTATGTATGCATGTATGTAGATCTGTATATATGCATGTATGCATGTATGTATGCATGCATGCATAGATGTATGTAGGTATGTCTGTATGTATGTATGCATGCATGCATGCATGAATGCATGCATGTATGTATGTATGTATGTATGTATGTATGTATGTATGTATGTATGTATACATGTATGTTTGTATGTATGTCTGTATGTATGTATGTATGTATGTAAGTATGTATGTATGTATGTATGTATGTATATACATGTATGTATATACATGTATGTGTGTGTACACGGGATCTCGCCTCATCGGGAGCCCCAGGCACACCTCCGCCTTCCTGCAGTGGCGCTGCTCGTCGACGAAGATCGGGCAGCGACGCAGGCGGCGGTGTCAGCCGGCGCCACTTCCAGCTGCCCCGGCAGGCTTTGCACGTGTTGCGTTCGCCGCCGCCGCCTCGGAGCCATCACGTCGGCTTTGCCTTCGCTGCTTGCTCGCACGCCCCCACCGCGCGCTGCCGTTTCTGGCCCTTGTCGACTGATCCGCAGGGCGGCCGGGCCCTTCTTCTTGCACCTGCACGGCCTGTCTCGGGTGTCCTCCACGTGCGTGCCCGTCTCGGTGCTGCGTCCTTGCACGCGACTGCCACGCCCAGTCCGCCCGCCTGCTACGCCTGGTGGTAAATTCGCCTAAGCGTGTTCTGCCGGAGGACAAGTGTGTGTATGCCATGGCCAGGGCCATGAAATCTCCCATATTCAATCGCCCCCTGTTCTTTCAATGCAGTCCCTGACCACTCCCTCGTCCGCGAGCGTGCCACGGGCCATGATTCGCTAACCCGCCCTCTTCCTGGCCCCCTCTCCCTTGTCCCTGTCGGGCGCACCCGAAGATGGAGGAAGAGGAAGAGGAAGATGATGGAGGAGGAGGAGGAGGAGGAGGAGGAGGACGATGATGATGATGATGATGATGATGATGATGATGATGATGATGATGATGATGATGATGATGATGATGATGATGATGATGATGATGATGATGATGATGATGATGATGATGATGATGGAGGAGGAGGAGGAGGAGGAGGAGGAGGAGGAGGAGGAGGAGGATAGGCAGAGAGGGAGGAGGATGAGCGAGCAGAAAGTGAGCAGAGAGCAATCAGAGGCAGATTGCGTGGGATGCCCCCCCCCCTCCCCCCCTCCCCACGAGGAGCGGCTCCAGTCCAGCTTCTTCGTCCCCTCGCAACCCCCGCCGGTGGCCGTAAGCGTGAAGGAGCGGCAGACGACCAAGCGGCCGACGGCCGACGACTCCGGCAGCGACGACGGCGGCAGCGACGACGACCTCCAATTGGGGGCCGCTCTGCGACCTCAGATCCATCAGAGCGTGAATTCTTTACGCTTCGCGTATCCCCACCAGCCCATCTCACAGCAGCAACTCTTGCGAAGCATGCCGACAGTCGTGTTTTTCAGGCGTGTGTCCGCTTGGCCCCGCATATCTCCCCTGTTCCTCCTTCCTCCCGCCTCCTTGTACATCCTCCTTGTGGGGGGAGCGGGAGAAGGACGAGGCGGAGGAGGAGGGAGAGAAAGCGCTCCTCGTGGTTTGAGTCGTTTGGGGTTCTCGTCCTGGTGTGAGTCGTTCGGGCCCTTCTTCCTGGTGTGAGTTCGGGCTTCGTGGTGTGAGTCGTTCGGGCTTCGTCGTGGTGTGAGTCGTTCGGGCTCCTCGTGGTGTGAGTCGTTCGGGCGCCTCGTCCTGGTGTGAGTCGTTCGGGCCCCTCCTTGTGGTGTGAGTCGTTCGGGCTCTTCGTGGTGTGAGTCGTTCGGGCCCCTCGTCCTGGTGTGAGTCGTTCGGGCTCCTCGTGGGGCCTCTTGGGGGCCTCTTGGAGCCTCTTGGGGCCTCTTGGGGGCCTCTTGGGGGCCTCTTGGGGGCCTCTTGGGGGCCTCTTGGGGCCTCTTGGGGCCTCTTGGGGGCCTCTTGGGGGCCTCTTGGGGGCCTCTGGGGGCCTCCTGGGGGCCTCTTGGGGGCCTCTTGGAGGCCTCTTGGGAGCCTCCTGGGGGCCTCTTGGGGCCATCTTGGGGCCTCTTGCGACCTCTTCAGAAGCGCAAATGAGCGCTGCCCCCTGAGGAGGACAAAATGAGCCCAAAACCTTCGTACAATCATTGATTTTGCTATGAAGGACGATGAGCGCTGCCCCCTCAGAAGCCCAAAATGGGGCCAAAACCCTAGTAAAATCAATGTTTTTGGCTTCACAGACGAGTTGATGCGCCAAACGGCCCCCCCCCCCCTCGGGGCCACAATCCTCGTGAGGGTCGTCGTTTTTTGGCCCTCCCAGGAGTCGAAAAAGACCCCCTTGGCACCACTCGGCCCGCCCTCTCCGGGTCCAGGGGAGGGGGTAGGGGGAGGGGTAAACCCCTCCCCGAAGGGGAGGAAAGGGGGTTGGGGGGTTGAGAACAGAGAAAGCTCTCTAAACCACTCACGCCCAAAGGGCTGGTGGGATTACCTACCCCGCTTTCGCTTCCAGGCAAAACCAAGCCATACCACGCGCCTCCTTGTCAAGCGGCCTGACCAGTACAGGCTGCAATCTGGCATCGTTTGGTATCTCTTGGAAGCGAGGGTGGTCAAAAGCGAGGTAGGTTTGTTTTCCCCCTAATTCAGGCGCTCTCCCGGGCTTCCTTGCCTCGGGGCGCTTTCCACCAGCTGCACCTCGCAGATGGGGGTGCCCGAGTCGTCCCGAATGGCCGCCGCAGCTCCGACTCGGGATGGACAGTCCGTCCCGGGGGAAGAGGCCGGTTCCCCCGGGCCGACGTCACTAAAATTAGCCTGGCGAAGGACCCAACCATATGCAGTTGAAAGTACCGCAATTGTGAATATCTTCTTCGGTGGCGCTCCCTATGGGGCCACGAGCCGTATGAGGGGTGTGCCGAAATGCGTGGCAGTGTACACAACACGAACGAAGACGATAGGTCCGAATATGAAAGCTTGAGCGCGTGCGAGTCGGATCGCGAGCGAGTCTGATTATGAATGAATCTGCGCGCGATTGATTCTATTCGCATGAATGCGTGCATGGATACGCCCAGTGTAAATGTATGTATACGACTGTGAACAGTTTGGGTCTGCGTGACTCTCGGTACTCGTGACTCTGAGCGTCGCCTCTGCAGGGGGCTTCCCTGGGAACCCCGACGGCAGCGCCCGCGCGCCGCGACGCCCATGTCGGCACGCCACACACCTGGTGTGCGGGACGCATGCGGACGGCAGCACTGGGGCCTTCGGTGGAGCTCCCTGTGGGGCCACGAAACGTGTGAGGGGTGTGCCAAAATGGGTGTGCGGGACGCATGCGGACGGCAGCCATGGGGCCTTCGGTGG
>CAUYUJ010000007.1:0-26415 GCA_963575745.1 Prorocentrum cordatum | reverse complement strand
CTCCTCCTCCTCCTCCTCTCTCCTCTCTCCTCCTCCTCCTCCTCCTTCTCCTCCTCCTCCTCCAGGACTCGATCTCGCGTCACTTTTCGTGGTCGCCGTCGTTGCCGCCGCCGCCGCCGCCGCCGCCGCCGCCGCCGCCGTCGTCGTCGTCGTCGTCGTCGTCGTCGTCGTCGTCGTCGTCGTCGTCGTCGTCGTCGTCGTCGTCGTCGTCGTCGTCGTGGTCGTCGTCGTCGTCGTCGTCGTCGTCGTCGTCGTCATGTTCGTTGTGGTCGTCGTTTTGTTCGCCTCGTCCTCGTCTGCTCTCGGTGTCAGCTTCTGCAGACTCGGGCACTCCAGGGGCCTCCAGAGGGCCTCCGTTGGGGAGGAGGAGGTCAGCAGCGATTGGCAAAGCAGGGCTCAGAAGCTACCTCCCAGTCTCCAAGCCAGCCTCATGTTCCTGCCCCTAGCCACCTCCCCTCGTCCGCGCACACCCGCCTCTGCCCGTGCATCTCTGGCCTCGTGCTGCCCTTTTCGATCTCAGACCCGAGACGTTGTGCTCCTTTTCATCCCTGAAGCTCTGGACGCCCCCTTCACCCAGAACCATTTTTCGGTCGCGGGCATTGCTTTGATGGTCCCAGGGGCGGAGGGCGCCGACCATAAATGTACCTGATTACGCCGATCCTGGCCAAGCCAATCCTGGGCCCCCGATCGGTGTACATTATGCCTCGGGAGCAGTCGCCGTCGCCGTCGCGAGAGGAGAGAACAAAATTCATAATGTGTGCGATCATCCAACGATGCGAGCCACGACGGTGTGATCCTGCGGTGTTGAAGCAGAGCAGAGGTGGGAAGACGACGAATTCAAGAGAAGATGAGTCCTGAACCACAGCGTGGCCAGTCGAAGACTACCGCAGACTGTTCAATAACCACGCGCGGCGAATCCACCACCCAACGCGAGTCCGCCGCCCAACTCCCAGCGCTAGGCGGCCCAGTTCTACCCTCCCACGCGACGCTCATGGAACCAGCCAGAACATCTGCACCACCCCTGGGTCCTGCTGCTGCTTCTGTCCGCCCCCGACCTGTGCCCCTGCGCCCCGCGCCGGGCCTGCTGCAGGATGCCGTGTACGCCATGTCGGGCCACCAGGCGCGCGGCTCCCTCTTCCTCCGCCTTGGGGGGCCCTCCCCCCCCTGACGTCCCTGCGCCGTGCACAGGCCACGACGGGAAGGCCGTTTTCGGCTTCTGGGGCCCTCGCTGGGCCCCAGGATCACGAGAACAAGGGCGCCCTCGAGGGCGCGAAATTAATCTCGCTTCGCGCTTCGCGATTGGGCTCCTCATCCTCCTCATCCTCCTCTTTTCCCCTGGGAGGCGGCGCGAGAGCGCGAAGTTATTCGCACTTCGCGCTTCGCGCAGCGCGAGGCGCGGAGTTGGGAGCCCTTGGAGAAGTCGACTCGGAAGGAAAAGCCAGTCCCTGGGAAGGGGTCCGGACCTCTGAGAGAGCGTCGCTTGAGTATGCTGGGAGGAAATCAGCGTGGGGGGGTTCGAGCCCCTCCCCCCTCCCAGGGGGGATTTGAAACCCTCCCCCCCCTCCAGAGTGAAAGTCAAGTGGGGTGAGTTTCAGCCCCCCCTGCCGCGCCGGCGCCCCCCGGACGCCAGTGAATGACGAATCAGAACGAGGACGACCAATACGACGACGAGGACAGCGAGGACGACGAGGACGACAACAACCACGTCTTGCCCGCTTGCCCGACTGTCCACGACGGCGACGTGTCCCGCCCGCCCGCCCGACCGACCGTCTCGCTGGCAAAGAACCACGACGGCGACGACGGCAGCGACGACGACGACGACGACGACGACGACGGCGGCGGCGGTGGCGGTGGCGGCTGCGGCGGCAGTAGACTCCTGGGGACACCCGTTTTGAAGAACATCAGGACGGAGTTTTGTTCGTCGTTTTTGGCCTGTGGGGGCCGTTACCTGGCCCGGCACCGTCAAAAAGCGACCAAGGATGGAAAACCAGTTCTTGGGAAAGGGTCGGGGTTTTGGGGAGCCCGTGCTGAAAAATTCAGGACATCGCATATCTGGGGTCGGAGGCCCGGGGGGAAGGAGACGGCCCCAAGCTTGCACCGCAGCCGATGGAGGACGGCAAGGCTCTCTCCCCTCCCTCTTCTCTTTGTCCTCCCCTCCTCTGGCAAGCCCAGCCAGTTGGCACAGGCAGCCCAGCTGGCCCAGCCCAGCCCAGCCCAGCCAGTCCAGCCCAGCCAATCCAGCCCAGCCGTACCCGCGCCCAGGCGCAGATGATGATGGGCTACCCTGGTATGTGGGGGCAGCCTGGCGCGACCATGGACCAGATGTCCTGGGCACGCCTGCGGGGCGGCAAAAGTGTTTGGCCAGGAGTGTTCAGAGTCGCCGAGCGCGTTCCACTACTCGCAAAGTGCCTACCCGCAAGCGTCCGACAAAAACACCATGCCTGGCGGACCCAGGCCATTTGCGTTAGGTCGGGCCTGTCCCCCTACAGGGGGATTATCAACGAAAAATAAAACATACTCCCAATTTTGTCCAGAAGTAGTCAAAACAAAGAAAACGGGGACTATTTTTGGAATATTTTTGGACCTTTTTGGTGTATTTTTTCAGCATCTTTTATTTCTCGTCGAAAATCCCCTTGCAGGGGGACACGCCCGACTTCACATTTTGCGAGTAGCTACCTTGCGAGCAGTGGAACGCGCTCGGGGTCGAAGGGCGGTGGGGGCGTGGGGAGGATGCGCGGGGGCGGGGGGTGGCGACCCAGGTCCGTCGAACCCGGGTCTGGCGAACTGGTCCCTGCTGTCGACCTGGTCCTCTGTCGCACCGGTCCTCGGTCGAACCTAGGGGAACAAAAAGTGACATAAATATAACAACTCGGAAGTCCGCGCGGATTTCTCGGATCGGCGCTGGACCCCCCCGGCGGCGCCGGAGGCGCCGCCCCTGGCGCGCTCCGCGCGCCAGGGAGGGGGGTCCAGCGCCGATCCGAGAAACCCGCGCGGACCTCCGAGTTCTTATGTTTATGTCACTTTTTGTTCCCCGAAAACCGCTCCCCGTCGAGCCTGTCCCTCATCGAGCCAGCCCTGCACCGCGGGGGAAGGAATCGGAGGGGGGATGGGATGGGCGAGGGGACGGGAGGGGAGGGTGGACGGGAGGGCAGAGGGGGAGGGAGGGGAGGGGAGGGGAGAGGTTAGAGCGGAGGGTGGATTGGAGGGGGGAGGCAGGAGTGGGGGAGGGGGCACTGGATCGCGCGGGTCCGCGAGGCTCCCCAGAGGCCTGGACTCTCCGTGGGGACCGGCCTCTCGCCTTCAGCCGTTTTGACGGCCCCCCTGCGGACAGCGGCCGGAGATTGTCAGGAACCTGTCCTGGAAGCGTGTGCTCCGGCGCACACGCGCAGTAACGTCACGGTCTGAGCGCGCTCTGCCGCCCGCGACGTCCTTCTCCCCCCTGCCGCACCTCTCGCGCTCCTCCTGTGCCCAATCTGGCCCCGAAGCGTCCCTCGGCTGCCCCGACGGCGTCTTGTTGTCAAGTCAGCCGCGACGAAGCAGCTTGTTTGTTGCACCACGCGGGGAGGTCAGAGAAATCGCGAGTTTGTGGGAGGACGTCGGGAAATCGCCCACGCTTCTACTCACGCCCCTCCACGCCCCACTCCGCTCACGCCCCTCACCGTCACATCATCACACTCCTCACCACCGCATCACCACACGCGCGCACACCGCATTCACCCCCCACTCACATCCACTCTACTCGTTGCACTCACACTCGCTCACGCTCGCTCACGCACGAGAGGAGGAGGGGGTGTGATGACCAGTGCCTCCGCTGTCCAAGAAGCTGGCGGTGCGCACCGCCGGGTAGCGCAAGGGGGTCGACCGTCGACGCAGGCAGGGGGGCTTCCTGAGAAGGGTGAGGCCTTCCTAAGAGTTGCAGGGCCTGATGGGCTTGTTTTCCACATCCACCACCACCAGAAGTTGGATTAAGGAGGAGGAGGAGGAGGAGGAGGAGGAGGAGGAGGAGGAGGAGGAGGAGGAGGAGGAGGAGGAGGAGTAGGAGGAGGAGGAGGAGGAGGAGGAGGAGGAGGATGAGGAGGAGGAGGAGGAGGAGAGGAGGACCCCTTCCCCGTCCTACTCAGGGTGGTGGTGGTGGTGGTTGTGGTGGAAAACAGGCTCATCAGGGCCAAGTCTACCTTCTATACAAGGCCAATGTCTGGGGCCTATGCCAAATACCGTTGCCACTTTCTAGCCACAAGCGTCTGGGGAACATTGGGTGTCGTCACGCACATAGGCACTGTCGGGGTGGACACAGTCTTCTAAGAAGGACGTGGCCTTCCTAAAACGGCCTCCTGGCTTCCGAGAAGCCCTCCTGAACCTTCGGCGCTCCGCGCGGGTTTCTCTGATCGGCGCTGGGCCTCCCTGGCGGTGCCTCTGGTGCCGCTTCTGGCGCTTTCCGCGCGCCAGGGGAGGGGGGCCCAGCGCCGATCCAAGAGATCCGAGCGGAACGCCGAAAGTTGATGTTTATGCCGCTTCTTGTTCCTCTAAGAAGTCTCCTGAGAAGCCCCTGGGCCCTTCTAAGAAGCCGCCCCCCGCCTTCTTAGAGTGCCGCCCCCTCTTGCCCTAGGCTTCCCAAGTCGGATCCGAATGGACATTGTCGGAGGATCAAGCCGCATCGTCGATGTATCGGCGATGCGGCTCAACGGGCGATGCGGCTCGATGTGGAGCCAGATTTTGTCTGCGCCGACGGCGCCGATACGTCTGCGATGCATCGGCGATGCATCGGCGATGCGGCGCAACCCTTAGACCCCACCCGCTCCGACCCTGGCTGGGAAGCCTCCACTTGCGCCTCTTCCCCGTGCGCGGCGCCCTTCAGAGCACCTCCACCCCACACGCCACAGGGCGGGAGTCGCCCTAGCAGCAAAAACACTCACGTCATCATCATCATCACCACCATCATCACCATCATCATCACCATCATCATCATCATCACCATCATCATCACCATCATCATCAGCATCATCATCATCAGCACCATCATCATCATCATCATCATCATCATTCTTCTTCTTCTTCTTCTTATTATTATTATTATTATATTATTATTCCTTTTATTATCATCACTCTCATCATCATCATCAGCATCATCATCAGCAGCACCATCATCATCATCATCATCATCATCACCATCACCATCACCATCATCATCATCATCATCACCCTACTCATCATCAGCATCACCATCATCATCAGCAGCATCATCACCACCACCATCACCATTATTATTACCATCATCATCACCATCATCATCAGCAGCAGCATGCATCATCATCAGCATCATCATCATCATCATCATCATTATCATCATCACCATCAACATCACCATCATCATCATCATCATCATCATCATCATCATCATCATCATCATCATCATCATCATCATCATCATCGTCATCATCATCATCATCAGCATCATCATCGTCAGCATCATCATCGTCATCGTCATCGTCATATCCGTCATCATCGTCATCTCCACCCCCGCGGGTGAGCTTGCCCGACCACGAGAGGCGGGAGGCCTCGGTCTCCAGCACGGGCGCCCGCGGCGGGGCGTGCCATCTTGGGCGGGCTCGCGGGGTGCCCCTGGTGCCGTTCGGGGCCCCCGGGAGACCGAGCATTTCCAGAGGAGGTCCGCTTTGGATTCGGTGAGGGTTCTCGAGGCAGCGCGGGCTTGGACTGGGGGAGGGGGGGAGGGGCATGGGGGGAGGGAGGAAGGGGCAAACGAGGTGCGCTCGCACCATACGTGGCATCCTACCCCTCCCACCCACTCCTTTCCATTGCGCTGTTGTTTCTGTATCCGCCGACGCGTTTCGTAGCGGACCTGGGACTCAAATGAGGACCCCATTGCTGCGCGCAGTCGGAAGAAAAGGTAGCTGCATTGGAGGAGGAGGTGGCGGATGAGCAGGAGGATGAGCAGGAGGAAAAGGGGGAAAAAAAGGATGAAGACGGAAGGACGAATAGCAGCAGCAGCAGGAGCTGGAGAGGAATGAGCGTGAGGAGCAGGAGGACCAGGGGAAGGGCGTAGGGGGTTGAAGGAGGGGGCGATAACGACGAGAAAAGACTTGGATCCGGAAAAGTTGCCCACGCTGGGGCGAGAGCGCCATGCTGAACGGCGGAAGCAATGCGCAGCTCCCAAGGTGAGGCCCACGCTGCCACGGGGACACCGTTCTTTCACGCCGGAGACATTCGGTTGTAAAAAGCCACAATCCATGTTTTTGTAGTTGTGTTTTTTGTGTTGTGTTGGCTTGAATCGTGTGTGTAAGAAAGCAGTTCGCGGAGAGGGTCGCAAAATATCGTCTGCTCGGAGTCAGGGGAGAGAGGCGAGCAGTACTCCTAATGTGTATCTGTGGATTGTGGAAGGGAAAATGGGTTGAGGGGAGAGGGGTGAGGGCCAAGCTGGGTGCGCTCGCATCATATCTGACGTCCTCTTCCTCCTCCTCGCCCTCCTCCTCCTCTTCCTGCTCTTCCTCCTCCTCATCCTCCCACCGACGGCGACTGACGACCTCGATTGACGACGACGATGTCGACGACGTATCGGTCACGACGACGGACGACCGACCACGACGACGGACGAGCATTTGACACATGTGCGGAGCTACACTGTCAATGCCACGCTTTCCTGTGGCCTTGCTATGTTCCTGCTCTGAGCGCACACCGCTTAAAGCGGAGGATAGCTTGAGATATCCGTCCAACAAAATGTTAGGTTTGTTTTTTCGGACTCTCGTTCGCAGCCTTAGTCTTGCCATGGTATCGAGGACGCCTATGGCGAATCACCGCCTCCCCCTGCCTTTTGGAATCTCCTGTGTGGCCGAGCGTTGTGTCAAGACCTCTGCCAAGCTATGGGACCATGTGTTCCCCCAGCCGATATAGAAACCCTTCGCGGAACACTTGGGGGAGGATGGCGGGGAAGATCCGGAGGAGGAGGAGGAGGAGGAGGAGGAGGATGAAGAGGAGGCGGAGGAGGAGGAGGAAGAGGGGGCATCTTGGGAGCCTCTGGGGGCACTCTTGGAGCTTCCTGGGAGCTTCCTGAGAGCCTCTTGGGGGCATCTAGGGGGCCTCCTTGGGCCTCTTGGGGGCCTTCGGGAGCTTCCGGGGGCCTCTGTGGCCGTCTTAAGGTATTCCTGGCCCGTCTGACGTCGTCGGAAGCCGTCTTGGGTGCCTCTTTGGGCCGATTTGGGGGCCCTCTTGGGGTGCTCCAGGACCGTCTTGGAGGCCATCTTGGGTGTCCCGGAGGCCTCTTGAGCCGTCTGGGGGCCCTCCTGGTGCGGTCTTGGGGGCCATTTGGACCGTTATGGGGCCGCCATCTTGGAGGCCTCTTGGGCGATCTTGGGGCGATTTTTGTGGGCTCTTGGGCTGTCTCGGGCCGTCGGAAGAGATCGAAAAGAAGCAAATGCTCAAATCTTTAAAAAGCCTGCGGACAATCAATGATTTCGGCCTCTCTGGGGCCTTCCTGGAGACCCTGTGGGGGCCTTCTGGGCCGTCTAGAAGGCTTCTTGGAGGCCTCTTGCAGGCCTTTTCGGCCGTCTTAGACCGTCGTGGTCCATCTTGGGTGCATCTTGGGGCCATGTTGGGGTCTCTTGGGGCCATCGTGGCCGTCTTGGAGGCATCTTGGAGGCCATCTTCAGACATCTTCGCCCTCTTGGAGGGCATCGTGACCCGTCTTGGAAGATTTCTGCTTTTGGGGTTCCTCCCAGGTGGCCGGCGGGACGGGCCGAAGCCCCAGGGGGGGTCCCTTCGGACAAGAACGAAAACCAAAGTGTAAGAAGCTCAGCATGCCCGGCACCCCTGTGGCAAGCCAACATGGGGGCGGCGGATCGACGACGCCTTCGGCGAATCACCGCCGCCCCCTGCCTTTTGAAATCGCCCATGTGGCCGAGCGCTGTGGCAAGAGCTCTGCCAAGCTATCGGACCATGAGTTCCCCCAACCGTTGTGGAGACCCTTCGGGGATCGTTTGGGAGAGGATGGTGGGGAAGATCAGGAGGAGGAGGAGGAGGAGGAGGAGGAGGAGGAGGAGTCTGGGGAGCCTCTGGGGACACTCTTGGGGTCTCCTAGGAGCTTCCTGGGAGCCTCTTGGGGGCATCTTGGGGGCCTCCTTAGGCCTCTTGGGGGCCTTCGGGGGCTTCTCTGGAGCCTCCGTGGCCGTCTTCTGGCACGTCTGACGTCGTCGGAAGCTGTCGTGGGTGCCTCTTTGGGCCGACTTGGGGGCCCTCTTTGGGTACTCCAGGGCCGTCTTGGAGGCCATCTTGGGCGTCTTGGAGCCCTCTTGGGCGATCTTTCTGGGCTGTTGGGCCGTCTCGGGCCGTCGGAAGGCCGAAGAGAAGCAAATGCCGAACTCCACCTAAGGAATTTCAGTGATTTTTGCTTTTTCCTGCCTTCCTGGGGGCCCTCTTGGAGGCCTCTTAGGCCGTCTTGGAGGTCTCTTGCAAGCCTTTTCGGCCGTCTTGTGCCATCTTAGAGCCAGCTTGGCCCGTCTTGGTGGGCCCCTAGCCCGTCTGACGCCGTCGGAAGCTGTCTTGGGGGGCTCTCTGGGCCGACTCGGGGCCCTCTTGGGGTGTTCCAGGGCCGTCTTGGAGGCCATCTTGGGCGTCGTGGAGGCCTGCTTGGCCGTCTGGGGGCCCTCTTGGGGCCTCCTGGGAGCTTCCTGGGAGCCTCTTGGGGGCATCTTGGGGGCCTCCTTGGGCCTCTTTGGGGCCTTCGGGGGCTTCTCGGGAGCCTCCGTGGCCGTCTTAGGGCATTCCTGGCCCGTCTGACGTCGTTGGAAGCCGTCTTGGGTGCCTCTTTGGGCCGACTTGGGGGCCCTCTTTGGGTGCTCCAGGACCGTCTTGGGCGTTTTGGAGGCCTCTTGGGCCTTCTTGGGGCCCTCCTGGTGCGGTCTTGGGGGTCCTTGGGCCGTTCTGGGGCCATCTTGGAGGCCTCTTGGGCGATCTTGTGGTGATTTTTGGGGGCTCTTGGACCGTCTCGGGCCGTCGGAAGGCCGACAAGAAGTACATGCCCAAATCCTCCAAAAACCGGCGGATAATAAACGATTTTGTTCCCAACCATCCTGTGGTGTTGGGTCCTCGTTTTGAAGAGACGGTGCCCGCGTCCTCTCCTCTCCTCCTCCTCCTCTTCCCCCTCCTCCCCCTCCTTGCCTCTGCTCTCGGCACACCTCTCACGCGTTTCGTAGCCCCATAGGGAGCTCCACCGAAGGCCCCAGTGGGGGTGTTCGCATGCGGTTCCCCCACCCAGGGCAGCGTTTCGTGGCCCCATAGGGAGCTCCACCGAAGGCCCCAGTGGGGGTGTTCGCATGCGGTTCCCCCACCCAGGGCAGCGTTTCGTGGCCCCATAGGGAGCTCCACCGAAGGCCCCAGTGGGGGTGTTCGCATGCGGTTCCCCCACCCAGGGCAGCGTTTCGTGGCCCCATAGGGAGCTCCACCGAAGGCCCCAGTGGGGGTGTTCGCATGCGGTTCCCCCACCCAGGGCAGCGTTTCGTGGCCCCATAGGGAGCTCCACCGAAGGCCCCAGTGGGGGTGTTCGCATGCGGTTCCCCCACCCAGGGCAGCGTTTCGTAGCCCCATAGGGAGCTCCACCGAAGGCCCCAGTGGGGGTGTTCGCATGCGGTTCCCCCACCCAGGGCAGCGTTTCGTAGCCCCATAGGGAGCTCCACCGAAGGCCCCAGTGGGGGTGTTCGCATGCGGTTCCCCCACCCAGGGCAGCGTTTCGTGGCCCCATAGGGAGCTCCACCGAAGGCCCCAGTGGGGGTGTTCGCATGCGGTTCCCCCACCCAGGGCAGCGTTTCGTAGCCCCATAGGGAGCTCCACCGAAGGCCCCAGTGGGGGTGTTCGCATGCGGTTCCCCCACCCAGGGCAGCGTTTCGTGGCCCCATAGGGAGCTCCACAGCTCCACCGAAGGCCCCAGTGGGGGTGTTCGCATGCGGTTCCCCCACCCAGGGCAGCGTTTCGTAGCCCCATAGGGAGCTCCACCGAAGGCCCCAGTGGGGGTGTTCGCATGCGGTTCCCCACCCAGGGCAGCGCTTCGTGGCCCCATAGGGAGCTCCACCGAAGGCCCCAGTGGGGGTGTTCGCATGCGGTTCCCCCACCCAGGGCAGCGTTTCGTGGCCCCATAGGGAGCTCCACCGAGGCCCCAGTGGCTGCTTCGCATGCGGTTCCCCCACCCAGGGCAGCGCTTCGTGGCCCCATGGGGAGCTCCACCGAAAGCCCCCGTGGCGCAGTTCGCATGCGCTTCCCCCACCCAGGGCAGCGTTTCGTGGCACCATAGGGAGCTCCACCGAAGGCCCCAGTGGCGCAGTTCGCATGCGGTTCCCCCACCCAGGGCAGCGTTTCGTAGCCCCATAGGGAGCTCCACCGAAGGCCCGCCCCGGTGGCGCAGTCCGCATGCGGTTCCCCCATCCAAGGCAGCGCTTCGTGGCCCCATATGGAGCCCCACCGAAAGCGGCACCCACAACGCGTTACCAACAATTGCTTATGGTTGGGTCTTTCGCCAGGATAATTTTTTTCGGGCCTTCTGGAGGTTTTCTTGGAGGCCTCTTGGGCCGTCTTGGAGGCCTCTTGGAGGCCTCTTGGGCCCTCTTGGACCGTTTTGGAAGCTTTTTTGGCGGATTTGGGGGCATCTTGGGACCATTTTAGCCGTCTTGGAGGCCATCTTGGCTGTCTTGGAAGCATCTTGGAGCTCGTCTTGGGCCAACCTGGCGATCTTCAACGCCATCGCGAGCCGCCTAGGGAGAGTTTTTTAGAAGATTATGCTCCCTTGTGCGGCCTCCTGGGTGGCCGGCGGGACGGGCCGAAGCCCCAGTAGGAATTATTTTGAAAAAAGAGCCAAAACCAAGAGCGATATGATTTAGCACGCCGGGCACCCCTGTGGCAAACCAACAGGGGGCGGCGGATCGACGACGCCTACGGCGAATTACCGCCACCCCCTGCCTTTTAGGAAGCGCCTACGTGGCCGAAAGTTGCGTCCATGGCTCTGCCAATCTTTCGGACTATCTGTTCCCCCAGTCGTTGTGGAACCCCCCTCGGGGAATCTGCGGGGGAGAACGACGAAGACGAAGTAAACTAATAATACTAATATCAATGATACTACTAAGAAGAATAACAAGATGACGAAAAAGAGTAATGATAGTAGTCATACTATTCATATTATTATTATTATTATTATTATTATTGTTATTATTATTTTTACTATTATTATTATTATTACTATTATTATTATTAATAATAATAATAAGCGTAATAATACTATTGATAATATCACTACTAACAAGCATACTAATAACATACGAATGATCGTTATACCAGTATTAGTAGTTGTAGTAGTAGTAATAGCAATCATAATAATCATACTAGTATTACGGGTATTAATATTAATGGTAGAATAATAATAATGATGATGCTAATAATAAGAATAATAAGACTAATCAGACAAATACGAAACACCACCAATATGAATCATACTCTTATTAATAATAACAATAATAATAACACAGTAATAATAATAGTCATATTAATAAGAAGAAGAAGAGGAAGAAGAAGAAGACGGTGAGGAAAGGGAGGAACATGGAGGAGGAGGAGGAGGAGGAGGAGGAGGAGGAGGAGGCCGGGAGCCTATTTGGGCACTCTCGGGGTTTTCCAGGGAGTTTCCTGGGCGCCCCTTGGAGGCCTCTTGGAGGTCTCCTCGGGGCTTAGGGGGGCATTTGGAAGCTTTTCCGGGGCCTCTGTGACCGTCGTAGGGCGTTCCTGGCACGTCTTGGGGGCTTCTTTGGGCCGTCTTTGGGCCTTCTCAGGGCGCGCCAGGGCCGTCTTGGAGGCCATCTTGGGCATCTTAACATGCTTCTTGGGTCGTCTTGGAGCCCTCTTGGTGCCGTCTTGTAACCCATTTGGGCCGTTATGGGGCCATCTTGGAGGCCTCTCGGGCGCTCTGGTGGCGATCCTGAGGGCCTCTTGGGTCGTCTTGGGCCGTCGGAAGGCCGAAAAGAAGCAAATGCCCAAATCCTTCAAACACATACGCCGTCGCCATTTTGGCTCAAATCATCATGGCCCAAGAGAATGCAGACATAGGCACCGAGCCCAACAACAGCACGTACCATTTCCACTGCCCATCCATGCATGATGCTGCACAATCGCTTCTTGGATCGCGCGGCACAATTTTCTTGAGACCTTTGCCAGAAGCATTTTTGGTTCCAATTGCAGATTGGGGTGCCTCAGCAGAAGGTGGTGCGATATGCCGAGTCTGTCACCTGCAGAACGGGGAGGCTCTTTTGAGTCCGTGCTGGTGCTCTGGATCCATTCGGTATATTTGCTGCAATTGCTTGGAGACCTGGCGCATCAAGAATGCAGATCGAGCTTTCAGTTGCGAGTTGTGCGGAGTAGCTTTCCTGTACAAATGCGAACAGATGGGATGCCAGAATCAAGGCCATTCCGTGATTCGCTACTCTGCAAGAGCACTCGCATTTCTGTCATTGCTCAGTGGTTGTTGGTTTTCGAAGTTTATGGAAGTGCATTTGCCTGAGCCAGTGCTGGTGTTTTTAGGAATTGCCATGCTTGCTGAAGCTATGCGCGATTTGTATTCATCGTGCACTACTAAGTGTGCTCCTGGATCGCTAGGCTACAGTATATATCGGATCCTCACTAAGCATAACATTGTCGCCATGGACATATGGGAAATACATAAGGTCGAATGGACTCGGTGTGCTATAGTTCCCCTTGAACCACCACGAACATATACAAACACCTCAATTTGCGACTGCAATATTGTCGTGCAGGTTCTTGCGGCCTACTTGCTCATCGTGATCTACATGTGTTGTATTGAGCTGATTGCTCCGTACTTCGAGAGTGAAGCTGGGCAGCAGCTCGTTAGAGAGATACGCAAGGTCTTGTTGTCGCTTGGTGTTGGTTACAGCCTTGCTACACTGACCATTCACACGATAAGCGTGAGTCGAGTTCCACTTGTGCAGCTTTGTCGTGCCAGCAGCGGACATCCTATTGTCAGGAGTTTGCATCCCACTGAAAGGTTGGCTAATGTTCCCAGTGTACGAGTGAGCTTGTCAGCATACCAGTCACTAACTTGTTTGGAATGCCTTGCAGGCATGCTTTTCAGTCTGTGCATGTTGTTCAGACGCGCATGCTCACCGTTTCGGGAATGATGTATAGGTTCCCTCCTCCGTTTGCCCTCGCTAATTTCGGGATGCTCCTCACATATACTGCTAGTAGTACCCCTGCCTTACTTCGCCTATTCTATTCGACCTGTGAGGATGACTATCACGCTGGAGCCACTGCTTCGCAAGCCGACCATTTACGGTGCATGATACTTTTCAGGCCCAGCCTCAGCAGTTTTAGTTTCTAGCTTCAATCAAGCGAGCGCATGTGCATAGTTTACCGACGTTCTCCAGGCTTCGGGCTTCCGCAGGGTTGCGTTCATGTGCATTCTCTCTTCGAAGTACGGCGCAGCGAGAGAATAAAGACAGGAAGGCCAGGACTGCCTGTGTGTACACACGGCTGACTTTTGAGAAGAAGATGAGAACAGGGAGCGGCCTCATAAGAAAACAAACATCCCTCAAACACATACGAACGTCAATGATGTTTGCCTCTTTGGGCCCTTCTGCGGACCTCTTGGATGCCTTTTCAAGCCGTTTTCAAAGCCTCTTGGGGGTCTCCTGGGCCGTCTTGGGCCCTGGGCCGTCTGCAAGGCTTCTTGGGCGAACTTGGAGCAGTCTTGGATTTTCTTGGGCCGTCTTGGAGGCCATCTTGGACCATCTTGGGCCAACTTGAGGGCCATCTTGGAGCCATTTGGAGAAGGACAAACCTTTGCAGCCACCTCGAACGTAGCCTTCGGGTGGCCGGCGGCATCTGCGGAAGCCCCAGGGGGAGTTCTAAAAGAACCAAAAACCTCCAAGCATCCAGCACGCCAGGTACCCTTGTGGCAAGACCGCAGGGGGCGGCGGATCGAAGACGCCTACGGCGAATCACCGCCGCCTCCCGCCTTCTGGAATCGCCCATGTGGCCGAGCGTTGTGGCAAGAGCTCTGCCAAGCTATCGGGCCATGTGTTCCCCCAACCGTTGTGGAAACCCTTGAGGGAACGTTTGGGGGAGGATGGCGGGGAACATCAGGAGGAGGGGAAGTTGGAGGAGGAGGAAGTGGGGGAGGGAGGACGAGGAGGAGGAGGAGGAGGAGGAGGAGGGGGAGGAGGAGGAGGAGGAGGAGGAGGAGGAGGAGGAGGAGGAGGAGGATAGGAGGAGGAGGAGGAGGAGGAGGAGGAGGAGGAGAGAGGAGGAGGAGGAGGGAGGATCAGGAAGAGGAGGGGAAGGAGAAGGAGGAGGAGGAGGAGGAGGAGGAGGAGGAGGATCAGGAGGAGGAGGAGGGAGGAGGAGGAGAAGGAGGAGGAGGAGGAGGAGGATCAGGAGGAGGAGGGGGAGGAGAAGGAGGAGGAGGAGGAGGAGGGGGAGGAGGAGCAGGAGAGGAGGAGGAGGAGGAGGAGGAGGAGGAGGAGGAGGAGGAGGAGGAGGAGGAGGAGGACGAGGGGGTATCTTGGGAGCCTCTGGGGGCACTCTTGGGGCCTTATTGGAGTTTCCTGGGAGCCTTTTGGAAGTATCTTGGGGGCCTCCTTTGGCGGCCTTCGGGGGGCTTCCCGGGGGCCTCTTTGGCTGTCTGAGGGCATTCCTGGTCCGTCTAAGGCCGTCGGAAGCCGTCTTGGGGGCCTCTCTGGGCCGATTTGGGGCCCTCTTGGGGTGCTCCAGGGCCGTCTTGGAGGCCATCTTGGGCATTTTGGTGCCGACTTGGGGGCCTCTTGGGCCTTTCTCGGACCATCTTGGAGGCCTCTTGGGCGATCTTGGGGCGATCTTCGGGGCTCTTGGGCCGTCTCGGGCCGTGAGAAGGCCGAACAGAAGCAAATGCCCAAATCAGTCATACACGTACGGATAATCAATGCTTTTGGCCTCTTCGGGCCTTCCTGGCGGCCCTCTTGGGGGCCTCTTGGGCCGTCTTGGAGACCGTCTTGATGGCCTCCTGACCCGTCTGACGCCGTCGGAAGCCGTCTTGTGGGCCTCTCTTGGCCGACTTGGGGCCCTCTTGGCGTGCTCCATGGCCGTCTTGGAGGCCATCTTGGGCGTTTTGGATGCCTCTTGGGCCGTCTTGGGGTCCTCTTGGTGCCGTCTTGGGGCCCTCTTGGGCCGTTCTGGGACCATCTTGGAGGCATCTTGGGCGATGGGGCGATCTTCGGGGGCTCTTGGGCCGTCTCGGGCCGTCGGAAGATCGAGAAGAAGCACATGCCCAAATACATCAAACACTTCAAGGGAAATCAGTGATTTTGGCTTCTTGGGGCCTTCCTGGAGGCCCTCTTGGGGGCCTCTGGGGCCGTCTTGGAGACCTCTTGGGGGCCTCTTGGGCCGTCTTGGGCCATCTTGGAGGCATCTTGGGCCGTCTTGGTGGCCTCCTGGCCCGTCTGACGCCCTCGGAAGCCGTCTTGAGGGCCTCTCTGGGCCGACTTGGGCGCCAGGGGCCTCTTGGGGTGCTTCAGGGCCGTCTTGGAGGCCATCTTGGGCGTCTTGGAGACCTCTCGGGCCGTCTTGGGGCCATGTTGGGACCGTCTTGGGGGACTCTTGTGCCGTTCTGGGGCCCCCTTGGAGGCCTCGTGGGCGATCTTGGGGCGACCTTTGGGGGCTCGTGGGCCGTCTCGGGCCGTCGGAAGGCCGACAAGAAGCAAATACCCAAATCTATCAAAAACCAACTGAAAAAAACAATGCTTTTGGCCTCTTCGGGCCTTCCTGGAGGACCTCAGGGAGGCCTCTTGGGCCGTCTTGGAGGCTTCTTGGGCCGACTTGGAGGCATCTTGGACCCTCCTGGGCCGTCGTGGAGGCCATTTTGGACCATAGTGCGCGAACTTGGAGGCCATCACGGGCCATTTGAGCCGTCTTGGAGGCCGTCTAGGGCCATCTTGGAGCGGGAAAGGCATTGACCCGAAAAGATTTTTTTTGGACGTTGAGATTGTTTCCGGGACTGGTGCTCCTTTTCGGGTGGCCGGCGGGCCGGGCCAGAGCCCCAGGGGGAGTTCTTTTGGAAAAAAGAACCAAAAACAATAACGGTAGCGTCCAGCACGCCAGACACCCCTGTGACAAGCGCAGGGGGCGGCGGATCGAAGACGCCCACGGCGAGTCACCGCCGCCCTCTGCCCTTTCGGAAGCGCCTATGTGACCGAACGTTGAGGCCAGAGCCCTGTCAAGCTATGGGACCATGTGTTCCCCGAATCGGTTTGGAAAGCCGTCGGGGAATACGTGGAGGAGGACGGGGAAGAGGAGGAGAGTGAGGAATGGGCGTGTTCGGGGCCCCTTGGGGGCTCTTGTGAGTTTTTGGAGGCGTCTTGGGGCCTGCTGGCCGAAGGTTGGGTCAGATCCTTGCCAATCTTTCGGAACGAGTGTTCTCCGAATCGGTTTGGAAAGCTTTCAGGGAACACTCGGAGGCATCTTGAAGGTCATCTTGGTCGTCTGTAGGCCATTTTGACCGTCTGTAGGCCATTTTGACCCTTTCCGGCCTTCCGGGAGGACGTCTTGGAGGCCTCTTGGGCCATCTTGCAGGCCTCTCGCGGGCCTTCTGGGCAGTCTAAGGCCATCTTGAGGCCATCTGGGGCCGTCTTGGGTGCATCTTGGGGCCATCTTCGCTGTTTTGGAGGCCTTCTTGGTCGTCTTGGAGGCATCTTGGAGGCCATCTTGGCCGTCTTGGAGGCCATCTTGGGCGTCTTCGGGGCCATCTTGGGCCGTCTTGGGGCCTTCTCGGGAGCCTCTGGGGGGCCTCTTGGGCTGTCATGGGGCCATCTTGGAGGCCTCTTGGGCGCTCTTGGGACGATGTTGGGACCTCTTGGGCCGTCCTGGGCCGTCGGAGAGCTGATAAGAAGAACATGCCAAAATTAATGACATTTCTATGGGAGAATCAATGATTTTTGTCCTTTCGGGCCTTCCTGGAGGACGTCTTGGAGGCCTCTTGGGGGCTTTTTGGGCAGCCTTAGGATGCCATCTTGGAGCCATCTTGGACGAACTTGAAGGCATCGTGGACTCTCTCGGGCCGCCTTGGATGCCATCTTGGACCATCTTTGGCGGACTTGGAGGCCATCTTGGCCATCTTGGAGGCCATCTTGGGCCAACGTGGCCATCTTGGAGGCCCTCTGGAGCCGTCTTAGAGGATCTTTTGCGGTCGTTGAGGTTCCTTTCGGGTGGCCAGTGGGCGATCTTGGGGCGATCTTTGGAACCTCTTGGGCCGTCTTGGGCTGTCGGAAGGCCCAAAAGAAACACATCCCCAAATCTATCAACAAATCTGGGGAGAACCAATGTTTTCGGCCTCTTCTGTCTCTCCTGGAAGCCGTCTTGGAGGCCTCTTGGGCCGTCTTGGATGCATGTTAGAGCCATCGTGGCCGTCTTGGAAGACATCTTGGCCGTCTTGGAGGCATCTTGGAGGCCATCTTGGGCCATCAGGGCGGTTTTGAAAGCCATCTTGAGCCGTCTTGGGAGAGTTTTCGGGAGAATTATGCGCCCTTCGGGTGGCCGGCGGGACGGGCTGAAGCCCCAGGAGGAGTTCTTTTTGGAACAGAAAAACAAAACCAAAATCGAAAGATCTGGCACGCCAGGTACCCCTGTGATAAATCAACAGGGGGCGGCGGATCGAAGACGCCAACGGCGAATCACCTTTTTGGAAGCGCCTATGTGGTCGAACGTTGAGGCCAGACCTGCCAAGCTATCGGACCATGTGTTCCCCGAATCGGTTTGGAAAGCCTTCGGGGAACACGTGGGCATCTTGAAGGTCATCTTGGCCGCCTGGAGGCTATTTTGACCCTTTCGGGCCTTGGAGGCCGTCTTGGAGGACGTCTTGGAGGCCATCTTGAGCGTCTTGGAGGCCTCTTGGGCCGTCTTAGGGGCCTCTTGGGGCCGTCTTGGGCCTCTTGGGCGATCTTCGGGGGCACTTGGGCCGTCTCGGGCCGTCGGAAGGCCGAAAAAACGCAAATGCCACAATCCTTCAAAAACTCATGGGACATCGATGATTTTGGCATTTTCGGGCCTTCCTGGAGGCCCTCTTGGAGGCCTCTTGGGCCGTCTTGGGCCATCTTAGTGCCATCTTCGGCCGTCTTGGTGGGCCCCTGGTCCGTCCGACGCCGTCGGAAGCCGTTTGGGGGGCCTCTCTGAGCCGACTTGGGGCCCTCTTGGAATGCTCCAGGGCCGTCTTGGAGGCCATCTTGGGCGTCGTAAAAGCTTCCTGGGCCGTCTTGGGGGCCTCTCGGGGTCGTCTTTGGGGCCTCTTGGGCCGTTCTGGGGCCCCGTGGGCGATCTTTGGGCGATCTTTGGGGGCTCTTGGGCCGTATCGGGCCGCCGGAAGGCCGAAACGAAGCAAATGTCAAAATCGTTCAAACACCCAGGGAAAATCAGCTTTTTTGTCGCCCCGAAATCTCGCAGCGATTTGGGGGGCAGGAAAATCCTGGGAGCGGGCCCCCTTGGTGGCCTCTTCCCCTCGGGGCCTCTGCGGCCTTCTATGCTCGCTCTCACTGCTTGGCAGTGCCCTGGCGGCGCGGCGGACCTTTCTCACAGTCGGTGGCCGCTGGCCGGCGGATTTGGCGGTGCCACGCCCTGCCTCCTTCCGCTTGTCCTCCGCTTCTGTTGCTGGCGGCTGGTTGGGGATTGATTGGCAGGCTTCTTGTCCCAGACTGCCCCGCGTGCTCGGGTAGCACCTGTGGCAGTTGCTGTTCGCTCTCGCCCCGGCGCCGGCTACCGTTCAAACGCCTCAGCGCTGGCCACCCCGTGGTTCGGCTGGTGCGGTTGCGTGTCGCTGGTGCTCTCGTCGCCACTCTGAGCCGTGCCCGTGCTCTCGTTGCCACGGGTTGGGGGTTGGCACTGCTCCGCATCGGCAGCCCAGTTGTGCTGTGCATCGCTTCTGCCCCAGGTGTGGCAGCGTTTTCGGGCCCAGGTGTGCTCGCTCGGCGTTGTACAGCCCAGGTGTGCTGTGCATCGTTTCTGCCCCAGGTGTGGCAGCAATTTCGGGCCCAGGTGTGCTCGCTGGCGTGGTGCAGCCCGGGTGTGCTGTGCGTCGCTTCTGCCCCAGGTGTGGCAGCGCTTTCGGGCCCAGGTGTGCTCGCTCGGCGTTGTGCGGCCCAGGTGTGCTGTGCATCGCTTCTGCCCCAGGTGTGGCAGCAATTCCGGGCCCTGGTGTGCTCGCTTGGCGTTGTCAGGCCCGTACTGGTGTGCGTCGCTCTGCCCCAGGTGTGGCAGCAGTTTCGGGCCCAGGTGTGCTCGCGTGGCGTTGTCCAGTCCAGGTGTGCTGGGCATCGCTTCTGCCCCAGGTGTGGCTGCAGTTTCGGGCCCAGTCGTTCCTGCCCCAGGTGTGGCAGAGTGTGCAAGCCAGGTGTGCCGGGCCGTTGCAGCCAGTGCTGCTGCGTGTCGTCGTGCCCCTGGAGAGGCAGCGTTTTCGGGCCCAGGGGCGCTCGGTCGTTGCCAGCCCCGGTGTGCTGCACATGGCTTCTGCCCCAGGTGTGGCAGTGTTTGGGGCCCAGGTGGGCTCTGTCGGCCCTGTGCCGGCCCGCCCGTCTGTGCCGCACGGGAGCCTCTTCGGGCTCAGGGGTGCTTTGTTGGGGGCTATACCAGCCATCGTTTCTGGCCAGGTGCGCAGTTTCTGCGGGCCCACGTGGGCTCGGCCTGCGGTGGGCTACCCCTGGTGTGCTGCGCGGCACTTCTGCCCCAGGTGTGGCGGTGTCTTCGGGACCAGGTCTGCTGTCGGGCCAGCCCCAGTGTGCTGCGCATTGGCTGCGTCCCAGGTTGGCTGCTGAGCGCTCGTGCAGTGAACGTGGAGACGTTTCGGACCCAGGCGCGTCCAGGGGGCAAGGCCCCGTTCCAGGCATGTATTGGCCGTTGTGCGCAGTCACTTGGGCTCAAGCTGCCTGCCGCCCAGTTTGCGCCCCCTACGCTGGCGTCTTCTGCCATCACATAATGGCTTTCGCGCAGCAGGATGTGCTCGCCTTCGTTGCTGGGTTGCCCCAGGGTGCCCTGGGAGGCGCGGCGCAACAGGACATGGTGGAATGGTGCTCGTTCCTGCTCGGCGTTGATCCGTCGCCGAAGGCGAAGCACGACCTCTTCTGGTACCTGTCCGTCGGGCGCCTGCTGGGGGAGACGATGGGCTCCATCTCTCCCCTGGACTTGGCCGAGCCTGCCATGCGGGACGTCATCAGCAGCACGATCAAACACGGCGAGAAGCCGTACGACAAGGATGGTGAGAGCCCCGTGTTCCGTGCGTGGGCAGTGCAGCCAGCCCAGATCGCATTCGCACTCCGTGTTCAGAGGAAGTGCGGGGCCACGGAGCCGCCTCCTCCAACTCCCGAGGCCGCCTTGGCTTCCACGATGCGCGAGTACTTGGAAGCCCAGGCGGCCACCCACAAGCGGTCAACCAAGGCGCTTTCTTTTAAGCTGTCTGAGCGGGTTGCTGAGCTTGGCATGGCCACCTTCCCGGAGGATCTGCTGCCATCGGAAGAGAACTTGGCTGTTTTCGAGGCGGCAGGCCGCGTCGCACGTGATAAAGGCCGCCTGTACGTCGGCAGCGCAGAAGGCGAGGACCTGCAAAGGAACTTTCGCCCTTCATGGTCACGCGTGCCGGCCGTCGAGGTCCCCGTTGGGGAAGGGTCGGTGCCCGACCGCCAGCGGCTGATGGCCGAGCTGAAGCGCGCTCGCGCCGCTACGGAGGTCGACTACCCCGGCTACGCCACTTTCCAGGCCCATTTGCTTGATTGGGGAGTCAAGCTGATCCTCATGAAAACCGCCACCCCCCTGGACATCCTGGGGTACAGCTTCCTGCTGGCCAAGGTGGCGGAGGAGCACGGCGGCGCCCGCACCGCGTACCAGTACGACATCCTGGCGCGGAAAGCGATGGCCAAGGGCCTAGAGAAGGGCGACGCCGACTGGAAAGTGATGTTCTCCAGGATCGACCGAGACCTGGCCAAGGAGGCCAGGGACAAGGTGACAGCCAGGGCTTCTGATGCTGCGAGGTTCGCCCACACCAAGGGCAAGGGCAAGGGGAAAGCCGACGGCGCCGCTCAGAAGGGCGGTTCCGGTCACGGCTCTGCCGCCAGCTCGGCGGCGCAGTCCCCTGCGCCCAGGTCTCCGTTGGTGCCGCCGCGCTCGCGCAGCCCACGCAAGCAGCAGGGCGGCTGGCAGGGCGGCTGGCAGAGCCAGGACCGCGGCGCCAAAGCGTGGAAGAAGTGAGCGGCTTCCGTTAGCGGAAACAGCAGTGCTGCCAGCGACGCTTCGGCCACTTTTGTCGCCGGCGGTGCTGTTGGTGCGTCTCCGCTCCGTTCTGCCCCGCGGGGGGAGGCGGAGCTTCCTTTTCAGTTTGCATGCCTCGATTGTCCTCGTGTCGCTGCGGCGCGGAGGGCTGTACATAGCTTCCTGGACGATCCTGCAGTGCGTGATTGCACGCCGCTCGATCATTTGAACTGGGCTCTGGGTCTTCCGTCCTGTGACGAGCTTCCCGAGATCCCTGCAGCTGTGGCAGACTCGCTTTGCCAGGTGCTTGCCTTCGACGGGCATGCGTTGGCCGAGTCCCGCGCTGCGAGCCTCGAGTACTGGCGGCAGCGCAAGCGCGTGCTGGACCCACTGTGGGCGGGCAAATTCGCGGGTTTGCCTGCGCACGTCCGCAGTGTTCTTGGTCCGAAGAAAAATTTGCTTGTTCTGTCGGAGATGCTCGAGGCGATCAGCTGGCCCGACGACCCGACGACCGGCTGGTGCGCGACCTGCAGAGTGGTTTCCCTCTGATCGGCGAAATTCCGCGCAGCGGGGTTCTGCCATGCATCTCTTTCTCTGCTCCCGCTGAAAATGCGGTTTCTTTGCGCGCACAGGCGCCAGTTTTGAACTCTGTCACGCGTCGCCGTGTGAGGCGGCCTCGGGCTGTGGAGCAGTCCGTTCGCGATGCGTTTGAGCAGAAATGCATCGAAGAGGCCAGCGATGGCCACGCAAGGCGGCGCCCGTTGCGTGACACATGCGTGCTCACAGCCAGGTTTCCAGCCGACGAGGGCTGGAGAGGGGATTCACGGAAGGTGCGCTGCGTCGACGATTTCACGGCATCCCGTGTGAATGCGGCTGTGTCAGTAGGTGAAGCCATCCAGCACGACACGCTGGACCATTTCGTTGCCGTGGCGTGCAAGGTTGTCCGCGCGGGCGCTGGCGGAGCCGCGCTTCGCAAGGAGGATTTCGTAGGTGCGTTCAAGACCCTTCCCCTCGCGAGCTCCCACCTGCAATTTGCGGTGGTAACGTGGGGTTCGGCGGAGGCCCGCGGACTGGGCCTGCAGCTTTTCGCTTGTCCCTTCGGCGCTGTCGCGTCTGTGTACAATTGGGAACGCTTTGGCGCTGCCGTCCGGGCAATTTTGGCCAAGCAGTTCCATGTTGTTTTCCTCCGGTTCGTGGACGACCTTTTTGGGCTGGACGGAACCCTCGAGGGCGCGCCGCACTTGGCAACGCCAGCTGGGGCCAGCGCAGTTGCCGCAGAGGTGGTATCTGAATTGCTAGGGTGGGAGCTCGACGCTTCCAAGCGCGTTTCGGCGTCAGCAGCGGCTCCGATCCTTGGAGTTGACTGCGCGGTCGAGCGCGAGGCCTGCGCTGTGCGATTGTCGGTTGGCCCTGACAAGCTCTCGCGATGGAAGCGCCAGATTCAGGGCATTCTTGCGCGGCAGGCGATTTCCCCAGCAGAAGCCAAGAAGTTGGCCAGCAAACTCAGTTGGGGAACCTCAGCGGTTTTCGGCCGAGCAGCGCGTGTGCATTTGGCACCCCTGTTCCGCCACTCTACCGGGGAGTCTGGGCGTTGGACCGGGCGCCTGGAGCGGGCGCTTCAGTGGTGGCTGCGGTTTCTAGACTGCGTGCCGCAACGGCGCGTATTTTGTTTGCAGCCCACAGCCAGGACAAAGTGCATAGTTTACTCTGACGCCACTGGCGGTGGTGACCTCGCCTGGGTGGTTTGTGCGCCCAACGCGCGCGTCTGGTCCTCGGCACGAGTTTCCGGTGCTGTCTGGCGCTGGGTTTGCTATAGAAAAACACAAGTTGCCACCTGGGAGCTGTTGGCCGCGATTTGCGCACTGCACTGGCTTCAAAACCAGAGCTTTGGCGAGCTTGAGGTTGTCTTGTTTGTAGATAACCAGACGGCTCTCGGCACTTTGCTCCGCGGGTCGTCGCGACAGCCAGACTGGAATGATCTCCTCGGGCATTTATGGCTGCGCGTCGCCAGGACGGGCACTCTTCTGTATGCGTTCTACGTGCCCAGCAATTTAAATCTCGCGGATGCGCCCACGAGGCAGCAGCACAAGGAAGCAGATTTGCAGCGGATGGTCGAGGCAGGTTTTTCGCGCGTGTCGTGGGAAGATCCTCCGGACGCCCCATGGCGGCGCTAGAGTAATACCTGGAGGGCTGTTTGCACTGGTCCGCTTCGGAAAATATGCGCCTGCTGCTCCTCTTGTCGGATTCCAGTGCAGTCATGTTGTCAGCATGCCATCCGTAGCGTTTGGCTCAGCGTGATGCTTCGTTTTCTCGATGAGAGTCGCGCGAGCGCTGCGGCCCAGCCGGGGCGGCAGCTTGCTGTGGGAGCTGGGAGCTCTGGTGAGGCGTCGCAGGAATTGGTCTTGCCAAATGTGCTGTTAAACCTGGTCAGACAGGCGGCGAGCGCACATCCTCCAGGGCGTGATATCGCAGCTCTTTGCTCGGATCTCGCAAGGGCTGGGGCCACAGATCCATTGGATTTTTGCGGGCTGGCATGTCAGGAGGCTCAGCGGGTTTGGCCGTCGCTGTCCTCGTGCTCGCCGCCATTTGTGGTACGGCTGGTAGAGCTGTGCGAGATGGAGTCTGCGCGGTCCGACGGCCGCCCTGCGTCGTCGCAGCCAGCCAGCCGCCGTGCCGAGCCACCGCCAGCTCCTGTCGTCCCAAATCACCCAGCCTTAGGTGCAGAGACCGAGCCTGCGGGCCACATCCAACGGGGGCAGGCAGCTTTGGCGCTGGTGGCGGAGGCCAGGGGTCGGTCAGAACTGTTGCCCCCGGCCGTGCTGGCGCAAGCCATCCGCGACATGAGCCGGTTGCCGGAAAGTCCGTTTGGGCAGTCCGATATTCCTCCGCGGGCGGCTTTGAAGAGAGCGCGGACAGACCAGGCAGCACTTTTCGATTTTCGAAAGCAGGCAACGTGGGTTGAATTTTGTGGATGGAGAAACCCCGAGAGCGCTCCAAGAGTACCCCCAACAGAACCCAAAGGAGCAAGAATCCCAAGGCTCAAAATGAGGGCCCAAGAGGCCACCAAACGGCCGCCAAGAGGCCTCAAAACTGCCTGCAAGAGGCCCCCGAGAGGCCGCCCACGAGATGCCAACGAACACCCAAGAGGCCTCTAACCCACAACCCAGGCACTGAGACGGGATGGGCCGAAGGCCACTGGATCCGCCGCCCCCTGTTGGCTTGCCACAGGGGTGCCTGCCTAGCGTGCTAGACGAGTTCGGATTTGGTTCTGGCTCTTTTCCAAAAGAACTCCCCCTGGGGTTTCGGCCCGTCCCGCCGGGATCCTGGGACGATCTTCAAGGAGCTCAATTCCCAGAAAAATCCTCCAAGAAGGCTCAAGATGGCCTCCAAGATGGCCACGTTGGCCCAAGAAGGCCTCCAAGATGGTCTCATATGGCCTCCAAGTCCGCCGAAGATGGTCCAAGACGGCTTCCAAGACGGCCCAAGAGAGTCCAAGACGAAGAGGGTCTCCAGGAAGGCCCCAGAGAGGCCGAAATCATTGATTGTTCGCAGGTTTTCTTAAGATTTGGGCATTTGCTTCTTTTCGATCTCTTCCGACGGCCTGAGACGGCCCAAGAGCCCGCAAAGATCGCCCCAAGATCGCCCAAGATGCCTCCAAGATGGCCTCAGGACTGCACAAGAGGCCCTCAAGACGGCCCCAAGAGGGCACAAAGACGACACAAGAGGCCTCCAAGACGCCCAAGATGGCCTCTAAGACGGCCCTGGAGCACCCCAAGAGGGCCCCAAGTCGGCCCAGAAAGGCCCCCCGAACGGCTTCCGACGGCGTCGGACGGGCCAGGAGCCCACCAAGATGGCCGAAGTTGGCTCGAAGCTGGCCCAAGACGGCCCAAGAGGCCTCCAAGAGGGCCTCCAGGATGGCCAGAAAAGGCCAGAAAATCCTGCTGAACCGCGCCCGGAGCAATGCTAATGGTCGGCGCCCCCGCGCTACCGTTGGGCACGTGGGACAAGAGGCGCCGCCAGGTTGGCCCAGTCTGGACTTTTCCAATGGCCCGCCTGGCAGGGGCGCCGACGCTAACCTGCGCGCAGCGCCACAGGGAGGACGAGGGCGGGTAACGGGAGACAAGCGCGAGCAGTGCCAACCCCCAACCCGTGGCAACGAGAGCACGGGCACGGCTCAGAGTGGCGACGAGAGCACCAGCGACACGCAACCGCACCAGCCGAACCACGGGGTGGCCAGCGCTGAGGCGTTTGAACGGTAGCCGGCGCCGGGGCGAGAGCGAACAGCAACTGCCACAGGTGCTACCCGAGCACGCGGGGCAGTCTGGGACAAGAAGCCTGCCAATCAATTTGCCGCCACGGTAGCCGGCAGAAGCGAGGAGCAAGAGCGAACAGCAACTGCCACAGGTGCTACCCGAGCACTCGGGGCAGTCTGGGACGAGAAGCCTGCCAATCAATCACCAACCAGCCGCCAGCAACAGAAGCGGAGGACAAGCGGAAGGAGGCAGGGCGAGGCACCGCCAAATCCGCCGGCCAGCGGCCACCGACTGTGAGAAAGGTCCGCCGCGCCGCCAGGGCACTGCCAAGCAGTGAGAGCGAGCATAGAAGGCCGCAGAGGCCCCGAGGGGAAGAGGCCACCAAGGGGCCCGCTCCCAGGATTTTCCTGCCCCCCAAATCGCTGCGAGATTTCGGGGCGATGAAAATCCTGCTGAACCGCGCCCGGAGCAATGCTAATGGTCGGCGCCCCCGCGCTACCGTTGGGCACGTGGGACAAGAGGCGCCGCCAGGTTGGCCCAGTCTGGACTTTTCCAATGGCCCAATGCAACCAGAGCGGGGCTGCCAAGGGCGGCGGATCTGCCGACGAGGCCGACAAGGACCGATGCACTTCGGACGTACTTTTCCAGCGCCCAATGCATCCGAACGGATCTGGTCACTGGCGCCTTGCGGTCTAGGCAGCGCCCTGGCCTTCGCCCCCACTGGACTCGGAAAACTCCGCAAGCCACTCGGCTGCTGCCAGCTCCCCGCGAGACTGGGCCGTGGCGTACCCAAATGCCGCCACGCCACGCCAGCCCCCTGACCAGAACAACGCCGAGGGGCCACCAGCACGCAACGCGTCGTTTGCGAAGCCTCTCCTGAAGGCGTGCGTGCCCCAATGCTGCGCGTCTG
>CAUYUJ010000006.1:107500-119649 GCA_963575745.1 Prorocentrum cordatum | reverse complement strand
CATCATCATCATCATCATCATCATCATCATCATCATCATCATCATCATCATCATCGTCGTCGTCGTCGTCGTCGTCGTCGTCGTCGTCGTCGTCCTCGCCGTCATCGTCGTCGTCGTCGTGGTCGTGGTCGTAGTCGTCGTCGCCGTCGTCGTCGTCGTCGTCGTCGTCGTCATTCAGGGTCGGCGGCTCCGGCCGTAAGTCCTCTCCCATGCATGTTCAAGGACTCCGTTGGAAATAATAGGAAAGAAGGACGATCTCCGGTAACTGATTAACATTTTTTCTAGCTCGCGCGCGCGGGGCGGCCCCTGGGGGTCCCCGCACGAAAAATACCCCGGCAAGGTCCCGGCAAGGTCCCGGGCGG
Organism: Prorocentrum cordatum; assembly: GCA_963575745.1. Lineage (NCBI taxonomy): Eukaryota > Dinophyceae > Prorocentrales > Prorocentraceae > Prorocentrum > Prorocentrum cordatum. The sequence goes on along the minus strand of CAUYUJ010000006.1, from coordinate 119,287 downwards.
TCCGACTCGGAGATGGTTTTCCTGGGCGCGGTCTCTCGGGCCCCACGAGCGCGCCAAGAGGGCCCCAAGAGACCCCCGAGACTGCCCAAGAGGCCCCCGAGACGCCCAAAGAGCGCTCCAAGACGCCGAAGATGACCCCAAGACTGCCCAAGAGACCTCCAAGTGGCCTCCAAGAGGCCTCACGGCAGGGCCCCGAGAGGCCAAAATCATCAACTTTCGATAGTCTTGGAAGGATGTTGGCCTTGTCGCCTTTTCGGCTTTCTGATGCTCCAAGACGGCCCAAGAGGCCCCAAAGAGCGCCCCAAGACGGGCCAAGAGGCTTCCAAGAGGGCCCCAAGACGGGCCAAGAGGGCCCCGAGACGCCCAAGAGGCGCCCATGACGGCCCAAGAGAGCCCCAAGACGGTCCCAAGAGGGGCCCAAGAGGGGGACCACGAACCGAAAACTCGAGCCTTCCGCCCCAAGAGGGGCCGAGGAGGTCCCGAGAGGCCCCCAAGAGGCCCCAAGATGCCGCCAAGAGGCCCCTGAGAGGCCCCAGGAGGCCCCCAGGAGGCCCAAAAGAAGCCCCTAGAGGCCCCAAAGAGTTCAAGAATGCCTGCCAGGCGCCCCCGAACGGCTTCTCGAAAGACCCCAAGAGGCCTCCCAAAGAAGCATCTTGACGACGACCCTGTTTGGCCCCAAGAGCAACACAAGATGCCAACGAGAGGCTTCCTCCTCCGCCTCCTCCTCCTCCTCCTACTTATCTTCATCCTCCTCCTCTCTTTCTCATCCTCTCCTCCTCCTCCCCTCCCCTTCCCCATCCTCATCTTCCTCCTCCTCGGCGGCGCCACAATGTCTCCGAGCCCACGGCGAAGCAGCAGTAGCGATCATGCAATATGGGCCGGCGGAATGAGCGAAGCGATTGAATAATAGGAAAGAAGGACGAGGCGGGCTGTGGGGGCCATGACCAACCCTCCAGGAGGAGAAAAGATGGGGAGGCACCTGTTGCATTGCAGCAGTAGTTGGTTCCGCCACCACTTTCGGCTTTCGCTCGCGTAGGCTCCTGCGTTCCGAGGTATCGTTGCCTTCTTCATTTGCCAAGCGATTGCAACTGCTGCACAATAAAACAGAGACAACGGCTCTGAGGTCGACGCTGGGCTGACGTAAACAGAGAAGGTGGTGGAGGCGGGACGTGGGTTAGATGCTCGTTGTGGGGACCTTCGTGGAGCCAATCGCTCCACTTATGCGTCGATTCTGCGTCGAACGTCCGTCGACTTCAGTCGGCCGCGCCAGCATGCCAACAGCGCCGTGCAAGCATCGGGTCGTAGGAACGTCGGCACCGAACTGGATCGAGCCGACCGAAATCAACATCATATCGGATCGAGCGGATCGAAGTGGACCCTGATGGGGTGCTGGGGCACCCTAGAGCCCAGGGCCAGGGCGCAGAGGGGACAGGAACAGTCGTGTCCTACTGGGCAGGGCGCGCCTGGAAGCCACGGGGATTGGCAGACGCACCATGCTGCATCCCCCCCTCCTTCCTCGCGAGGGGAGGCGTGAGAGAGGACGGGCTCGCCCTGTTCTTGTTGGCAGAGGCGTGCACGAAGCGCGGGCAGATGGAGTCGTACGGGCTGTGCTGCGTGGCGAACGGGGGCATGAGGTCCTCGAGCCGGTGTGACCGCGGATCTGACATACCGAACTCCTCCTCCTCCTCCTCCTCCTGATCATCCTCCTCTTCGTCCTCCTCCTCCTCCTCCTCCTCCTGCGTCTCCTCCTCCCCCTCCTGCTCCTGCTTCTCCTCCTGCTCCTGCTCCTCCTCCTCCTCGACCTCCTCCTCCTCCTCCTCCTCCTCATCATCATCATCATCATCATCCTCCTCGCGACGCAGGCAATATGCTGTCCGATGGTCGGAGCTGCCACGTACCTCGTCCTCCTCGTCCTCCTCCTCCTCCTTTTCCTCCTCCTCCTCCTTTTCCTCCTCCTCCTCCTCCTCCTTTTCTCCTCCTCCTCCCCCTTCTCCTGCTCCTGCTCCTCCTCCTCCCCCTCCTCCTGCTCCGGCTCCTCCTCCTCCTCCCCCTCCTCCTGCTCCTGCTCCTCCTCCTCTTCCCACACGCACCACACAACTTCTCCTCCTGGCATGAAGCACTCCTTGCGGCCCCATTCTCCACATGTCAGAAAGCATGCACCGACTTCGACGGTGCCCACTTCTCCTCGCGGAGTTATTGTGTTATGAACGCATTGCCTTTCCCGATTCCGTGGGCCCCAGAAGGACACACTCTGCGCCCCCTCGGAGGCGCAAGTCCGAACCGAATGCATAGTACAAACATCTTCCTGTGTATCGATACCCAGGCGGCATTTGCCATAAAGCGCCCGCCGACGGGCATGTACCTCCAGATTTCCGGGCGCGCGCATCCGCCTTGTCGGAGGCGACGCACGCGTCGTACAAGTGCGTTTGGACGACGCCGACTCAGCCTCTGCAAAATGCTCTCTAACGTTCTCCGCTCCTTGGAGAATCCCGTGCGGGGTGAACGACCCCTTCTTACCGCTTCCTACTAACACACGCGTGTACCAGGGGGCCCAACTTAGCGCATCGCGCCCCGCGGTGCGCGACGCGTGATCATCTCCGCACCCTCGGGCCCTCGCGCCGCCCCATTCGAGAAGGGCAGCCGCTCTGGCCCAGGCCGCGACGCGCGAACCCGGACGCGCGAACCGAACTGTCTTCGCACCCCCACGGGTGACCGGGCGTGCATGACTAAAAGCGTGTGTGTGTGTATCCCACGCAGTCCACGGCGCACCTTTTCCTGTGCAAGATCTTCGGCACCGACTGTTTCCTGAGCCCTCCGGCCGCCTGAGGCCCCGCCCGCCCGCGCCCTGTCTCCCCAATTAGGGCTACCCGCGTCCCGTTCAGCTCTTGACCGGAAGAGGCCCGCTCCCGACCCGCCGACCAAAAAATGTGTGTATCCCACGGGCATGCCGGCTGTCCTCTGCCCTTCGCCCCTCCCCCTCCCCAGCGTGATTTCCTTACCCTTCTCTTGCACCGCCTGCACTTTAGCAGCGCACTGGTCGGCTGCGCCCGGCGCTCGTTTGGGAGTGACTGTTCCTCGCACGCGCCCATAAAGGTGGGCACAGTGCCCATGCTTGACTTTTCAGCTCCAGCTGCAACCCACCCCTGCGTCGGAGAGGAACAAGTGTGTGATGGTGCGTGCGAATGTGAACGTATCCGCCACCATGCAAGAGGCACTGAGTGGAGTGTTCTAAGGTTCCTGCGAGCTCTCTGTATTAAGGAGCATGAATACACTTTCCCTAACTGCTTCGGAGCTCCTGGGCGCTTCCCAGGTTTCTCGAATGACCTGTCTGAAGGCCTCGGGGTCGTGGTTGGGCGTCCAGCCTGCCAGCATATGGTGTCGCGGGGTCGTGCTGAATCTCTCTCGGGCGACTCTTGGGCCGTCTTGGATGCCCTGGGGCCATCCCACGATGCAGTGATCATGGAAAAACCTGACGTTGGTTGCGTGACTCTGGCATTCTCGGCCTTTCGGTCGCACGAACGTCCAAGACAGACCCCAAGGCCCCCACAGCGGGGCCCCGAGACGGCCCCCGACGCCCCCAAGAGGGCCCAGGAGGTCCCCAAATCACAGCTCTGGCCTCGCCCTGGCTCCCCCCCGTGGAACGGGGATCGCTACGTACTCGATGAAGGAGGGGAGGGGGCGCCTCGCCCACTCGGCGTCTGGAGTGCCCGCCGCAGGGCGGGGGGGGGGGCAAGGGGAAGGCGACGGGGGGGGGGGGGCAGGAGGAGGGCGGGGAGGGAAGAGGAAGGCGACCTTGGGGAGCTCCTCCTCCTCCTCCTCATCCTCCTCCTCCTCCTCTTCCTCCTCTCTCCTCCTCCTCCCCTCCTCCTCCTCCTCCTCCTCCCCCCTCTCCCCCTCCTCCTCTCTCTCCTCCTCTCTTCTCCTCCTCCTCCTCCTCCTCCTCCTCCTCCTCCTCCTCCTCCTCCTCCTCCTCCTCCTCCTCCTCCTCCTCCTCCTCCTCCTCCTCCTCCTGCGGCGGTGCGGAAGAGGGGGAGACGGGGGGGGGAAGCAAAAGAGTGCGAGAGGGGACGGAGTGGCAGGGAGGCGGGGGAAGGAGAAGGGCGGGGTGAATGGTGACAGGGGAGGCGGGAGCGGCGAGGGAAGGGGGTGATGGAGAGGGAGGGCAGGCCAGCGGATGACTTCCCCCCCGTCCTTCGTGTAGCTGTAATGCGGCTGAAGGCGATGCCTGGAGGGGCCGGGAAGAGCTCGTCCTCTTATTGCCACTTATCCTCATCCTCCTCCGCATCATCATCACCATCATCAACAGTAGCCGTAATCGTTGTCGTAATCACCGTCATCATCAGCAGCAGCACCACCACCACCACCACCACCACCACCACCACCACCACCATCATCATCATCATCATCATCATCATCATCATCATCATCATCATCATCATGATCATCATCATCATCATCATCATCATCATCATCAGCAGCAGCAGCAGCAGCGTCATCATCATCATCATCATCATCATCATCATCCTCATCAGCAGCAGCATCATCATCGTCATCTTCGTCATCATCATCAGCAGCATCATCAGCAGCATCAGCAGCATCAGCATCAGCATCATCAGCATCAGGAGCAGCATCATCATCATCATCATCATCATCATCATCATCGTCACCGTCATCGTCATTGTCATCGTCCTCATCCTCATCATCATCAGCATCATAAGCATCATTACCATCATCAGCATCATCATCATCATCGTCATCGTCATCATCATCAGCAGCATCATCAACAGCATCATCAGCATCAAAAGCATAATCGTCATCGTCCGTATCATCATCAGCATCATCAGCATCACTATCATCATCATCGTCATCATCATCAGCATCATCATCATCGTCATCGTCATCATCAGCATCATCATATCATCATCATCAGCATCATCACCATCATCATCAGCATCATCAGTATGATCAGCATCATCATCATCAGCAGCATCATCATATTTATCATCATCAAAATCAGAATCCTCCTCATTATCATTCTCATCGTCAGCAGCAGCAGTATCACAACCACCACCACCACTACCACCATTGTCATCGTCATCATCATCATCATCAAAATCAATATCAATGTCACAATGTTATTCAGCATCAGCATCATCATCGCCTTCTTCTTCTTCATCATCATCATTACCATCATCATCATCATCATCAGCAGCAGAATCGTCGTCGTCACCACCACCACCGCCATCACCACCATCATCATCATAGTCGTCGTCACCACCACCACCATCATCACCATCACCGGCATAACCAGAATCGTCGTTGTGGTCAGCAGCAGCACCACCACCATTGTCATCATCATCATCACCCCCATCACCATCACCATCATCACCATCGTCAACAACATCGTCGATGTCGTCGTCGTCACCACCACCAACACCACCACCATCATCATCTCGACAGCTCCCCGCCCTCCGGACGGTGGCGTTGCGGTCTTGGCCTTCCTCAGGCCCACCGCCGCCTCCAAGGGCGGTGGAGGGGGCGCCCAAATCCTCTGTGGCCCCGCCCGAACCCTGGAGCCGCTCTGGCAGCGCTGGCGAATGGAGATTTGTCATGGAAAATGAAGAAGAAGAAGAAGAAGAAGAAGAAGAAGAAGAAGAAGGAGGACAAAAAAAAGGATGGGACCAAATTTCTCTGCGGCACACCGAGCGGGAAAGTGAGAAAGGGCAGGCCTTCCTAGAAGGTCGCGGGGTTTCTCAATGGCCCTCCCGCCTTCTGAAAAACCGCCTGTCCCTTCCATAGAGGCTGAGAAAAGCTTCCCAGAAAACGACGCCCTCTGTGCCTTCTGAGCAGGCCCGTCCACTCTGCCTTCCCCCTGGGCACACCGCCGATTTTCTTCTGGGGTCGAAATCTTACGAAACATACACTGTTTTTTAAAGTGCCAAACGCGACAAAGCGGCACTGTCGGGCGCGCATGTCGAAATCAGTCGAACGCAATGCACGCGCGATGGGGGGCCATGGTCCCTGCCGCATAATATCATACAGGCCAGTCGCCCCCGTCGGCCGCGCGAACATGTCGAAATCATCCCGATACCTTCATAACCGACACCTGGACACAATCCTCGTCACCGGCGTGATCAGCATCGGCGCCATCATTGGCTTTGCCGTCGACTTCGTCATCGTCGTCACCAGTGTCGCAACTATCATCATCGCGCCTGCCGTTGTCGACGTCGCCATGATGCTGCGCCCGCCCAGATCACCGACTCGCCCCGAAGTGCCCGCGCGTCAGCGCGGCCTGCGAGACGCGCTGGGAAGTCCCCAGCGGTCAGCGCCACCGCGGCCGCGTCAGTCGCGCCAGACTAGCTGGCCGCTCTGCGCGCGAGCCTGCGCGCGGTAGCGCGGCCGCAGCGATGCGCCAGCCAGCGCCAGACAGCCATCGCAATCGCCGCGGGGGGGAGTTCAAACAAAGTTGCGGGTTGGTGGGTGGGTGGGATGATTGGGCGAGCAGTGGAGTTGACAACCCCAAGTTCGGCAGGGTGACTTGTACCACGGAGATTCCCAATTTCTAAAAAGACAGACTCTCCCCCCCGGGACTATCGGCAACCATTTTCGTACTGCAATGAGTTTACTGGTTTGCCCCGTCGTCCATCCTAAATATGAGTTCGTGCCATCCTAAGAAGGTCGGTATCGCCCCCCGTCATTCTGGAAAAAAACTACGCTCGCACACTCGTTTATAAAAAAGTGTTCATATATATCCCCTGCAAAAGAAACGGGACGAAATGCATACGCGCGCGCCGTCGCGCGCGCACGCCTTCAAAAAATGCGGCGTCGTAAGAATTTCAAAATCGAGTGGCAAAACAAAAAACCTATGAAAGCACAGGGTGTCGCAACAGGTTTCTAGCATATGACTTTCAAAACAAAAAAAACAACACAAATTATATATATATATATTATTTTTTATTTATATGTATATATATGTATATTTTTAATAATATTAATAATATATATATATATATATATATATATATATATATTAAAAAAATGTGAGTGCACGTTCTGTACCATCGGTTTTCAACATTGTCAAATAATGCTACCAAACAGGCTTCGCGCGCGCATGTCGAAATCGTTCGAACGCTTTCGCGCGCGCTGGGGTGGCACGATCCGCGCCAGCAAAAAAAACATGCGGGCCACGCTCGCGCGACTGCCGCACGCGCATGTCGAACTCCTTCCAAAACCTTCCTCACCGACGCGAAGACGCCGTCGTCGTCGTCGGCGTTATCAGCATCGGCGTCGTCACTGGCTGCCCCGTCGTCGCTGTCAGCATCGCCACCAGCATCGTTATTATCATCGTCGTGCTTACCGTTGTCGACGTTGCCATGATACCGCGCCCGCCCAAGTCGCCGAGTCGCACTGGAAAGCCCGCTGAGATGTGCCGAGCGGTTAGCGCCACCGCGTTCGCGTCGGCCACGCCAAACTAGATGGCTGCTGCGCGCGTGGGTCAGTGCGGCCGCAGAGACGCACCAGCCAACACCAAGCTCTCATCGCAATCGCTTCCGCATGGGCTTTGCAAAGCCAATTGCAGGTGGGTGGGTGGGATGATTGCGCGAGCAGTGGAGTCGACACCTTCAATCTCGGTAAGCTGAAGTGCACCAGATAGATTGAACCACCTGCATTGCCCAACATATTTTGGACCACGTACATTGCACCACATATTTACACTGCAAATAATACGAGGTCACACCTGTTTGGGGTCCACGCTTGCTAACATTGCATATGAAGCTACCTATACATATATATACACACAAATTGTATAACACGTACATTCAGTCCGCAGCTTCGCGCGTACCACCGCAGCGTGTCCTGGGGGCGGGCCACGCCAATTTCGAGTACCACATGGCATCGCAGATGGGTGGTCAGGACGTAGCTGGCGCATGCCGTACGAAAGCGGATGCACGTGGACCGTGGAAAATGCCGAAGGTAATGCAAGACGGTGTGGACGTGGCTGACGCATGCAGTAAAAAGCCGCCGAAACGGATGCACGTGGAAGATGCCGAAGGCGATGCAAGACGGTGTGGGCGGGCCACACGCACCGCTGCAGGAAGAGAGAAGCGCTCAATCCCCATCGACCGCAGCCCACTTGAGGGTGCGAGGTAGGCGAACGAAGGAGGAAAGCACCGTGGCCACAGAGGAGCGACCAGATACCCAGCTGGTGGGGCGACAACGAGAGCGGCGAGCACTCCGTGGCAAGGCAACGCAGGCGTCGGCGAAAATACCCACGCGGCCCATTGCCGAAGTGAGGTGGTACTCGAGTACCCACAACCGCTGACGAGAGGAAGGGCAGCAGGCAACACAGCTGCAAGACACACACACACACACACACACACACACACACACACACGCACGCACGCACGCACGCACGCACGCACACACACACACACACACACACACACACACACACACACACACACACACACACACGCGCCATGTTCGCAATGAGAGCGTACATATCAAGCCTGCCTGCTGTGAGCAGAGACCCCATCAAACAAAAAAACAGGCCTCGCCTATGAGGTGCAGGTGGCTCTGGCGGCCAGCAAGAGATGCGCAACGACTTTGGGCAAAAAGCGAAATCGAGCCGAGACGCGCGTATCTCCACACACACACACACACACAGTCGCACATCTCCCCATCCTCCCCCCTCCCCTTTCCCACCTCCTCCTTCTCCTCCTGATCATCCTCCTGATCCTCATCTTTCAGGTCATCGACCTCATCATCATCTTCACAACCATCACCATCACCATCGTCATCACCACCAACATCATCACGACCACCACCGCATCACCATCACCATCACCATCACCATCACCATCACCATCACCATCACCATCGCCATCATCATCATCATCATCATCATCATCATCATCATCATCATCATCATCATCATCATCATCGTCGTCGTAATCATCGTCAGCATCGTCATCATCATCATCCTCATCATCATCATCATCATCATCATCATCATCATCATCATCATCATCGTCATCATCATCATAATCAATATCATCATCATCACCACCACCGCATCACAATCACCACCACCATCACAAACAGTAATCGTAATCGTTGTCGTAATCACAGTCACCAGCAGCAGCAGCAGCAGCAACAGCATCATCAGCAGCAGGATCACCACCATTATCATCAAAAAAAGCAGCCTCATCATCATCAGCATCATCACCCTCATCATCATTAGCAGCATCATCAGCAGCAGCATCATCCTCATCCTCGTCCTCATCCTCATCAGCATCAGCATCACCTTCATCAGCAGCATCAACATCAACAGCCTGTTCATCATCATCCGCATCATCATCAGCATCATCATCAGCATCATCATCATCGTCGTCGTCATCATCATCATCATCATTATCATCAGCATCGCCATCCCTAGCCGTTGCTTCATCCTCACTCCCACCTTCTTCCCTCTCTGGCGTCCAAGGGTGGCGGAGCTGCCTGGGCACTCGGCGCGACACGCAGTCCTCGAGCCATCTCACGGCGTTGGAGTTGTAGTCGATCGTGCGCTTCGCCAGTCTCTTCGACTCGCGCGAGGAAAGAGCAGCAGCAGAGGGAGGAGGGAGGCAGCGGAGGGACGACGGGGAGAAGGAAGGAAGTAAGAGCGAACAGGGAGGGAGGAGGGACGAGGGGAGAGGAGTGGACAAGGGGAGAGAAGGGGAGAATGGGAGAAGGGTAAGTGAGGAACGAGAAAGCAGCGGGTGGTGGAAATGAAAAGGAGGGAGCAGGAAGCAGGGAGCCGGGAGCATGAAAGGGTGGAAGGGAGAATGACGGGGAAGGAAGGTGAGATATCTGGATGTGACTCCGAAAAATGCACAGCTGGTCTGCTAAGAAAGACGCGGGCTGCCAGTTTGTGTCGTATCGGCGACGCCTGGGAGCGACGATCCACCCGCCCTGAAGAGGACAGCGATGCAATCACAGCGCACTTGAGAGCAAGCGCGCTGGGCGGTGCGATCATGACAAAGAGATGGAGAAGAACGATGCTCAGAGCAACAAAAAAACAGCATAAGCACAAACATTCGGATGTCCTCAAGCAGGGCCCCAGAGGCTCTGGAGGTTCTGGAGACACCCCAAAACAAGACCAAAAACGCCCAAGAACTTCGATCCTCGATCCTCGATGAGGGAGGCCGCGCATCCGGGTCATCGATGCCCTTGCCGCGGCCCTTGCCATAGACGACCAGCTGACTGCTCATCGCGGGGCGGCTGGCTGCTCATCGCAGAGCATCGGGAGACACTCGTTGCAGCCACGGGTCCAGTCCGCCCCTTCCCCCTCCTCCTCCTTCTCCTCCTCTTCCTTCCCTTACTCCCCTCACCCTTCCTCCTCCCCCTCTCCCCTCCACTCACCCTCGCCCTCCTCCCTCTCTCCTCTTCCTCCACGGTGGCGCGAGAGGGAGACGGGGGGGAGGGCGGGAGCTCTGAGGCGGAGGGCCTCTCAGACAGGCGCTCGACTTGTGAGAGAGGGCTCCGTGGCAGGGGAAGGCTAAGCATGCCGATCCTGGGTTCAGGAGGAGCGGTTGATATGTAGTCCAGGGTCCAGGGCCCCCCCCCCTCCCACGGTTACGGTTCCCCCCTCCATGATGGCCCCCCATCCCCCATTTCCTGTGGTGTGGTGTGGTGTGGTGTGGTGTGGTGTGGTGTGGTGTGGTGTGGTGTGGTGTGGTGTGGTGTGGGGTGGGGTGGGGTGGGGTGTGGTGTGGTGTGGTGTGGTGTGGTGTGGCGGTGTGGTGGTGCGGTGGTGTGCCTAGGTCTTATTCAAAAACGCCCTGGGCGCTTTGTTTACCGTTTTGCACTTTGGGCTCTTGCCAAGCTGAGAACGCTTCTCAAATTTAAACCAAAAACGCGACGGTGTGTTATCGTCTTTAGATCCGTTGTTTTCGTGTTTCTAGGCCCGTCGCTGTGGATCATCATGTTTTAAAAATTGATTGCTTTCTGGTCGAAGGCTGTTCCTTGTCTTCCCTGCTGTCTTCGCTCCCGCTCCCTAACACCGGTCTAACACCAGCGCGAAATAGACCTGGAGGCCCGATGGCCCCGGGAGGGACAATCGGCCATCGGGCCCGCCAGACTGCACGCCAAGAGAAGGACTGCATGCCAGGAGGAGGAACGAAGGGTGTCGGTTACCAATGCATTCAAATGATCTGAAAACACTTTGAAAAACGTATCTGAAAACACACAACAAATGAAGCGCTGTTGCAAGCGCAAAAATGGCCAACACGCCGAAATATAAGAGTGGCGTTAATTATATAGCACGACTACTCCTGATAATGGCAAAAATGAAAATACGAATGAAAATAAAAAATGAAGATGTTGACAAGTACAAGTCTAAGTGTACTAACATTAAAACAATTCTTAATACAAATATAATGATACTGATAATGCTGAGAATCACAATACACAAAAAAACGCCCTGGGTATATATAAGAAGAACCAAGGTGGTGTGGTGGTGTGGTGCTGTGGTGGTGTGGTGGTGTGGTGGTGTGGTGGTGTGGTGGTGTGGTGGTGCGCTGGTTTGCACAGACTGGGCGACTTGACTCCCCAGGCGAGGATGCACGCGGCTCCCTGCGGGCTTCGCGGGGCCGATCCCCACCATGGGGGGATGGGCCGTTGGGGCCGAACTTCGGCGGCGGGCGAGAGGCGGATGTGAGAAGGAGAAAGCCTCGCCATCGCTCGGACGTCCATTCCCTGTGTTTTTTTTCGGTTTCGTGCGTGGCTTTTTCGCCAAATGATCAA
>CAUYUJ010000006.1:90000-102500 GCA_963575745.1 Prorocentrum cordatum | reverse complement strand
AGCTCCCTATGGGGCCACGAAACGTGTGAGGGGTGTGCCGAAGTGGGTGGGGGGACGCATGTGGACGGTGGCACTGGGGCCTTCGGTGGAGCTCCCTATGGGGCCACGAAACGTGTGAGGGGTGTGCCGAAGTGGGTGGGGGTGACGCATGTGGACGGTGGCACTGGGGCCTTCGGTGGAGCTCCCTATGGGGCCACGAAACGTGTGAGGGGTGTGCCGAAGTGGGTGGGGGTGACGCATGTGGACGGTGGCACTGGGGCCTTCGGTGGGGCTCCCTATGGGGCCACGAAACGTGTGAGGGGTGTGCCAAGTGGGTGGGGTGACGCATGTGGGCGGTGGCACTGGGGCCTTCGGTGGAGCTCCCTATGGGGCCACGAAACGTGTGAGGGGTGTGCCGAAGTGGGTGGGGGTGGCGCATGTGGACGGTGGCACGGGGGCCTTTGGTGGGGCTCCCTATGGGGCCACGAAACGTGTGAGGGGTGTGCCGAAGTGGGTGGGGGTGACGCATGTGGACGGTGGCACTGGGGCCTTCGGTGGAGCTCCCTATGGGGCTACGAAACGCTGTACTGGGTGGGGGGACGCATGCGGACGGTGGAGAGGAGGAGGGGGCAGAGGAGGAGAGGAGAGGAGGAGGAACGCGGGGACCGTCTCTTCAAAACGAGGACCCAACAACACAGGTTGGTTGGGAAAAACAATGAAAATGGGCAAGCAAAACACGGAGGGGGCGGGACACCTTCCACACAGAGTCTGGGGATAAGGAAGAGTGGTATTCTGATTGAGCAGTTGTAGAGGACGAAAAGGAAGAGCGAGAAGGGCGGACGGAGGACGGAGGACGGGGGCAGGGAGGGAGAGAGGGAGGGGGGGAGGGAGGGAGGAAGGAGGGGAGAAAGACATGGAGAGAGAGAGAGGGAAGGAGAGATGACAGAGGGTGGAGGGACCTGGGCATCCGGCGGGAGAATTTCTTCCAGGCGTGGGATCCCTCGGACCTCTCGACCTGTTCCACGGGGCGGGGCTGCTTTTCATCCTTGATCGCAGCTGCCAGTCCTCATTCTACGCATCCTCCTCCTCCTCCTCCTCCCACTCCTCCCACTCCTCCTCCTCCTCCTCCTCCTCCTCCTCCTCCTCCTCCTCCTCCTCCTCCTCCTCCTCCTCCTCCTCCTCCTCCTCCTCCTCCTCCTCCTCCTCCTGCTCCTTCTCCTCCCCCTCCTCCTCCTCCTCCGACTCCGACTCGCCCTTCTCCTTCCCTCCTCCCTCATCCTCCTCCCCGCCTCCTCCCCAAAAAGGCCGAGAACCTTTAGAACACATCCGAACAACAAACAAACAAAACAACACACAGCGAAAACAACAAACAAACAAAACGAAACAACAAGAAACGCCGCCCCGAGGTTTCTGCCGGGCTGCGAAGCCAAGGGAGGAGGGGCAGGGGATCAGGGAGGAAGGACGCAGGGCGCAGAGGGAGCAGAGTCGGACGGAAGGGGGGTCGGATGCTCGTTCTGGGGAGCCTCCTGGAGCCACTCGCCCCACGCGTGCGTCGATGCTGCGGCGAGCGTCCGCCGCCTCGAGTCGAACTGGGGTCGAACTGGAGAGTCGAGCGTGAGTCCGGCTGGGGCAGAGGGAGCTGGAGCCGAGCAGATCTGCTGGGTGGGCAGGTCCTCAAAACGGACGTCGGAGGGAGCGGAGGACGAAGAGCGGCGGAGGACCGGCGATGGGCGCTCCATCCACAGCCCCGGTGATGCCTCGCGCTCTTGACTACCTACCAGCTCACACTGACCCGACGACACCAATTTCGGGTTGGGGGGTGAACGGGTTCCATCTGTGTTTGTGAATGTTCCCCGACGCCCCCCTCCACTGGGAATGGAGGGCAAATGGGGGCTTTCGGGTTGGGTTGGGGTGGCCTGGTGGGTGGTGAGCTATGGGCGCCAAAAGGGAGCAAGCAGAAGATCGGCAACCAGAGGTCGGACGCTCGTCCGTGCCCCCACTCGGTGGCCCTCACGGGGTGCGGGCGTGAGCAGCAGGGGCGTGGACAGAGCGTCGCTCGCCTGGGGGCGGGGGGGGGCGGGGGAAGATGCCAAGGAAGCAGGCGGGAGGGACAAGGAAGGAGGGAGGGGGGGGAGGAGCAGAAGGAGGGGAAGGACGGGAGGAGGAGAGGAGGAGGAGAGGAGGAGGAGAGGAGAGAAGAGGAGAGGAAAGGAGAGGAGAGGAGCGGAGCGGAGAGGAGAGGAGAGGAGAACAGAGGAGAAGAGAGGAGAGGAGAGGAGGGGAGAGAACACGACAGGAGAGGAGAGGAGAGGAGAGGCGAGGCGAGGCGAGGACAGGACAGGACAGGACAGGAGAGGAGAGGAGAGGAGAGAAGGAGAGGAGGAGGAGGAGGAGGAGGAGGAGCGAGGGAGGAGGAGCAGGAAGAGGAGGAGAAGGGACCGGCCGCGCCCGCCCCGCGGCAGCCGCCTGCCCCACGTGCTTGGAGGTGCTGTCCCGGGTCACCTGGCGGGCGGGCGGCGCGGCAGGCCCTGCCGCGCGCGGGCGCGGGCGCCAGCGGGGCCCCGGCGGGGGCCCGCGGCGCAGCGCCCCGCGAAAGGCGCCGCGCAGAAACCACGACGGGAGGCCCGTCTTGGCACCTTCGGCCCCGGGGGCTGCGCTGCGTCCGTCACACTCTCCGGGGCCCCATCCCCAGGAGAAAGCAGTGTCGAGCACCCACGGGGGGATCGAGGCGGTGTCTGCCCGACGCGCGGGCGAGAAGGTGTCGAGCGACGTCGCCTCCCAGGGACCGACGCGTGAAGAGCGTCCAATTTCGGTATTTTCCTGGTGCTCGAAGCTCTGTCTGGTGATCAAGGCTAAAGTAGGTTGGAACATCATAACTCTGGGGGCCCTCGCCGGGCCCCCCTCTCCTGGATGTGCAGAGGCTTCGGTTTCAGCCCACTCTCACCCGCTGTCGGCGGCTCTGGCTTGGGATAAGCGACAACACTCCCTCTGGATTGCCGCGCGCCCAGACTGAGCAACGGCGCTAGCCAAGGGTGCACCCGCCGCTCCGACTTCAGGTAAGCGAAGCATCCGACGTCGTGATTTTTCACAGCGTGGCTCTCCAGAGGTCTGGACCCCCTCCTCGAGACCAGCTTCTCATCCTGAAAACGTTTTTGACTGCCCTGGGCCCCGGTAAAGGGCCCCCGGACGCCGGAACGGCCGGAGACCTATCCTCGCGATGCCTGCACGACGCGAGGATGCCAGGGGGGATCGTTGGCCGCCGCTGGGCCCTCCGAAGCGCACACCGCGGTAGGTGCACCATCAGCCAACGTCGTTGAGATTGACATCCTGTCGACTTCGTTTCCTTCTCTGGAAGAAGGGGAGAGGAGGAGCGCGCGACCACTGAACCTCCTCACGGCGTGACTAGCACAATTGCGTGAAATTGAAGATCGCCAGTAAACCTGGAAAACTACACGAATCGGCATGTCATACGTCAGCGCATGAGATGAATAGTGGCCTGGAAGAACAAGAAATGACGACATTAGGCATAATTTCCACGTCGTGCAGCGCACGATTGCGAACAGGCTGTCGAAAGACTTGCTTGCTGCTGTGGACGGGCGTGCACGCAGGCACCGATCCGAATCCCGCTCTCCCCTCCCTGGGCGGCACAGTGGGTTGGTCCCGCCTCCGTGTTGGCGTCTGGGAGGTGGCGGGGGCGCGGGGCCTCGTCCTCTTGTGGGATCCCTGCTTCGGTGCGCACAATTCCTAAGAAGATTGATCAAAATCACCGACACAAAGAACGTCATCACCATGATCGCCACCATCGCAGGGCGACAGAGTCAATGGCGCCCCCCGATACTCCTCGCTCTTTTCCTCATCTTCTTCACTATCATACTTGTCAGAATCCCACCAGCCTTCTGGGCGTGAATGGTAAAGCGAGCTCGTTCTGCTAACGCCCCTCTTCCCCGTCGGGGGAGGGGATCCCCCTCCCCCTTGCCCCCCCCCCCCCCTATGGATCTCAAGGGGGCGTCAGGGGTAAGACCTTCCACCACCATCCCTCCACCCCCTCCTCCCCCTCGCTTCCACACCCCCTCCACACGTCTACCCCACCCAACCCATCTATCCCCCCCCCCAATCCACCCCCCCACCGCCCCCCCTGCTGACCCCCCACACAACCCTTCCAAAGTTCCCAGACAAGTTAATAAAGATCTCTGAATCTGCGCTCCACTGCATGCTGCTACACCTTCCTCATCAGGGCAACTCCCCTGGCGACTGCCTTTGGCGGGGTGGTGGGGATACTCGTTGGTCAACAAGCTCGCGAACCGGGTCGAAAGCCGTCCGAACACGAGTCGGGGGCCGCGACCAGGCAGCAGGAATAGAAAGGCAAGCGAAGCGAGCGAGCGGGCAGCCACCCAGAAGGAGAGCCAGAACCGATACTCCCAAACCCGGTGGCGTTGAAAATCCCGGTGGCGACCAGCAAGTAAGCGCAGCCAAAATGGCGCGGCGGCGCGACCATAAACACGCAGAGGTCGATCGCTCGGTGTGTCAAACAGCACCGTCAGAGACAAACTAGACCGACAGGCACACCCAGACGACATCCGTGAAGTAGGCAGACAAATGCCAAAACATCGTGACGGAACAATAGTGAAGAGGGGCAACCTCATCCCCGACAAGAGTGCAAACGGCAGTAAAACCTGCAACACTTGTCGCAAGCGAAGTCCACGCACGTCGGCCAACGAGCGTACAGAGCCACACTTGCCGAACCCGAGGTCCAGGTACCGTAAGGTAGGCAGCGTAGCGAGAGACCCACTGGAACCTTCCGGTCACAAGTAGGGGCCGACACCAGCCAGAAGCAGGCCAGGGGCACCTGACCTGCGAATGCGACGCAGCACCATTCCCTCTGTGAATCCTTGTATGAACCCCGGGCCACCTGAGCGCCATCAGGAGGCAGTATTGGGCAGCAACCCCAGCAGCCAGGGAAGAACCCTGTGAAACAGGAGGGAGAGCACCCCAGTGCAACAGCTAACCGCTGTGGCATAAGGATGCAGGAGGAGAGGAGGGGAAGTGCACGCCAGGCACGGTAGGCACCCCGGTATGGCAGCTAACCGCTGCAGCATTAGGATGCAGGAGGGGAGGGAAGGAAGTGCACGCCCGGCACACGGTGTGAAAGGGGGGGAAGAAAGAGATACTCGAGCAGTTGATGCTGACTGTGCCAATTGTGGTTGTGCCATTCTTGTCCGCGCTGACTATGCCGAACCTGACTGTGCCAGCCATGGCTATGCCAACCCTGACTGTGCCAAATAAGCTCCAGTGGAAGGTGAGCGTTCATAACGACACTTGCCGAACACGAAGTCCTTGCACCGTAACTGTCAGCAGCGTATCGAAACCCCACTGGACCCTTTCGGCCATCAGCAGGGGGGGGGGCACCGGCCTACGGCAGCCAGTGGACACCTCGCCGCCCACTCCTGGTGTGAAACTGTGCGTGAGATCCAAGCTGACGGAGCACCATCCGGCAGCAGTATTGGCGGCAACCCCAGCCGCGAGGGAAGATCCCAGTGAAACAGGAGAGGGAGAGTCAGCTAACCGCTGAAGCAAAAGGAGAAGAAGGAGGAGAGCTCACCATGGCCCTGTGTACACTGACGCGCACGCCAGGCGCTCTGTATCGAAGCTTACCTCAATAAACCCGCCACTGGCACCAGCTTGCCGTTGTTCTTCACACGAAGTCCTGGGTAAAGCTGGTGGGGATACTTTTTTGGTCGCAGCCGCAAGCGAAAGCGCAGGCGGCGAGCAGGGTGTCCGGGCCGACGGGCAAGCCTAATTAGCTGCAAGGCGCACTCCCTGGTGGGGATACACGAAGCGTCAGGAACTATCCTCTTCCTCCTCCTCGTCCTCCTCCATCGTGCTCCTCCATCGCTGGTTGGTGCACGCTCTCCCGGTATCGCTCTGACCGCTCTGTTATCATGCCGCACATCCTCCTCATGATCTTGCTCCAATCCTTGCTACTCCTCCTCCGACTCATCCTCCGCGTCAGCACTATCACCACCACAACTGGCATCGTCCGCCTCTACATTGGCTCTGTCGTCGGCGTTCCCGTTCCGTGCCATCGCCGCCGTGACCATCGCCGACCCGCCGGTCGATCGTTGGCATCTTCGTCGGCGTCGTCACCGCCGAAGTAGTGGTCGTTGTCATCATCGTAGGAACCGCCTACGTCAGTGCCGCTGTTCGTTTCGTTACAGTTCGACTGGCAGGCACATCAGCGCTCCCGCGTCGAATATCACATCCATCATCGCTGTGGCCGCCGTCATCGTGATCGTCATGATCACCAGCACCTAAACCCTAGTGGCCCTCGGCGTCATCAGCGGTATCCTCGCAATCCCTGCGACCAGACAGTCGTCTTCTCGTTGCTTCCTCGTTGCCTTCCTGCACCCTCCGTCTGTCCAAAGGTTAGGTCGGGCATGTCCCCCTACAGGATTTGGGACGAACAAAATATAATACTCAAAAAGTACTCAAAAGGTGCCCAAAAATACTCCAAAAAAATCGCCTCACTATTCTTTGACTATTTTTGGACATTCCCCCTGTAGAGGGACAGGCCCGACTTCATCCAAGGGCGTGCCTGCGCGCGCTTGCCCATATCGGCGTGCAGACCGAGGTACTGGCACCTGCGGCCCCCCCGCCGCGCTCCTCCCTGCCCCCCCCTGGCTCCAACGCCTCCCTTGCCAACGCCTGCCATCTGCTGCCTGCTGTGTCGAGACGGCTCGCCGCAGCGACGAGGGCCTCACGAGAGGCCCCCAAAAGGGCGAAAACGGGGAAAGGGTGCGGGTGGCGGTACCACTTCCTGCCCTGAACACCTCCTCTGAACATCGATGGATTGTGCGCCCTCCAGGTCACACATCGAGGAGCCAACCAAAGTGAAGCACACGGCGCGAGGGGGCAAACCGGACTACAACGGTGGCAAGGCCGCACTCCAGGCCACAGTGTGTGGGGCAGACGAAGTGACAACGAGGGTCAGAGCCGCTCTCTCTCTCTCTCTCTCTCTATCTCGGGAGGGGGGGAGGCGCAGGGGAGGAGGAGGAGGAGGAGGAGGAGGAGGAGGAGGAGGAGGAGGAGGAGGAGGAGGAGGAGGAGGAGAAGAAGGTGCGCAACCCACTGGGGTAGGGGAAGAGGGAGGTCCAGGTCAGAGACAGAGAGGGGGGATGGAAAAATGAGGATGGGGGCGTCCGTCCGACGTGCCCTCGGGGCCTTCTTTTTCTTCCCCCGCCGGGGTTCCGTCCCCAGGCGGGGGGGGCTACCTACAGGACGCCCCCGCCCCCAGAGCCAGCACCCCTCGGGGCAGAGGCCTTCCCTGCGCGACTGGAAGAGAAGGTGGAGAAGGCGAGGGCGGGGAAGAGAAGACGTGGAGAGAGGAAGAGGAGGAGGAGAAGGAGGAGGAAGAGGAGGTGGAGGAGCGGAGGAGCGGAGGCGGAGGCGGAAGTCTGAGGAGGAACATACGGGGGCCCTGTTCCGCGGCTCTTCGCGCTCCTGGGGCCGATCTGGGGCGATCGTTGGGCGGTTTGGGGCACGTGAAGTCTGCTTGGGGTCGTTCGGGTGCTCATCTTCGGGCCTCTCGGGAAATGTCGCGGGCCCTGGCACGATGGCGGGACGTGCCGCAGGCAGCTGGTAAGACGACACGGACGAGGGACGGGCAGGGACGGGGACAGGGAAGAGGAAGAGGACTGGGGCGGAGGCGAGGACCAGGAGGGGGGGACGGGGAACGGGGCGAAGGGGAAGCAGGAGAGGGAAAGAAGGCAAGCTAGGTGCGTTCGCGCCATATGTGACTAGAACCATCGCGCGCGCCTCGCGCGCGCTGAAGTTCTGGCGCATGCCGGAGAGGGTCCACAAGTGATTGCGCCCGACGGATCGAAGAGCAGAGGGAGCCGGGTATATTAGCACTTTCAAGATCACGATCTCAATCATCATCATCATCATCATCATCATCATCATCATCATCATCATCAGCAGCAGCAGCAGCAGCAGCTCATACTCATCCTCCTCATCATCATCATCATCAGCATCCTCATCCTCATCCTCATCATCATCATCCTCATCATCATCATCGTCATCGTCACCGACCCCATTCAGAACCTTGTAATCCTCATCACCATCATACTTTATCATCAATTTCATCCATCTCACATTATTGTTCGGCATTATCGTCGCAACCAGCATCAGCATCGTCATCATCATCAATACCATAGTCATCACTATCATCACCATGGTCGTCGTCATAGCCATCATCGTCATCATCGTCATCATAATCATCGTTATCGTCACGCGAGCGCTCTCTCGCGTGACTTAACTTGCACTGCTATCGGAGCCGTCCGAGGCCGCGCTGCGGGGTTGCTGAGACGGCTCGTTGCTTGTGGGCGGCTTGATCACTGATCCCTGTTGATAATCACCCCCTCCCACAGGCGATCGGCAGCCAACCAGGACCGATGAGGTCACCCCCCCACCCGCACCATCCCTGTCAAAAAAATGAAGTCCACTTTGCGGGACTTCGGGGGTGTCTGAATATTGTCTGCTATGCGCAGGGTCAGCATCCCTGTCAAATAACAATATAAAATGCACTTCGAGGCAAACTCTGGATCATGCGCGGGCACCCCGCGATCACTGTGCATTGGTTTTGGACTGGAAAGGCGGGGGTGCTGGCAGATTGCCTGCTATGTGCAGGCCCACCAGACGCTATGGTGGCCAACCCGCCGCGATTGCGCACTGAATTTCGACAAGGGTGGTGGGGGCCGACATGTTTACCGATGTGTACTGCCACGTGCGAAGGCGCACCTGGCACACTCTGCGCGTGCCCCGAACATGGCGACCCTGGCGCGGGTGGAGCATGCGGCACACATGGTGCACGTGGATCATATGGCGCACCAAACGTGCCAGGCACGCTTGGGCCACAGGGGTGTCTGGCGCACCTGGCGCGCGTGGCGCGCCTGGCACGCATGGCGCACCTCGGCCCAGCGTTTGTTTGGGTTCCCAATAGCTGTCCATCCATAGACGACCGCTGAGCACGCTGCGGCTCGGGTGCTACTGATGTGTTTCGGCGGTGGACAAACCTCCCTTTCGTAAACCTCCCCTGAAAGAAAACGGCCTAGGACCGAAACCGACGGACCTGGACCCGCAAAAAAGACGGCCGCGACGCCCTCTCGCGAACCGAAAATTGCCAATTCCTTAATCGACGTGTCAGGGTAGGCGGTCTATCAACCTTCGACAATAGCTACCCATCTATAGACGACCGCTGACCACTCTGCGGCTCGGGTGCTACTGATGTGTTGGAGGGCGGGTGAGAGTTAGCGAGACGGCTTGCGGGCGGGGAGGGTGTCTTCACCCCTCCTCCTACCCCCCGCTTGGACCTGGACGGAGGGGCGAGAGGTGTCAATGCTCTTCTTGGTCAAAGATGGCTCCAAGAGCGCCCCGGGTGCTGCAAGATGGCTCAAGACCCTTCAAGATGGCTTGCGGTAGCCTCTGGCATGCTGGCAAGACGCTCCAAGACCGCTCCAAGATGCTTCCAAGTGTTCTCCGAGCCTCCCAGGGCACCCCACAGGAGGCCAACATCGTCAAAAAGCCCAATGACACTCGGTGTGGTGTGACGTCCCGCCCGTTGGCTTCCGATGGGCCGCTGGGGCCCCACGGTGGCCCCCAGAGGGGCCCGATGGGGACTTCAAGACGTCCTGAAGGGCGCCCGAGATCGGCAGTGGACAAACCTCCCTTTAGTAAACCTCCCTTTAGTGAAAACGGCCCAGCGTTTGTTTGGGTTCCCAATAGCTGTCCATCCATAGACGACCGCTGAGCACGCTGCGGCTCGGGTGCTACTGATGTGTTTCGGCGGTGGGCAAACCTCCCTTTCATTACCCTCCCCTGAAAGAAAACGGCCTAGGACCGAAACCGACGGACCTGGACCCGCAAAAAAGACGGCCGCGACGCCCTCTCGCGAACCGAAAATTGCCAATTCCTTAATCGACGTGTCAGGGTAGGCGGTCTATCAACCTTCGACAATAGCTACCCATCTATAGACGACCGCTGACCACTCTGCGGCTCGGGTGCTACTGATGTGTTGGAGGGCGGGTGAGAGTTAGCGAGACGGCTTGCGGGCGGGGAGGGTGTCTTCACCCCTCCTCCTACCCCCCGCTTGGACCTGGACGGAGGGGCGAGAGGTGTCAATGCTCTTCTTGGTCAAAGATGGCTCCAAGAGCGCCCCGGGTGCTGCAAGATGGCTCAAGACCCTTCAAGATGGCTTGCGGTAGCCTCTGGCATGCTGGCAAGACGCTCCAAGACCGCTCCAAGATGCTTCCAAGTGTTCTCCGAGCCTCCCAGGGCACCCCACAGGAGGCCAACATCGTCAAAAAGCCCAATGACACTCGGTGTGGTGTGACGTCCCGCCCGTTGGCTTCCGATGGGCCGCTGGGGCCCCACGGTGGCCCCCAGAGGGGCCCGATGGGGACTTCAAGACGTCCTGAAGGGCGCCCGAGATCGGCAGTGGACAAACCTCCCTTTAGTAAACCTCCCTTTAGTGAAAACGGCCCAGCGTTTGTTTGGGTTCCCAATAGCTGTCCATCCATAGACGACCGCTGAGCACGCTGCGGCTCGGGTGCTACTGATGTGTTTCGGCGGTGGGCAAACCTCCCTTTCATTACCCTCCCCGGAGTGAAAACGACCTAGGACCGAAGCCGACGGACCTGGACCCGCAAAAATGACGGCCGCGACGCCCCTTCGCGAACCGAAAATGGCCAATCCTTGATCGACGTGTCAGGGTAGGGAGGTCGACGAACCTCCGACAACAGCGCCCCAAGAGGGAACATGGAATGCAGGCCCCATAGGGAGGAGTTCCCGCTCGAGACTTCCTCGCGATTCTCTCCGAACGACACCTAATCGGCCTCCGATGGGGGGGCGGGGGGCTATGTAGGACGCCCTTTTTTGAACAATGGGGCCAAGAATGGCCCCAAAAAGCATCCCAGGTCTCCCCAAAAGGGCCAAAGTGGGCACCAGAAAAGCCCCACGAGGGCCAACAGGGCTTCCACAATGGCTCCGAAATGGTTCCGGGAGGTCTCCAATAAGCTTCCAAGAAGCTCGCGGATCGAAACCTCCACGAAAGCTGTATGGTTGACTCATCTTTGTCGTCGTCGACTTCATCATCGTCCGTCTAATCCTTCCAACGACATCCTTCTACTGGTTACTCCTCTTGATATCCTTCTCCTCAGTATCTGGTTCCTCCTGGATTGTGTTCCTCTTTCTTGCTCCGATTGTCAAAGATTATGACCTCCCCACCCCGAGAGGGTCCCAACATCAATCCGACAGGGCCCCCAGAAGAAACTAATGAAGCCGCCGCGGCATGGGCTTATTTGTTTATTCGTAACCATCGCGCGCACCTCGCGCGCGCGATTGCTCTCTGGAGTCCCAGCGCGCGCGCACTCAGGTTCTCTGGACTCCCAGCTCGCAGTGACATGTCGACGATTGGGCTGCGGTTTGGGATATGACTTCAGCTCGAAGATTGCCCCCTCTGGCCGGGCCCCACCCAAATGACGGTGCTGAGGGTGTGAATACTGATGATTCCGGGAATCATGATGATGATGATGATGATGATGATGATGATGATGATGATGATGATGATGTTGGTGATGATGCTGATGATGATGATGATGATGAGGAGGAGGAGGAGGATGAGGATGATGATGAGGATGATGATGATGTTTTGGGTGTATATGACTATGTGGTTGCGATTGATAGTAATGGGTATCATGGTGATGTCGACGACGATGTGGATGACGCTGGTGGAGATGATGACAAGCATGAAAGCGGTAAGCAGGCCGACAATGAAAATGATGGCGGTGAGAACCACAATGGTGGTAGTAACGGCAACGCGGTGGATACTGACGACGGAAATGGCAACGGTGAATAAGTGCAAATACTAACGGTGACGGCGGTGAAAGAATACGGGGACGAAATAGTCATATGACGGCGGCGACGAAGAACATGCCCGTGATCCTGACATTGATGACTACGACAAAACGTACGATGATATCTATGGGTGGGCTGTAATTTCGGATATGCGTGCAGCGCGACGACGTTGCAGGCATAGGCCACGCACAACCCTTCCCAAAGCACCGAGGTAGGTATCCAGGAGGACGACGACCATGATGAGGGGGGCCCTCGAAATCGAGGAGAGGAGGAGGAGTTCACGAGCAAGACAGCGGTGACGACGAGGGCAGGGAGGGGGGAAATAAGGGAGGGGGAGGAGGGGGAGGAGGAGGAGACAAGCAGAAGCTGCTGGGCACGTAGGAGCGGATAAACCAGAGAAGGACGGATGGATGGAGCCCCCCCGGCGGGGCGGCATGCGAAGCCCTCGGGCGTGGGCTTCTCTCCGCAGGAGGCCGCGAGCCTGGGCGGCGACCGCAGGCGACCCTGCAGCGACCAGGGGGGGGGGGGGCCCTCTGCTGCAACCAGCACCTGGACGGCCAGAGGGGGGGAGGAGGAGGAGGAGGAGGAGGAGGAGGAGGAGGAGGAGGAGG